>CAJNDS010001001.1:39048-279048 GCA_905221605.1 Symbiodinium natans
CAAAAAAAAAAAAAAAAAAAAAACTCATACTCCGGCCCATGTTAATTAGAAGGGACTCCTACTATCTGGTGGTCCATATTCGGGCTCCCTATTTTCGTAATCCCCCCCCCCAAGTAGGGCTTCGGGTTGAGAGGGCTTAATCTGGGACCACATGAACCCCCCCAAAAAAGGTCATCTGCCCTACACTCGCGGAATTCTTGTCAAGGTATATGACAAGGCATATGAACCATAAACCCTTTGAGGATTCAAGTAGTCCCCCAGGTGGGACAGATAAGAAACGCCAGCAACGCCGCGCCTGGCTCTTGCCCTGCCAGGCATCTGAGCGCATCTTCGTTGCCACTGCGGAAGACGACAAAGGCGCTCCCTCTATCGGTCTTTCGATTCGGGCTTCGGGGGTCGTGTGGGGATTTGGGGAGGGGGCTTGGGGTTTGTAGCGCTTGGACTGCACATGAACATAAGCTAAGGGTGTTTAAACAATATGTTGCCGCCCAGGGCTAGGAAATTCAGGGCGCCTGGGAGGGACGGTCACGGGAATCAGTCCTCGGACGCCTAGGCTGCCTAGAGGCGTTTGCTTGCATAGTTGCATGGGCCTGTCAAATCCTGTCAATACGGCTTGGGTTTAGGGTTTAGGGGTTCATAGAGGTCATTTTCTCCGGCCTTCGTATGAGGTTGTACGGGACCAGATTCGACCCTTTTTGAACTGGGCTCCGTGTTCAGGATTCTAGTACCGGGCCAGGCCGCATCAGCATTTCTGCAGAAAGGGCCCCTTTCAGACTATGTGACCCTAAACCCTGTAGACTCTAAACCCTAAACCCTATATAAACTGCAAACCCCATAAACCCGAAACCTTAAACCCTAAAAACCTCAAACCATAAAATCTAAACCCTATAAACCCTAAACCCTAGGACCCGAGCAACCTTCGACACAAACCTCTGGGGTGTACTTGGAGGTCCATGGGTACGCACAAGTAGGGACAGTAGTAGGGCAATTGTGGTGATATCATATCCGTATTTCGGGTGCTTCCAATCACCCTAAACCCTAAACCCTAAACCCTAAACCCTACTTATAGGAACCCGAGTGAACCACCAAGTATAGAGCCTGACAGTTGCCGCGCATCTTCCTCCTCGATTCTTCTCGCCTTAGCCAGGAAGGAAGGTCTCTTTGGAGTGGGTCTGATGCGGGTTTAGGGTTTAGGGTTTTCGGCTCACCTAGAACTTCGCCTAGAACTTATAGGGTTTCGGGGTTTAGGGTTCAGGGTTTAGGGCTTCAACTCCGCAACTCTCCCGAAACTTATGGGGTTTAGGGGTTTTGGGTTCAGCGCTGCGGGCTTAAACTACGACAATCCCGAAGCAAAGCCGCACCCTAACCCCCTAAGAAGCCTTTTTGTGCAACCTGCAGCAGCTCTAAGAGGTGCCAGGACCCTGAACCCCATGCAGGGTTTAAGGTTTAGGGTTGAGGGTTTCGGGTTTGGGGTGTTTCTTGTTTGGCTGGGGCTTCTTAGGGTTGAGGGTTGAGAAGTTCCCGGTAGGGTTAAGGTAGGGTAGGGTTGAGGTAGGATAGGGGTAGGGTAGGGCTAAGGTAGGGTAGGGGTAGGGTAGGGTTAAGGTAGGGTCGGGTAGGGTTAAGGTAGGGTAGGGGTAGGGTAGGGTTAAGGTAGGGTTTAGGGTAGGGTTAAGGTAGGGTAGGGGTAGGGTAGGGTTAAGGTAGGGTAGGGGAGGGGAGGGTTAAGGTAGGGTAGGGCAGGGATAAGGTAGTGTAGGGTAGGGTTAAGGAAGGGTAGGGTAGGGTAGGGTTGAGGTAGGGTCGGGTAGGGTTAAGGTAGGGTTAAGGTAGGGTAGGGGTAGGGTAGGGTTAAGGTAGGGCAGGGGTAGGGTTAAGGAGGGTAGGGTAGGGTTAAGGTAGGGTAGGGGTCGGGTAGGGTTAAGGTAGGGTAGGGTAGGGGTAAGGTAGGGTAGGGGTAGGGTTAAGGTAGGGTAGGGGAGGGTAGGGTTAAGGTAGGGCACGGGTAGGTAGGGTAGGGTAGGGTTGAGGTTAGGGTAGGGTAGGGTAGGGGTAGGGTAGGGTAGGGGTAGGGTAGGGGTAGGGGTAGGGGGTAGGGTTAGGTAGGGGTAGGGGAGGGTAGGGTTAAGGTAGGGTAGGGGTAGGGTAGGGGAGGGTTAAGGTAGGGTAGGTCAAGGTTAAGGGTAGTGGGGTTAAGGTAGGGTCAAGGTTAAGGCAGGGTAGTAGGGTTAAGGTAGGGTAGGGGTAGAGTAGGGTCAAGGTAGGGCAGGGTAGGGTAAAGGTAGGGTAGGGTAGGGTTAGGTAGGGTTAAGGTAAGTAGGGTAATTAGGGTAGGGTCAAGGTAGGGTAGGGTAGGGTTAAGGTAGGGTAGGGTAGGGATAAGGTAGGGTAGGGGTAGGGTAAGGTAGGTTAGGGTTAAGGTAGCGTACGGGTAGGGTAGGGTTAAGGTAGGGCAGGGGTAGGGTAGGGTTACGGGAGGGTTAAGGTAGGGTTAAGGTAGGGTTACTACCCTACCTTAACCCTACCCTACCCTACCTTAACTCTACCCTACCCTACCTTAAACCTACGCTACCCCTACCCTACCTTAAGTTTACCCTACCCCTACCCTACCTTAACCCTACCCTACCCCTACCTTAACCCTACCCTACCCTAACTTTACCCTACCCTGCCCTACCTTGACCCTACTCTACCCCTACCCTACCTTAACCCTACTACCCTACCTTAACCTTACCCTACCCTACCTTAACCCTCCCCTACCCTACCCCTACTCTACCTTAGGGTTAAGACCTGAACCCGACCCTACCCCTACCCTACCTTAGCCCTACCCCCTACCACCCTACCCCTACCCTACCTTAACCCTACCCTACCCTGCCTTAACCCTACCCTACCCTGCCTTAACCCTACCCTACCCCTACCCTACCTCAACCCTACCCTACCTTCACCCGACCCTTCCCCTGCCCTACCTTAAGCCTACCGTACCCTAGCCTACCTTAACCCGACCCCTACCCTACCTTAGCCCTACCCTTACCCCAACCCTGCCCAACCTACCCTACCCTACCTTAACCCTGCCCTACCTCCCGACCCTACCTCAACCCGACCCTACCTTAAACCTACCCCACCCCTACCTTACCTTAACCCTACCCTACCTTAACCCTATCCTACCCCTACCCTACCTTAACCCTACCCTACCCCCAACCCTACCCACCCTACCTTGACCCCACCCTAACCCTACCTCAACCCTACCCTGCCCTAACCCTACCCTACCCTACCCTACCCTACCTTGACCCTACCCGATCCCTGCCCTACCTTAACCCTACCCTCTACCTTAACCCTACCCTACCTTAACCCTACCCTACCCTGCCTCAACCCTACCCTACCCTCCCTTAACCCTACCCTACCCTGCCCTAATCCCTACCCTACCCCTACCCAACCTTAACCCTACCCTACCCTACCTTGACCCTTCCACCTGGTAGGGTTAAGGTAAGGTAGGGGTAGGGTAGGGTTAAGGTAGGGTATGGGTAGGGTTAAGGTAGGGTAGGGTTAAGGTACGGCAGGGGTAGGGTAGGGCTATGGGAGGGGGGTAGGGTCAAGGTAGGGTAGGGTAGGGTTAAGGTTGGGTAGGGGTAGGCTAGGGATAAGGTAGGGTAGGGAAGGGTTAAGGTAGGGTAGGGCAGGGTAGGGTAGGGTAGGTAAGGTAGGGTAGGGGTAGGGTAGGGGGTAGGGTGAAGGTAGGGTAGGGTAGGGTTAAGGTAGGGAAGGGTAGGGTTAAGGTAGGGTAGGGGTAGGGTAGGGTTAAGGTAGGGTAGGGGTTAAGGTAGGGTAGGGTAGGGTAGGGTTAAGGTAGGGTAGGGTAGGGTTAAGGTAGTGTAGGGTAGGGTTAAGGGAGGGTAGGGGTAGGGTAGGGTTAAGGTAGGCCAGGGTTAAGGTAGGGTACAGGTAGGGTAGGGTTAAGGTAGGGCAGGGGTAGGGTAGGGTTACGGGAGGGTTAAGGTAGGGTTAAGGTAGGGTAGGGTCAAGGTAGGGTAGGGTAGGGTTAAGGTTGGGTAGGGTTAAGGTTGGGTAGGGGTAGGGTAGGGATAAGGTAGGGTAGGGTAGGGTAGAGTCGCGTTGAGGCAGGGTAGGGTAGGGTTAAGGTAGGGTAGGGTTAAGGTAGCGTAGGGTGAAGGTAGGGTAGGGTAGGGTTAGGGTAGGTCAGGTAGGGTAGGGGTAGGGTAGGGTAGGGGATAGGGTTAAGGTAGGGTAGGGGTAGGGTAGGGTTAAGGTAGGGTAGGGGTAGGGTAGGCGAGGGTTAAGGTAGGGTAGGGTAGGGTTAGGGTGAGGTAGGGTAGGGGTAGGGTAGGGGTAGGGTAGGGGTAGGGTAGGGGTAGGGTAGGGTAGGGTTAAGGTAGGGTTACGGTAGGGTAGGGTTAAGGTAGGGTAGGGTTAAGGTAGGGTAGGGTAGGGTTAGGGTAAGGTAGGGTAGGGGTAGCGTAGGGTTAAGGTAGGGTAGGGTAGGGTTAAGGTAGGGTAGGGTTAAGGTTATTAAGGACTGTCAGTTTCTGGTTGAACATCCCAAGTCGAAGGTTTTTAGGGTTTAGTGTTTGGGGCTTTGAGTGCTCCGAGTGCAGAAGCTGGAGGAGTAACAAGTGACTAAACCCTAAACCCTAAACCCCAAACCCTAAACCCTAAACCCGAAACCTAAACCCTAAACCCTAACGCCTAACTACGAAGCACCACCCTGCACCTGGACTTGAAACGAGAACCGGCTTCAACATGTGAGGCCCGTGGCATCTTTCCGCAGCTGCGCCAGAAGGCCTCAGCGCCACATGAGGACTGTGTGAGCCATTTGAGCAACAGCCGCAGAAGCCCAAAACCCTAAACTGCAAGGAATCTACTGTAATTACCCCATACAAGACCTAACAAATTAGAACACATAAATGAAAACAACACTAACTGCAAGGAATCTACTGTAATTACCCCTAGGCCACCCCTCGCCCAGACAAGACAGCGACAGCAACACCCCCGGCTTCCTTCGACCTTCGTGGCCCTGAACTCTGAACCCACTGCGAGTTGCTTATAAGGGGCTTCGGTTTAGGGTTTAGGGTTTAGGGTTTAGGGTTTAGGGTTTAGGGTTTAGGGTTTAGGGTTTAGGGTTTAGGGTTTAGGGTTTAGGGTCGAAAACTCGACTTGCAGGTTCATGGCGTACTTTTAACATGCCTGGCGGCTGTCGCAGGAAGCTTCCTGTCGAGCCAGCCACTTCTGCTCATACTTGCGAAGCCACTGGCAGCGCCTGCAACGCGGTTGCATCATGACTTCGGTCTCGAATTTTCGGGTTTGGGGTTTTGGCTTTAGGGTTTAGGGAAGTGGTTTAGGGCTGAGGGTTTAGGCTTGCTTCGATTCAACCGAAACGCCATGCTCCTGCTACTGGTTTCTTTGTAGGGAATGAGGACATCAGGTGCCCTATATACTCCTTTGAAGGGTATATCTAGGGGGATTTGGGCCACCTCTTCCCTCATTCCCTACTAGGAACCAGCGGGTCTTTCTATACCTTATGCACCTGACCCTAAACCCTAAACCCTAAACCCTAAACCCTAGGACACCCTGCACCCCGAAACGTGGGAGTCCTGCCTTCTACTATTTGCTTATAAGAACCTGCCGGGGAATGCACGCTAAAAATATCCCTACATCGCCCCGTATGAGGAAGAATAATTATGTGTTTTTGTTTTGTTTTTGTTTTTGTTGGGGGGGTGTTGTTGCTCAAGCAAATAGTAGTCGCTGGATTTGGGGAATGCCTTGGCATCAAAAAAGCATAAACTGAAAGCTAGCCAGGGCCCTCCCAGTAAATTGTCGACAACTGAATCCAATGCACATCGATGACCATTAGGGGCCCTGACAACATACCGAAGTCTTCGACAAATGGCGAAACGAACAAGTAGGGCACGGGATACCAAGAAGCTGCAGTCGGTCTTTTCTCTCACCTGTTCCAACCAGCCAGCGAATCCATCGCGAAGGAGTCTTCACTGCCTTCTGCACTTTGATATCAAAAAAAGTGATCTACAAATGTAGAGGCTTAAAGTCCTGCATTCAAGACCTCGTGTAAGCCATCTAAGTTCACAAAGGCCTGACCATCACGACCGCCGTAGCCACTCTCGATCATCACTTGGGTGAAATGTTTGATCATCTTGATATAGGACTCCTTTGGGATCCAAGTTCCCCAAAATGGGGGTACCCTCCCTGGGGGGGGGGGGGGGGGCCGAGCCTTTTAAGGGGATTCTATTCTATTGGGCATACAAAAGGGCTACCCCTATTGGAAATAACCGTGTGGGACTCCTTCTCTGGGATGGTCACCCCGGCTGCCGTCAGTTTGGCCGCAGACTCCACGAAGACACGCGTCTGGAAATGTGGGCTCATGACACTGAACCTGGGTAGCCGAGCAACCGTATTACAATGAGGGTATCCTAAACCCTAAACACCTTTGAGCCCTATACCTACTATAATGAGGATATCATTCAGGATATTCTTTTCGGGGTTAGTTGCTTTAAAAGCGAAGCCAGAACTAAAAAAGGACAAACGTACACAAAACCCTAAACCCTAAAACTTAGACCCTCTGTCTCTAGAACCCTAAACCCTAAACCCAAAACCCTAAATCCTAAACCCTAAACCCTAAACCCTAGACCGTACTACCATGCTGCCCAAGACACTGTGCATCGCCCACAGGGTGCCCATTGCGAAGCCACGTCTGGCCTGGCAATCCAAAACCAGGAACTGCATGCGCCCCTAAACCCTAAACCCTAAACCATAAACAACCCTTTTTAGACCCTAAGCCCCAAACCCCAAACCCTAAACCCTAAAACCGAAACCCGCCAAACTACTTCTTGTGAGGATGGCAAAAAAATCAACTCAATGAGCAACGGCTGCAGACACGCAATCAGATATTGCCCACCCAGCTCCCCGGTTAAGGGTTTAGGGTTTAGGGTTCCTCTCCAAATTCACAGCACTTTTCTCTCGATACTGTGAGATCTGTGCATGAGCTGCACCGAAAAAACTGGCACAAAAGCCATGTGCCATAGCGCCGGGTGACAGTAGGAGTTGATTCGAAGGCCATACTGTGCCAAAGATCCCCCACTCGCATCCATGGCCGCCAGAACCTTCTGCAGGAGGTTGACTGTCTTCACCTGATGCCACGGAGCGGGCACTATATGTCAGTCTTCGAGAATGTTACTTTGGCCGTTTCCCCAACACAAAAACCACACCGAACCCATGATTCCCCTAGGGTTTAGGGTTTAGGGTTTAGGGTTTAGGGTTTAGGGTTTAGGGTTTAGGGCTTAGGGTTTAGTGTTTAGGACAAATGTTGGCCAAATCCTGGACTTTGGTTCTTCAGCCCGGTGAAAAGCCAGCGAAAGTTTCAAATCGCATTAACAATGCAAAATGCTTACTTGAAGGTTCGTGGGTACTTAGAAGTAGGGTTGTGAGTACCCGAAGTCATACTTACAATACTCCAAGTCATACTTACAGTACTCCTCACCCTACTTAGAAGTACCCATTAACCTCCAAGTAATCCCATCCGCCAGAGTCGCATAGTGAGCTTGCAGCGTCACATTCAGAAGGGCGGGTTTTGTTGGATCCAACTTGAAGCTGCTGCTTCCGCCCAGGCTATGCTGTTGAAGCTTGGCCACATACATCTCAAAGATGTCCTTCTCACTGGCTGCGCGGAAACTCATGAAGCCATTCAGAAGCAACCGCACCTTCTCCTGACTCGCAGGCCAGCTGAGTGATGAGGGTTTAGGGTTTAGGGTTTCGGGTTTAGGGTTTAGGGATGATCCCAGCGCCCCCGTAGTTGGTTTAGGGTTTAGGCTTTAGGGGTTTGCAATTATTTCAGAAAGACAAGGCCAAACTCGCCTCGGCCCTCGGCCCTGTGCCATCTGAGACTGCCTATATGGGGCCAATACAATTTCCCGAATTCCCCTCCTCTGCATCCAGCAAACCGCCCCACCTCGACCCGCCCCCACCCACCTGGAATGACCCCATGCAAGGGCTCACCTATTTTGACTTTGGATCCCTCCTTTGCGCAGCTATGGACCCACCTGAACAATCCTGAACCACTACATACGAAATACGGCGAATCACGCGCCAAACTCGCTTCGAGACAGCAAGCATCCGGCTGCCTACCATACCTATGAACCGGCACTTCACAACTTCAAAGGGTGGACTGAAAGTGGCCATGTTCTCTCTTAAAGGACCAAAAGAACCCTCAAGTTGGGTCATAGACCCTATACTACTCTAATTTATTTTTCGGGTATAGTATAGGAACCCGAAACCCTTGTAGGGGATCATGTGGGCCCCTCAGGTCACTGGCCACGTACCCGACCGGCCTCACTTTCGTAGAAGAGGTTCATCCTCTGCACCATTGTTTGGGGGGGGGGGGGTACTATTTGAAACATGATCATTTTTGATCCTTATTGGGCTTAAGTATTCCTAAACCCTAAACCCTAAACCCTAAACCCTAAACCCTAAACCCTAAACCCTAAAAAAATAAAAAAGGGTTTTCAAACAATGACCCCAGTCCTAGGGTGCTCCACAGTGCCATATGTGCCGTCAGCACACCGGGCCAGCACTGCATTCGGACCGTTGGAGGAGGAGCCCAGCGGCATGTTCCTGAAGATCGAGATGAACCCTCAAGGGTTTCGGGTTTAGGTTTAGGGTTTAGGGTTTAGGGTTGAGGGTTGAGGGTTTAGGGTTTGTGGTTCACAAACCTTAACAAGGAGATATGAATATAGGAGTCTAGACCCACGAGCAACCCAGCAATAAAAAGGGTGCACTTTTTTCGGTTTGAAGGGGCTTAGAAGGGAACCAGCCCTCCCCCCCCCCCCCCCCAAAAAAAAAGGGGGGAAAAAGGGCCTACTCTGGGTAGAAGTATAGGGTCTATGACCCTAAACCCCAATTCTCGGGTTCGTTTGGTCCCACAGGGTTCCTGTCGTTGATAAAGGTGAGCACGCCCGCCGAATCCCAGAACCCTGTCTGGTCTTCCATGGCTTTCCTTGGCTGTTCAGTGGCCCCTGGGGAAGCCAAAAAAGTAACAAAAACAAAAAACAAAATGTACCTGTATATATATATATAGATAGATATGTACCTTCAGAACCCAAAGCCTACTTTTGTAGTTTGCATAAGAATCCTTTAAGGGTCTCTAAATTAAGAGCCTACAAAAAAGTAGGTTTGGGTTCTCAGGGTATACATATAAGAATATTAAGAATGTGAATACTATGAATAATATTAATATTATTAATAATAATAATAATATGTGCAATATATATATATATATATGCTGCTACTACTACTACTACTACTACTACTACTACTACTACTACTACTACTACTACTACTACTACTACTACTACTACTACTGCTACTACTGCTACTACTGCTACTACTGCTACTACTGCTACTACTGCTACTACTGTACTACTGCTACTACTGGCTACTACTACTACTACTACTACTACTACTACTACTACTACTACTACTACTACTACTACTACTACTACTACTACTACTACTACTACTACTACTACTACTACTACTACTACACTACTACTACTTACTACTACTACTACTACTACTACTACTACTACTACTACTACTACTACTACTACTACTACTACTACTACTACTACCTACTACTACTACTACTACTACTACTACTACTACTACTACTACTACTACTACTACTACTACTACTACTACTACTACTACTACTACTACTACTACTACTAACACTACCACCGCACAGGCTGGTTTCCGACCCAACTTGGCCAGGATGGTGTCATCGGGCTGGAGCGAATCGGGACATAGCCCGAACTTGCCAGGCAGTTTGTACAGCTTCGAGAGCAGAGGCCCTCGGACTCCTTCCTTAGCTCAGCTCTAGGAGGTGGGTTTGGGGTTTAGGGTTTGGGGTTTAGGGTTTGGGGTTTAGGGTTTAGGGATTAGAGCTTGGTCCCAAGCATCCACGCACGATGTGCTGGATGGCTAGATCTACACAGAAGGTCTGAAGTAGGTTCAGATGGGATGCCGCAGGTGCCAATAGTCGAACACATCACCCTCCAAAACACGTGGTTGTCATGTGTTCCGCCCCAAAAGCCGTTCTCAAGGTGGATCGAATTGGCCGGTTATTCGGTACCCTGACTCTGACTGATCTCCTACCGGTTGCCAACCTACGCCAAGCTTCCTCTCGGGCTTCTTCAGCTAGCCCGCTCTTCCTGATGAGCTCGCTGATCTCCGAAGATGTAGGCACAAAACTCACCTGGAGAACCACCTATTTAATAAGAGCTTCGTAGCCAACACCTGTCCCAAAACATACCATGACTGAAGCAATAAGAGAAATGCAGCACCAGCTCACATTTCCAATGTTGATACTTTCTGTCTGCTCCAAATCCTCTGGTCAATGGCAGCATGCAAGACGGAAGCGAGATCTGGACGCACTCCAGAACACTGCTGAAGAAGAACGACCAGCAGCGAAAAGCAGCGGACCGGCATCATGGCTGAAATTCGCAGAGAAACGAAATGATCGAATCGAAGCCTGGCGACAGCTTGAGCCCGTGCGGAAAAGAACATCACATGCAACAAATGCAGGGGTACACTTGGATCTCTGTGCCCACAGAGACATCGCAACACAAAGGCCAGCAGGCATGCATCATATTCGCCCTTGAAACCCTCTGAAAGAGGAGAAACAAAAACACAAGACAAAAACACCTCTGAAGCTATTCCTAAGCCAGCCCTCTTGAACCCCCCCCAAATTTAAAGACAAGCCGCATCAAAACAAACAAAATTTCCACGGTCGTGAAACCCGTGTCCTTTGACCCCAAGGTTTCGACACGTGGGCTCAAAGACTTTGGGATGGGTGGGAGCAGGGGTGGGGGAGAGGGGTTTAGGGTTTAGGGTTTATGGTTTAGGGTTTAGGGCTTAGGGTGGGGGAGGTTCATGGGTAAAATAAAGGTAAGCAGTAGGGTCACGAAGTAGGGTCACGAAGCTTTTAACCTCGTTTAGGCTACTCTTGTTTTTTTTTTGGGGGGGGGGAGGGGGGGAGGGAGGGGGGGAGGGGGGGAACATCCCAAGCCTAACCTCCCCCCATTCGGCCACCGAACACACTGAGGCTCCAAGCATCTTCTTTGACTTGGAGTGTCTCTTCCGGTACTCCCGTGACAGGTACTCCTGGGTTCACGGTTTAGGGCTTGGGTTTTAGGGATTTAGGGTTTTAGGGTCTTAGGGTTTTAGGGTTTTAGGGTTGTAGGGTTTTAGGGTTTTAGGGTTTTAGGGTTTTAGGGTTTTAGGGTTTTAGGGTTTTAGGGTTTTAGGGTTTTAGGGTTTTAGGGTTTTAGGGTTTAGGGTTTAGGGTTTTAAGGTTTGAGGTTTAGGGTTTCCTGAAAACCCGAACTCTTTGTCGTCCATACCCTAAACCCTAAACCCTACACCTGAGCCGTATAGAGACCCCAAACTCAACCTCTAAAACGCTCGGAAGTGGACTTTTGTGCTGTTGCAGGGCTTGGGGTTAGGGGTTAAGGGTTAGGGATCAGGGGTTGGGGCTTAGGGTTTAGGGCTTATTGTTCCTCCCTACAGCTGAAGATGGGACCAAAAAAAGTAAATCCACGTAAGGGTGCCCAAGAATGACCCAGTAGTAGTAATTACAGGCTACTATGTGGGGGCTCTACTTTTTGGATCCTTTCAGCTGGGGTTTAGGGTTTAGGGTTTAGGGAAACATGTCTAGCATGAAGCACTACGTGCCAGGCAGGGTCCGAAGGCGCATGCAACGTCCATCCCCTCGGCAAGCCCAGCGAGAATTCCAGAAAGCCATGGGCCAAACTCACATCTCCATGCTGGCACCCCAAACACTGCGACCCTCAACCCTGCGCGAGAACGTTCAGGGTTGAGAGCCTGGACCCGCATTTATCTCTGGCCAGGCGTCGTACTTCTTGATCCTGTTCACCACCGCGTGCCACTCGTCGACGACCTTTACAGACCAAATCTCTCTCTTTCTCTCTCTGTGTGCTCCTGTGTTGCTTTGGAGGTTCACAGGTACGATAAAGTAACTATGGCTACAACCTTTTTAAGGGTACCTATAGCACTATAGTTATGAGAGCCCCCTGATGAGCCATCGCCCGCCAAATTCAGAACAAGTTCCATGCGATAAGGGCGCTGGCCCAAATAATTATTGGGCACGCTGGAGCCTAAACCCCCTAAATGAACCCTTTTGAATCCGGTCTGGGAGCCATGCCGGCACCTGCCAGCGTGGAAGCACTTGTGCCCACCCCGATGTCGCCCAAAAGTGCTGTGCTAGCAAGTCAGGCCCGCAAGCTGCGATACTTGTCTTAGCCATCCCTCAGGGATTTCGCCCCAAGTCAACAGAATATCGAACCTTTCAAAACACCGCTCGGCTAACTTCAGAAATGGAAGGAAGGAGAACTTGAAACCAATTGGGGTCAATCAGAATATCGAGGTTCCAAAAAGTCGACTCCATCTGGCGGTACGACACGACTTTGACCACTCTAAACCCTAGACCCTTTTTCAACAGGCTTGCAGGTTCGCGCCTGGGTGCACCTCTCTGCGCAGAAACTCAGCCCGTATTAAAGTATCACCAAGCTTCACAAGATATGAAGAGCTTGCAGTACACTGGTTATACCAAAACAGGTCGCCCGCCCTGATTTTAACCCCGTCACGAAGGACGAGTACTTGGAGGTTCATGGGCACTTATTATAACCCCAATTGAAACTGCACTTATAAGCCCCCCAAGTCCCCTAAGTTGTTTAAGTTGGCTATAAGTAGACTGTTAATTGGGGTTATAAGTACCCTAATGAACCTTCAAGAAATTCTTGAGCGGGCATGGGTGCCTGCATTTATGGCCACCACTCTCCACATCAGGCGGAAGTTTGAGGTTTGTCACCGGTCTTATAGCACAGCCGCTGCATGAACACAGTTTGTTGCAGTCACCGTCTGACACCACGGCAGACACTGGAGCATCAAGAAAGCTAACCCTAACCCTAAACCCTAAACCCTGAACCCTGAACCCTAAACCCTAAACCCTAAACCCTAAGTGAACTGAATTGTTGCAAACACGCAGCTCGGGTCTCGTAGCCAAGCCCGAAACCCTAAACCCGCCAAGCCGGCCCAATGGCCCCCCTTTGATTCGTCTAAGCAAAGTAGCACCCCGCATCTTTCCAAGCGTATTCCCTTTTGCAGGGTTTAGGGTTTAGGGTTTCGGGTTTAGGTTTTAGGGTTTAGGGTTGCCTAAACTCCTAAATACTTTTGCAACGGGCCTGGGCTGTCCGCCCGGCTGAGGCCTGGCCAATCTGCCCACAAACGCGCGAAACTTTCCCAACACTTCCAGGGACCTAAAAATCTACAAACTAGGTTTCTAAAGACCAAAACCCTAAACCCTAAACCATAAGTACCCAAAAATTGGTTCCCTAGAAGAATGGGGGGGGGGACCTAAAAATCTAAAAACTAGGTTTCTAAAGACCAAAACCCTTAACCCTAAACCATAAGGACCCCAAAAATTGGATCCCTAGAAGAATTGGGGGGGGGGGGGGTGTTTTAAGCCCTTGAGAAGGTCCGATGGATTGGTCCTGAAAGATCCGCCTGAGCCCCCAGCAGGCGTGACGAACCTCAGCTCTGCTTTAGGGTTTAGGGTTGAGGGTTGAGGGCTTATAGGACCTGTAGGGTGCAGGGTTTAGGGCGCCCCTAAACCCTAGACCTCAATCCATACCAAGAGGTCTACACTTCAGTGAGTTCCAGCTGGCTCAAGCTCCTGGAGGGCTTTGGGGCTTCAGGGATCAAAGGCTCAGGACCGAAGGACTTCTAGAGGGACAGTAAGGTTTATGGCTTAGCCTTTAGGGACTTCAAAGGCCTAGGGTTCTTGAAGCCAACCACAAAAAGCAAGACAAGCAAACCCACCAAACCCCTCAAATCCCAAACCCCCTACCCTAAACCCTTTCCCATCCTTCTAGCTAGGGACCTAAATATGGGGTCCTTCTGGGCTCGAGTCACCTGATTATTAGGTCCCTGGAAAGATAGGGTTTGGACTAAATACCTCAAAACCTCAGCCTGCATCTCTGAAAATAAAGGCAATAATCCCTATTTATATATAACCCTGAGAAAGAAGAACCTTTTGGGGGGTTCTGAAATTGCGAGGGCACCTTATTGGGTTCCTTATCGGGGCTCTATTTTAGGGGTCCCCTATTTTCGGAAACCCCCACTTGCAGCTTTGTTGGGGGATCCTAAACCCTAAACCCTAAACCCTAAACCCTAAGCCCTAAGCCCTAAGCCCTAAACCCTAAACCCTAAACCCTAAACCCTAAACCCTAAACCCTATTCAGTCTTTACCTGGGGGCATCTTAGGCAACTAGTGAAACCTGTGCTTGCGAGCCGCAGCTCTTCGATGGCTTCATCCGGGTCAACGGCGCTCCACAGCTCCGGGTCCTACTCAAAGGTATAGGCTGTAGGGTGTTCGTGCCCTAAGCCCTAAATCCTAAACCCTAAACCCTAAAAGACTGGATGCAAAAAATATGGCTTCGGGGGCCCGGTGTGAGTCTTGCCACCCACGCAGCTCCGGTCAGGACGGATTTGGGTTTAAAATTTAAAGTTCAGAGTTTAGGAAGTTTATTGTTTAGACATTCCGGCCCCCTCCCAGAAAGACGAGTCACTCAAGGACACGGAGGGGGGGGGGGGGGTGAATAAATCGGGTTGTGGGTCTGCTCGCAGCTGGACGCTAAACCCTAAACCCTAAACCCTAAACCCGGACTGAGGAGGCTATCGGCAACACCTGAAAGCAGGGCCTTCTTGCTAACAAAACCCTAAACCCAAAACCCTTTTTAAGCACGGACTGAGGAGGCTGCCGGCAACACCTGAAAGCAGGGCCTTCTTGCTAAAAAAACCCTAAACCCTAAACCCTGAACCTGAACGCTAACATCCGGAATCCTAGCAACCGTTTAATACTACAACCTTCCAAGGCTCTAAACCCTAACTAAGCCCTAAACCCTAAACACTAAACCGTCAGGCCCTAAGACCGAAAGTCTTCGACCGTGAGAAGACCCAAAGGGTCCAGCTGCAAACCGGAAGCCCCTAAACCTCAAACCGCTACAAACCCAGGAATGGCCTTCCTTTCAAGTGGCCACCCTGGACCCCAAGCCCGGAAACGAAACCCTAAACCCTAAACCCTAAACCCTAAACCCTAAACCCTAAACCCTAAACCCTAAACCCTAAACCCTAAACCCCGCAGCTCCTTCTTCTTCTTCGCCCTCAGGTCTACCTTGATCTTGTCGCAAAGGTCTGCCTCGACCTCCCCAGGGGTCACCGGGACTCTGCTTGGAGGCTTGAGGGGTAATATAGGGGCCTTAAGAATATATAGTGGGTGTAGGGTTTAGGGTTTAGGGTTTAGGGTTTAGGGTTTAGGGTTTAGGTTGTAGGGTTTAGGGTTTCGGGTTTAGGGTTCGCCTACCCTAAGAACCCAAAACCTACTTTTTTCTAGGCTCTTGGTATAAAACCCCTTATAGGATTCTTAGGTGACCTGCAAGAATATTAGGTTCTGGGTTCTTAGAGTATGAATAACGGTTCAGCGTTCAGGTTTTTTGACGAGCAGGGCCGCAGGGCAAAAGGAGGGACCCCTAGAAGGGACCCGTAATCTTGTTCCATTATATCCACCTATATAAACACCTTATGGAGTCACTATATCCCTCAGTAGCCCCTAAATAACCCCTAAGGTCCCTTAGAAGGGTTCCTCCTTGAGTCCCTTGAAAAGAAAGAAAAAAGAGCCGGGTGGGAGATGAGCCACCGAGACCAGCGTTGTCGAAAAAGCCCTGCAAACCTTGGATTCAGCCTGCTGAGGTCGCTCCCTAAAGCTGCTTCAAGGAGGTTATGGGGCCATAGGATGCTATGGATTGGAGGGTTTAGGGCTCAGAAGCCCAGTAACCTGCTTGCTCTTCGGTAGGGAAGGAAGGAATTAGAGAATCCTCTGAAGGGTTTATGTAGGGGTACATAAGGCCTCATGACATACCAACAGCCAGCAGACAACCCCCCCCCCCCCCCCCCCCCCCCCCCCCCCCACCCCCCCCCCCCCCAAAAAAAAAAAAAAAACTATAGCCACAAGACCACCAGCCCCAAAACAAAACACCCCAAGCCCTAGGCCCTCAACTAGAAGGCCTGCTCCACCTCGTCGTTTTGCAAGCCTGGGTGAAGTGTAGGGCTCATTAGGGTTTAGGGTTTACTCGGGCATCTAGAACTGAGGTCGAACCCCGGATTCCGTATAACTGAAACCGGCAGCCTTAAACCCAGCAACTCGAACTAAAAGGATCCCAATAGGAACCCCAAACAGGGAACCTTAAGAGTATGCTAGGGATGTAAAGGGAATATAAGGACCTAGATTCCTACGAGGGTTCCCAATAAAGTCCCCTTACAAACCCCCCCAAACCCCAAACTCTGCAAAAAAACAACCTAACATCCCAAAGCATAGTATGAATGAAAATGATGGGATGAAGCCTAATGCAGCCGAGAGCGCAAAAAGGCTCACGGGTTTGTGAGTCGGCACAGGGCAAGTGGGTGAGCCAAAGCCTAGGGAGTCGGGATTAGGGATTGCCCCTCATCGGGTGAAGCTTCTAAACCCTAAACCCTAAACCCCAAACCCTAAACCCTAAACCCCAAACCCTAAACCCTAAACCCTAAACCCCAAACCCTAAACCCTATGCGGTTTGAGGATGGGGCCCTTGAAGGGGGCTGGGTCTAGGATGGATGGGGGATATACTTGGAGGCTCAGCTGGGCACCTATAAGTAGGGCTATGAGTAGGGCACCTATGGTTTTATACAATTCTTAGGGTTCTTACAACCCTACTTACAAGTACCCATGAACCTCCAAGTACAAGCTCACAAGTGGTTATCTGGGGAAGCCACACTGCAGGGATGCAAGCGTTTAGGGCTTCTGCTGCATGATCTGAGGGCCGCGCTTATCAGGGAGTGTTTAGTCATTAGTTCTGCTTATTTCCAATGCTTTTCTTTTTTTTCTTCTTGGGGGGGGGGGGGGGGGGGGGGAGGGGGTAAGGAATTCGCATCTAGCTGCACATCCAGATCAAGATCAACTGTGGACAGGGCTCGGGACTTTTTTTGACCTGGGTCGCCCTTCGGATTGCTGTGGCTGAAGTTGCAAACTACAACCCGAGGTATCTGAACCCTGCCTTGAAGGTTTAGGGTTTAGGGTTTAGGGTTTAGGGTTTAGGGTTTAGGGTTTAGGGTTTAGGGTGAGAACCAGTGTTCGCGGCTTATAACCTGAACTTCTCCTATAAGGAAAGGAAAAAGGGTTGAGCTTCATTGCTGCTACTAAACAAGGAAACAAAAAAAGATTAAAGTTCGCCTATTGGCTAAGTAAGCTCAAAGAACACTCATCGAGTAACCTACCAATATGTACTTGCCTCAGGGTTCCTACGTGGACTTGAAACTTATTGAACCTGCACAACCGTCTCGCAAATGATGAAGTTAGGAAACCACGGAGGCAGGTGTAAGGTTTATAGCTCAGGGTCTAGGGTTTAGGGTTTAGGGTTTAGGTTTTAGGGTCTGTCGGGTTGAGGGTCGCTGCTGCGACCTCAGCCTTAGAGACACCAAGTCACGTCCGCTCCACTAGGTCCAAATCCTCCTGTCCAGGGGAGGCGGGATGTCTGCTGTTCTCGGACATCCCAAAATCTAGAAACAAAACCCTAGGGTTTAGGGTTTAGGGTTCAAGCCCAGGCCCTTTTACCTGCAACTCCGAAACCCTGAAGGACATCCCATGTCTCCCCCCGTCCAGAATCTTCTTGTGGCCCCTGGCGCAGTGTCTCTCAAAGCGGATGACGAAGGTGTACACCACAACCCCGAGCATCAAGGCCTGGGCTCAATCAAGGGTATTGTTTAGCATTTCCGGGGTTAGAGTTTCGGATGGGCCGAGGGCATCCGGCCTTGCCACACTCTGCCAAGCGATTCGTTCGTCCTTGCTCTTTCCATTCAGTTCTACCTACTGAGTCCGGTTGCAGTAGGCTAGGCCTCCGACCTTGATCACTGGCCAATCTCGCGAGAAAAGGGTTGAGAGTTTCGATTTTTCGGCGCTTAGGTTTCGGGGCTGTAGGGGCTTTAGGGTTTCGGGGTTTGGGGCTTCGTGTTTCGGGGTATAGGGCTGAGGGTTCCGAGGTTTAGGGCTTAGCGTTCGGGGTTTCGGGGTTGTAGGGTTTCGGCTTATGTCTCGCAAGCTGATTTTTTTTGTTCGCTCTCTCTCTCTCTCTCTCTCTCTCTCTCTCTCTCTCCTGTTGCCACAAAAACAAGTAGCGCGTCAGTGTGTCAGCATGTGCGTGTATCTCGTGCATGTACGCATTCGTGAGAATGTCCTCTAGACAACAGCAAATAGTAAAAACAAAAATCACGGACGGAATATATATATATATGTACACATGCACGACACAATGTTCATACGTATGATATTCACAGGTGCACGTGCGCAATAGGTTCTGATCAACACGACAGCAGACAAGCATAATGCCTGGACAAGAAATAAACCTCGTGGCCAAAAGACGAAAACTTCAACAAGCCACCTGACCACAAACCCTGAGCCACGAAGCATTGACGCACACGACTGTCAGGGACGTTGCTGTTGCGTCCTGGGGAAAGCGCGATTCCGCTAGCAAGTGGGGTTTGGGGTCTTGAAGGCACAAAAGAGAGGGGCAAGTTGCATATATACTGAAGCATGCCCAACAAAATTCGCAGGGGTCCAGTATAACTTACCTAAGGGTCTGGAAGTTAGGGACTCAAGCCCTTAGTCGTGGTCTCGGGTTTCAGAAGGTTCCAATCGGAAGGCCCATGGGGCCCTAAAAGCTGAGCGATGACATGCAATCGCTCACTTCACCCTTGATGTCTGCCGTCGTCCTCCATCAATGAGATCGGGCCCGGGACGCAACCTGGGTCTGGGATCTAGGTGCTCTGAGGGTTTAGGGTTTAGGTACACGAAGGAATTTGCCTGCGGAAGTGTACGCTAGGTTTTGAGAATATTGACAGTGGGAAAATGTGAGTTGCTATCAAACCATAAATAATACTTATAACATCAACAGTAAAAACACCAGTAGAATGAACAATATCACTACTATGAATAGTATCAAACTTATTCATAGTAATCACGAAACTAAGAATTTCTCAATCAGGACCTATCAACTAGCATTAAGAACCTCAGGGGCAGCCACAAATGCATGCAAGCAGCCGAAGAGGAAGGTCCGCTGCTTGTTGATGGAAAGGGCGGAGAGGAAGGACAGGAGGGTCAGCAAGACGAACATGTCCCTGCGCGGATATGGTGCTTAATTACAGGGCCTTGGGGGCCACGGCTTTAGGGTTTATAGGGTTTCTAGGGTTGACAGGGTTTACACGGTTTATAGGGTTTACAGGGTTTATAGGGTTTAGAGGGTTTAGAGGGTTTGTGGGGTTTATAGGGTTTATAGGGTTTATAGGGTTTAGTTATGGGGTTTATAGGGTTTATAGGGTGCAGGGTTCAGGGCCACTGCTCGCAAGACCCCTGAATCTTCGGCCCCCCAGGCTGCGACCCATGCATCGCGAAGGCTGGCAACCCCTGAACAACCTTCGAGGGCTCAAGAAAGCTATTGACGCGGGCTTCAGTGACACAAGCCCTCAACCCCCCATACCCGTCTGAGTCGAACTCCAGAACCGAAGAACTGACACTGACATAATGCGTCTCCTTCCGCCACGTTGCGTTTTTTGTTGGGGCCGGGGGGGGGGGGGGGGGAGGGCAGTGTGTGTTAGTAGTGACGGGGCTCTCAAAGCGCGCTTTTTATAAGGGTGGGGTTTAGGAAATCATGCGGTTTGGGGCCGAGTTGGTACAGTAGGGCATCCTTTGAAAGTGCGACAACCAAACGCACATTCGAAAACCCAAAAGCCCCAAAGCAGCCGAGAAGCAAGCCCTCAATCCGAAACCCCCATCAGGGGCTGTTCGGATATAGGGCTTCGGAAACTCACCGAAAATATGAATAACTACACGGACTTTGGGGTGGTAGCATTGCTTGCCAGCCGCGTAATGCCCAGAAGGCGAAAGGCTATCGCAACAAATGAACCCTAAACGTAGGGCCATATACATTCATATACCTTCTACTGCTATCCATATACATTCGTATACCCTGTACTACTCTATTTCCGACTAAGGTCATATGAACCATAAACCCTTTTAGGGTTCATGTGGTCCCCAAGGCACTGTGCGCCTGCTATTTCGCAAGAAGACCTTGGCTTTGAAACAAGCCAACAACTTGCTTCCGAGACCCTAAGGTTTAGGGTTCAGTTAGGGTTTAGGGTTTGGGGTTTGGGGTTTGGGGTTTGGGGTTTGGGGTTTGGGGTTTAGAACACAGACTCGGACCAGCTTGCTGGCAGCTCCTAAATCCTAATCCCTAAACCCTACTAGAAGGCTTTATGTAGTTTTTGTTTTCGCGCTTGCTAGCTGCTAGCTTAGTAGCCAAGTAACCATATTATGATAAGGGCACCCTTTCTCGGGTTGGTTATTCTTATAAGGGAAACCATAACCAAAAAAAGGGGTAAGGGGTACCACTGGGCTACCAAGTAGTATACCCTGAAGAGGTACTACATTGCTTGGCTGCACTTAGGAGGGTGGCAAAAAACAAACTTTTAGCTGCCTTATTAAGAAACCCAATCAACCCAAAAAGGCTAAAGATGTAAAGTTACAGTAAAGCACCACAAAGATTGGATCCGTTTTAGCAAAACCCTTCGGCACACGGCCACTTCGAAGCAGGTTGCTCCTGCCATAATGCCAAGTACCCTGAAAACCCAAGACCTACCTTGTCGTGTAGGTCTATGCCTGCAAACCTTTGATCGATGTGTGTTTAGGGTTTAGGTTTGAGGATTTAGGGTTGAGGGTTAGGGCTAGGGTTTAGGATTGTACGCAAGAAATGGAGGGGGCGGGGGGGGTGGTCGACAAGCGTGCACTCGGACGGGGGTCGGGAGCGTGACCAGCTGCCCCTCTATATGTATGTACATCTACTTGTTCAGGGTTTAGGGTTTGAGGTTTAGGCTTTGGGGTGGTTCTCGAAATTAGGGTCCCTTTTGGGATCCCGTTAAAAGGGTGCCGCCATAAAAGGGGCCCTATTTTAGGAAACTACCCATGTGTATGTGCATCTGCCTGTCTAGGCTTTTCGGGTCTATTGCTACAAGTGGTCATATGAAAGTCAACGGGGAACACTGAACCCTCACCCGAAAACCGAAACTCTTCTGGGACCAGGCAAGCTGCCAAGTAATTCCGCGCCGTGCTGTGCAGTTCTGGGCCCTGCCATAAGGATTTGAGAGCCCTAAGCGGGGGGAGAGGGGTTTAAGGGTGCAGGGTTTTCGGATTTAGGTTGGGGAGTTTGCTTGCCAGTTCTTAAAAGGGACTTAGGGTTCAAGGGGCCCCCGGGTTTAGGGTTTAGGGTTTATAGGGTGTAGGGTTTAGGGTTTAGGGCTAAACCGTGAACTGTTTGGGGGAGTCTTGGGTTGAGGCCGAAGGTTGGGGGGAGCGCATTGTCAGGGCAGCCGTTGGGACTGTTTTACCACGCCCCTACGAGTAGCATGCTGACAGTCGCCCTGCAATGAACACTTGTTGCATTCAGAATTCAGAAACAAAAGCCGAAGCTGAAGCCCTTGTACTACTACAACCTGAAACAACACAGCAGCGTCCAGAGGGCCATCTGATATCGGAGCCTAACAAGGTACCCCTTTGGGATGCTGCCCCCTGTGCTCACAGTCCTGAACAGGGACAAGAATAGGGGGCACGATATACGATATACGATATTCCCCTATTCCCCTATTCCCCTATTCCCCTAAACCCCTAAACCCCTAAACCCCAAACCCTAAACCATAAACCCTAAACCCTAAGGACTGTTAGTAGAAGGGGGAACATCCCAAGGTGACATCCCTTGCCGTCGTATTATGTAACCACGCTGTCCAAGATAAACAACCAACCACCCAAACGAAAGAAGCGTTAAGCATTCTGCCATGATTTACCACAAAAAAAACCTGATCCGTTCGTCCATAAAAGAAACATGTTCCCCAAAAAACAAGCCAGTTTATTGCCCCCCCCCCCCCCCCCCCCCCCCCCCCCCCCCCCCCCCCCAACCCCCTAAACCCAAACCCTAGCGCGCAGCAGCCTGCAGAACCTCGGCTCCCTCGTCCTGGGTCCAGTGCAGGTCTAAACAGCGTTTAGGGTTTAGGGTTCAGGGTTTAGGGTTTAGGAAACTTCTTGTGAGGTTCTTACATGAATTGGTCGGGTTTAGGGTCTAGGGCTTAGGGACATGCAGCGGCCAATTGGTCGGGTTTAGGGTCTACAGGGCTTAGGGACATGTAGCGGCCTGTTTCTGGTAAAGTTCCTGCGAAGCTTATAGGAGGTGAACTCTGCGCTTTGTGTTGTAGAGTTTCACGGCAGCATATGCACAGGTGAGGGTTTCATCCCCTACGGGACGTTCTGGCAAGTCCCCCGGCCCTCAACGTCGGAAATGGGTTTATAGGGCATTTCGGGTAGAAAAAGTGAGCACGCAACTCCACATGCATGCGTTCCTTCAACATGCCACAAAGCCTTCAACAAAAAAAAACAGGAAACTCCCCCAACGTCCTCCCATAAAACCTAAACAAAAGGCCATAAAACCCACACAAAAGGCCATAAAACCCACAGAAAAGGGAGCTGAGGCTGGCTTTGGCACTAGAGGGTTTCTCAAGATGGCTCCGAAACTGAGCCAAGGTTTAGGGTTTAGGGTTTAGGGTTTAGGGTTTTGTGCTTTAGGGTTTAGGGTTTAGTTAGGCGGTTTAGGGTTGAGGGTTTGGGGTTTAGGGCTGAGGGTTTGGGGTTTAGGGCTTAGGCGGTTTAGGGTTTAGGGTTTAGGGTATCCATAGCTCATCGACTTGGACCCCAACAAGAGCTGCAAATGAAGCGCCGCCTTTACCCGGCACAAGTACATACTTTAGCACCCGGACCCTAGGAATAGAAAAGGGTGCCCTTTTTGGGTTTAAAGGGGACTTAATACCCGAAACCCGAAAAAGAGGGGAATGCGGGCTTGCTCTGGGTCCTAGTAGCCCTAAACCCTAAACTTGCCCTAAACTCTAAGCCCCAAAATGGGTAAGGGCCTACAGGTGCCTGGAATCCTTGAGACTCCAAACGCTGTCGAGGCCAGGTGGCAATCGTGTCCAGAAGGGTGGTCGCCGCTTGTCTTCCTTAGCTCGTTCCGAGAACCCAAAACCGGTTTAGGGTTTAGGGTTTAGGGCTTTAGGGTTTCGTGTGGCCCTAAACTCCAAAGCCACTAAACCCCAACACCCTCAACCCGAATCTTCAAATCCTAAGTCCACTAAGCCCGGGCTCGAGGCCTCTTGTTCAGGGCTTTTAAAGGTTAAGGGTTTTCTGTTTTTGTTTTTGACATCCGCCGGGCTTAGGGTCTAGGGTTTTGAGGCGAGATCTCTAATGAGCAGTTCCTGCGAAGCACTTTTCCCTAAGGGTCCACGTACCTGATTATGGAATACTTGGGCCTTAAAGTACTTCCTATGGAAGGACTTTTGGGTCTAAGTATATTAATAATAAGGTACATGGACCCTTAGGGTTTCTGGATCTCAAAGCTATGGGCCCAAGGCCTTTCGGGTTGCGGGTTTAGGGTTTAGGGTTTAGGGTTTAGGGTTTAGGGTTTAGGGTTGGTGAACTTCTAAACCTCCCTGTATTAAAGGTTGTGTGTCTGGGCTCTTACAAGGTGAGGAGTGAGGCTGTACACTTTACACACTAGACTGGGTAGAATTTCACCAGGGTTTAGAGTTTAGGGACTTGTTTAGGCTTTAGGTATTTGGGGTTTTAGGTGTGTAGGGGGTTTCGGGTGTGGGCGCTTTGGGGTTTAGGACTTCCACGGGAATTTTTAGGCTCAGCGGCTATGGCTAAGTTGAAGGGTGAGCGTTTGCAAATGGCAGTTCCGAGCCATGCAATTCACAAGTTCCAGGCAACGTGAGAAGCTTTGGACACCTAACCCCCCCACCCATCTGAGAGGGTTTAGGGGTCAGGGTTTAGGGTTTAGGGTTTAGGCAGCAAGACCTCTGGCTACTCCTCCCCTCCCTGTTCCTCTCCGTCTGTCTGCGTGTTCGGTGTCCAGACCCCCCTCAAGCCACAAAACAAACATAAGGCATGGCCAATACTACTAAACCCTAAACCCTAAACCCTAAACCCTAAACCCTAAACCCTACGCCATACCTTTCAAGAGCCCAGCTTCTGAGGCGCTTGGCGAAGTGCGTGCAGGGGAGCTTGACTCAGCAGGCTGCGGAATTAGGGCTGAGAGCTCAAGAGTCTTGCCGGCTAGGATTTAGGATTTGCCTGGGACCCTATTTACCTACAGAATAGCAGGAAGTACCCCCCCACTTTAGCAGGTATAACCCTCAAAACTGTAGGTAAGTAGGGCCTTAAGTAGGGTCCCAGGTAGGGCGTAGGTGCATGTAGGTACCCGAAGAACCCCAAGCCTGCCTTTTTGTAGGCCCTACCAAAAAACCTTAAAGGATTCTTAGGCAACCTACAAAAAGTAGGCTTTGGGTTCTTCAAGTGCTTGGAGTTTCAGGGTACGTCTAACCAGAATTGTAACTGCACTTAAAGCCCCCCTAAGTCCCCTATAAACCCTAAACAGGTGCATGTTCATACACATGGGCTGTACTTATAAACTTATAAGCACCCATGAACCTCCAAGTAGGATTTTAAGGCTGAGGGTGTAGGGTGCTGTGGCTCAGACACCGGCCGCTGTCGGCGAGGATTCAGTGAGTTTGCTCGGGGTTGTTAGTTTCGAGGGTTGAGGGTTTAGGGCTTAGGGTCTTTGGGCTTCCGCTCTGTTCTGTCGACCTCTGGGTTCGGGTCTTTGGGGTGTTTAAGGAGACCTCCTTGGCTTGAAGCAAACCTCCCTCCAAAACCCTAAACCCCAAACCTAAACCCTAAACCCTAAACCAAAAAAACTAGAGCCAAGAGTACCCTAGGAATAGACAGGGTATGACAGGGTGCCCTTTTTGGTTGCTAAAGGGGCTTGCAAGGGAACCTGAACCTTAAAAAAACGGGAATCAGGGCCTTTTCTGGGTCTAGTAGCCCTAAACCCTAAACCCTAAACCCTAAACCCTAGCCTTAAAACAGGGAATGTGAGCCGACTCTAGGTCCTATAGATAATGGCCTGCCAGAATGGTAACTGCCGCGGCCAGGACGAAGACGTTGAGGAGCACGCTGCGGGTCATACCCTGAGGAGTAAACCTCAGCTGCGTAAGTGGGAGAAGGGCTTCCTGAGATGTGGGTTTAGGGTTTAGGGTTTAGGGTTTAGGGTTTAGGGTTTAGGTTTTAGGGTTTAGGGTTTAGGGTGTACGATATTCGGGGTACCTTACTTGGGTCATTATTCTAAGGGAATCCTATACCATTTGGGTTACTACATTACGGGTCCCTCATTTTCGGGAACCCCCATTTAGGGTTTTAGGGCTTAGGGCTTGCAAGGGGTTGAGGTGTTGCTGTAAACATCATCAGGTTGGCTGACGTTGTAGGGGGTTTACTGCAATGCTTTCGGCGAATCAACTGACGCCCTTCCCTGAACCCTAAACCGTAAACCCTAAACCGTGAAAGTTCCGTGAAAGTTCTGGTTGGAAGTAGCGACGACCTCGCGCAAGCTTGAAACCATCCTGGAGCCAATGAAGCCCCTCTCCCTACCCCCAGAACCCTCTAAACCCTAAACCCTAAACCCCGAACTCAGGATCCACAACCCCAAGCCCTGACCTGCAAACCCTAAACCCTATGAGCAAACCCCCCACCCCGCCCCCAACCCTAAACCCCAAACCCTACAGCCTAAACCTGGCTTGTAGGCCGCTTCTTCGGCTGAAATCTTGAGGGTTTTGTAGGGGTCATAGGGTTCGTGGGGTTTGTAGGGTTTGTAGGGTCTATACGGTTTATATAGGGTTCAGGGTCTAGAGGGTTTGCAGGGTTTCTAGGGTCAGAAAGGGACAATAGGGTTGATAGGGTTCATAGGGTTGCTGCAGCGTTGTAGGGTCAAACAATGAAGTTCAACTAAGGCTTTGGGCACTTACAGGCTTGCGCCGAGATTCGGGGAAACCTTGCAGTGGCTTTAGGGTTTAGGGTTTAGGGTTTAGGGTTTAGGGTTTAGGGTTTAGGGTTTCGTGCAGTTCCAGTCTTCTGGTGTGCTCATGCTTCGACACAAGTACGCGGAGAGCCCAGTGCTCTTGAGTTCAGCATCAAACCCTACATTCATCGAAAGGGGGCTTTTTTCATCACAAAAGACTTTTTCAAGTACTCCTTGACTCCTGAGACAAGGGCTTCATTGGTAAGCAACTCCGGGGACAACCCTCAACCCCAAACCCTAAACCCTGAGCCTTATAACGGGGGGGAGGGTGCTTGAAAACTTCCCCCCTCGCACCCTAGACCTTAAACCCTAAACCCTGAACCCCTCAGAGAGCCAGGCAAGGTTGATGGTGCAGCGGTGTCCATGCAAGGCACCTGCACAGGCTGGACTCTTTAACCCCCCAGAAAAAGTTTAGGGTTTAGGATTAGAGGAACCCTAGACTTATAAAGTGATAGAGTTGTAGTAAAGTCCCACCTAGGATTCTCGCGCAAGGCTTGTATCACCCGACTTGGAGTGTCATGCGTATGAGTAGGGTTATAAGTACGGTTCATGTGCAAAACGACCAAAACCCAGAAAACCCAAAACGCAAAAAACCCAAAACACGAGAAACCCAAAACCCCAAACCCTGAAAACCCAAACCCTGTAAAGGATGCCAGCTGGGGCGGTGGGGGTTCTGATACCAGTTTTTGCAGGCTTCTTCGGCTAAATTCCCTCTCCAGCCCAGAACAAGACTGGCTTTATACCCCAAAACCCTAAAACTAACCCCAGAGACCGCGTGAGGACTAGCAAGTCTGTAGCTACCCGCCTTCAAGCAGTAGCTCCACTCGTTGCTGCCCCACACGAAGTGGGTGACATGAGAGCCTTGGGTTTCGGGTTCCTTGCTACTTTCCTAGCAGCCTCGCAACCACACTGCAGGGATGCGAGACATCCATCGTCAGCGTCTCTAAGAGCTGGAAGGGTTCAGGGTTCAGGGTTTAAGGCCAAAAACCGCTTTTGGCCCAAACGCGCTGAGATTTAGCCTACACAGTAAGCCTGCGTATTGAGCTCTTCTTGGCCTGCGTGTGTTTCGCTTGAATTACGGTATCGAGCCAGGGCGTATAATGAACGAACCGTTTAGTGGTAACTACGCCTCAATTAATAAGTGCAACCTACAAAACTGCAGGTGAAGAGAGTCCCAGGCAAGGTTCTGCTGAGGTGGTCGAGGGTTTTTTCACTACCGGGCTTCATGGGGCTGGGGCCTATCGGACAGCTGCAAGCAAGTGCCTCCGCATGTTATGCCGAGAACCCGAGACCACAAACCATCACATCAGTCGCAAATCTTAAGCCCCAAAACTCTTGCCCTCGACCCTCTTTTTTTCTTGCCTCCAACCCGCTTCCTTCGGAACTTTGCACCCGAGCCACACCACTCTTGTACCAGGTGCGAAGAGTTCGCATTCGGGTTCCTTAATGCGGCGCCGTGGATTGAAGAAAAGGAGGGTCTAAGTTGCCCCATACACAGAACCCTTGTCGTCCTTCCCCAGAAAGCTGAAACCCTGAGCCTTTTTGCTTCAGGGAACCCTAATTAAACCCTAAACCCTAAACCCTAAACAGCGATGTCCTGATGAGCTTCGGATCAAAAGTGGTGCAGCCCGTGTAGTGGTGTCCGTTCAGCTGGAAGCTGGACACCTCGGCCGATTTCTGAATGTGAGGGGCTTGCTGCTAGGGTTTAGGGTTTAGGGTTTAAGGTTTAGGGTTTAGGGTTACAAGACGCCCTGCTTGAAAGGGGAAAGTTTGCTGGCTGTACAAAACCCCAAACCCCTGATTAGGCACGCAGAAGACTTCTGTTCATTGCTCCTGCCACCCATACTTGGATAATCATGGGCACATACAAGTGGGGTAACTACCATGTTTAGTTTAGGGTACGTATAACCCTACTTAGATGTACCCCTGAACCTTCAAGTAGCCTTTCCTCTCTACAGCCTGGATTTGGTTCATGGGGTTCAGGGTTTCGGGTTTAAGGTGAATTCCCCCCCCCCCCCCCCCCCCCTTAGACCCTAACATTCAGCATCAACGAAGACCTCGGGTTCCACACAATGTACCTTTAGGACTCTTTCAGGTTTAGGGTTTTTGGCCTGCGCTGGTAGGCTCTGACGCCAAAACCCGTTCTGGCATTCTGCGGCAAGCTACGATAGCTGAACCATCCCTTCAATTATTCCTCCAGTTCCTCAACACGGAGAGGCTACAGCCGATACTTTCTCGCTTTAGGGCGGGGCGGGGGGGGTGGGTCTCAGACTCATTTTTGTGTTTGCCCTGGGGCCCATAGAGATTCATGGGGGCTTGAATCGAAAAACTCAACCCTAGCCCTAAACCCCTAACCCTCAACCCCAACCGCCCCCCACCCCCCTTTGCAGTCTGAGAACCCGGACCCCGAGACCCTTTCGCGAAGGCCTTTGTCAACAAAAGCAAGACAGCCTCCCCCCCCCCGGCGGAACCCTACACCCGAATTTCAGGGGCGTCCTTCTTGCTTTTTCTGTAGACATATGTATATACACACACATAGACTTGCGTTTTCAGCCGTGCAGCACATGAGGTAGCTGGCTTGAAGCAGATCGCCGGCGTGTCCGACATGGCGCTTGGTGCAGCACAGTGGCCGCAGGGTCTGTTCCAGAGGGGCGTGGATCCAATACCCTAAACCCTAAACCCTAAAACCTAAACCAAGGGCGAATTTCGCAGCAGGCACCGTGCTGAGAGATCTGCCTTTCGGCTGACTATCTCGGGGGGGTCATCGATCCCTAACCCTAAACCCTAAACCCTAAACCCGTTTTTTTTCCCCGAAACCCTAAGCCGTTTAAGACCCTACGCCCAGCTAGCTGAAACGGTTGCTCCAAGTGTTTCTCTGGGCTTCCTGTTTTTTTGGGGAACCCTAATCATTACCCTAAACCCTAAACCCTAAACCCTGAACCCTAGAAGGGTTGATGTAGACCGCCTAAGCGCTTCTTGGGCATCAAGGACCGCCTGGGTTTCAAGCCGCTTAAAAACAGGCTGCAGACATTCCAGGGCAGGGCATCTGGGAGTAAATAGTTTGGGATATTCCCTCTTCGAACGAACAGTCCTTAATGGGGATTCTCGAAAGGGGTACTAGAATCACTATTAAGAACTTAGTATAAGAGTATAAGGGGGGACATCCCAATAAATAGTTCCTAAAGGAACGAAGTATCAGGCATAAGAGCTCTCTAAACCCTCCGAAACCCTCTCAACCCTGCAGAAAATCCACCACTGAAGTTACCAACCTCGATACAGCTCTTTCCAATCGCCTCTGCCCATCCAAAAGCAGCACATCAAGTAAACAAATGCAATGCCGTAAAGTTGTGCAAGCCCAAACATTGATAAACCGCCAAACCCATTCACCCACGCACCTACCCACCCACCAGCCAGCCAGCCACACACACACACACACACACAAACAAAACAAAACACCAACACCAAAGCAGGGGGAAAAAAACAAAGCCAAAGGATCCATGCACCTGGGTTAGTACATGCTGCGATTCGGGGCCCCCATGACAGTATCTGAGGTATCTGGCTGCTCTCAGGGTAAAGCTAAAGCCAGCAGCTGCAACCCACCACCCTGCGCCCTAAACCCTGAACCCTACAGGGTGGGGCCCCCTTACTATACTAACTGTAGTTAAGGGACTTATAACCTAACTTAGGGTCCTTATAACCCAATTTAGGGCCCTTATGACTCTACTTATAACTAGGGCCCCACCCTGTACATCTTCAACCCGCCAGAGAAAAAACTGCGGGCTGCGAGCCGGTGGGTGGCTCCCGCCGCCGCAGCGATGCAAAGCGGAGCTGAGGAAGTAGTGCTTGGGGGAAAAGGAGGTTCATCTGGGTACGTCGAAGCAGGGTTTAGGGTTGAGGGTCTAGGGTCTAGGGTTTGGGGTTTAGGGTTTAGGGTTTAGGGTTTGGGGTTTAGGGTTTAGGCTTTAGGGTTTAGGGTTTAGGGTTCTGACGCGCACTCTCGCTCAAGGCGGGAAAGGTTCATTGGTTCGAGTCCAGACCATAGTCGGGTTTATGGTTTAGGGTAATGTCGGGCTCATGGGTACTTGTAAGTACAGGGTGGGGCCCCCTAGTTATAAGTAGAGTTATAAGGGCCCTAAATTGGGTTATAAGGACCCTAAGTTAGGTTATAAGTCCCTTAACTACAGTTAGCATAGTAAGGGGGCCCCACCCTGTAGGGTTATAAGTAGGGTATCTATTAGTCTATGGTTATACACCTTTTTCAAGGCACTCTCTACTTGTAAGTGCCCAGGAACATCCAAGCAGTGTGGTAAGACGTTAGGCGCGTCTGAGTGGGTTATGGTGTAAGCAGTGTACGAACCCTAAACCCTAAACCCTAAACCCGAAACCCTAAACCCTAAACTCAGGTTGTGGCTGGGTTGGCCCTTGACAAAGCTTAAAGAAGGATTCTGGACATGATCTTATAAATGACACCGGCAAGAAAAAAGCAAGACAACACGGGAAGGAAAGCATGTCACCCGAAGCTCCCTGGAGCCCCTAAACCCTAGGCCCTAAACCCTAAACCCTAAACCCCAAACCCCCAAACCCCAGAAACTGGGACCCAATAAGGCGGCACTTCAACAGAAGATCTAGCGTGGCTAGGGGCCTCAGGTGCAAACCATCAACCCCCTTTTTGTCCTAAACCCGAAACCCTAAACCCTACGCCCGAAACCGTAAACCCTAGACCCAGAGGTTTCCCTGAACCCTACCTTAAGAACTCAACATCTACTTTCTTGTAAGCTACCTACGAATCCGATCAAGAGGTTTTATACTAAGAGCCTGCAACCAAGAAGGTTTTGGGATCTAGGTTAAGCCCCAGGCACAAAACCCTCGATTCCAAGAAACGGCTTTCAGGCCTTGCAGGCTTTTGAAATTATTTTGTGGGGCGGTCTGAAGTGGACTTTGGAGGCGCGAGGGGAGGGGGTAGTGTACCCTAATCCCAAAAACCCCAAACCACAAGCCCTTAGCCCTAAACCCCACCACCCCAAACCCAAATCTCGGGGCCTGCCAGAGGTATGCAGACAGGGTCACCTGAGCATGGCATAACTTGGTCGTCCAGAATCCTAGTGGAACTACAGGTTAATCTTTGGGAATGCCTCAAAAAGGTTAAACCCTAAACCCTAAACCCTTAACACTCAACCATAAACCCTAAACCACTACTCTACGACTAAGTTAATCGCTCACACTCGGACAAGCACGACGAGGCACGACCCAGTCGGTCATGGTATGCAGTGTGTGTCTGATCGTTTTACACTATCCCTCCCTAAACCCTAAACCCTAAACCCTAAACCCTAAACCCTAAACCCTAAACCCTAAACCCTAAACCCTAAACCCTAAACCCTAAACCCTAAACCCTATGCGGCTCTGAGGCCTCTTACTTTAGAGTTTTTTGGGTCAAAAGGCCTTCCTAGATCAGGTTGGGATACTTTGAGCCTAAGGGTATGCTTCAGGTAGAGTTCTTGTCTTGCCTTGCGTTGAAACACCACCGTGAGTCGGACCGAGATCGGCCAGCGATAAGAAAGGCATGCATCGCAGGAGGAGCTTTCTCACCGTTCATTTCGCAATGAGTGGACGAACTACCATGACACGGAGTGCCTGCAATCCCGAATTCTGACAAAGATGTGGAAGCTGGAGCACATGCAGCATTTCACATGTAATCCTGGTTGCAGTAGCGACGAAACTCGGCTACCAGTCATGCCTTACTGCTAAACCCTAAACCCTAAACCCTAAACCCTAAACCCTAAACCCTAAACCCTAAACCCTAAACCCTAAACCCTAAACCCTAAACCGTGGCGCTACCCCCTATCGATGCACCCGCTTCCACGATACAGACATTACAGCGCCAGATTGGCGATAAGCATCCGCTTCTTGGCCCGCGAAGCTGTCTTCTGAGCCTCGCTGCGGGCCACAAAACCTTCGTAGGTTTAGGGTTTAGGGTTTAGGGTTTAGGGCTTAGGGCCCCAGTGACCATATTCTGATTGGGGCACCCCAGGATGGGTTCTTTAGGCCTTAAAATCCCCATCATGAACCCTCTAAAGGGCCTCTTCAGGGAATATAAGGTATAATAGGGCCTTTTAAGGCATTACAGGGAATACTAGGGCCTTTTAAGGGATTATAGGGTATAATAGGGCCTTTTAAGGTATTAGAGGGAATACTAGGGCCTTTTAAGGGATTATAGGGTATAACAGGGCCTTTTAAGGGATTGTAGGGTATAATAGGGCCTTTTAAGGGATTGCAAAGTATAATAGGGCCTTTTAAGGGATTACAGGGAATACTAGGGCCTTTTAAGGGATTATAGGGTATAATAGGGCCTTTTAAGGGATCATAGGGTATAAACGCCTCAGCAGCCCAGAAAACGTATTATAACAAGGGCACCCTTTTCTTCGTTGGTTTCTTTACAAGGGAATTTAGGGCCCTATATAATCCCTATATACTTGCTAGCCCAGCAACCATATTCTAATCAGGGCACCCTGTTTCTTAGTTGGTTACTTTATAAGGGAACCCAGAACCAAAAATCAAAAATAAAGGTTACCACTGGGCTACCCAGAAGCGATAGCTCTCCGGCAGGGCGAAGACTTCGGAAGTCAGGGCCGCCGCCGGCGTCAAGGAGAAGGCCTCGAACTGCAGCGTGGCTTTGATCGCCAGGTTGATGGGCACAGCCGCCCGCACCTCTACTGAACTCGGAAAATCCTACCAAAAATTTGATAATGTCAGCTGTTCCTTGCAGGAATTATGTTAGACCACCCAAACATGAACAAATAGTCCCAAGAATTCCTAAGGCACCGGGAAGACCTGGCGGAGGCCGTCGGAATTTGAGGCCGCCTCGGCCGAGGTCCGGGCATGCCGCGCAGCCTCCTGGAGGCTGGGCGACTGCATGATCTCCTCGGCTGGGTCCCTAAACCCTAAACCCTAAACCCTAAACCCCAAACCCCAAACCCCAAACCCTAAACCCTAAACCCTAAACTAAACCCCTTTTAACAACAGATTCCTATACCAGCATGGGCTGTTATATCCTATAACCCCATAAAAATGTAAAAAGGTCCTGCTGAAGCCCTTGTTCAAGAAGGATTCCTTTACCAGCATGGGCTATTATGCCCTTTTCCCCCCTTGGAAAGGCCGTTTAGGGTACATTGTGGAGATTCGAAGATCCCCTCGGATGGCCCTTGTAGAAAGCCCTTGTACAAGAAAGATGCCTATACCAGCATGGGCTACTATACCCTATAACTCCTTGAGAAGGCCCTTTTATAGGGTTGATTGTGGGGATTCTGGGGCCGAACAGCCTGTTATAACACCAAGAAGAGAAACAAAACACACAGAAACAACAGATTCCCAAGGGCGCCACGTCGCCTTCAGGCGCTTCATGGGGCTGTGGTGCACGGCAAGTGCATCCAGAACCTCTGCTGAACTTGGAACCCTAGCAAAAACTATAGTTTTAGCTGTTTCTTATAGGAATTACAGTGCCCAAGAATTTATTTACAAAAAAAAACTTCCCAATAATCCCTAAGGAACCGGCGTGAACTGGCTCATGGAGATGGGGAAGTCGGTCGCCAACCAGACGCTGCCGGACCTTAGCTGTCCAGTAACCTCGGGGAGATAAAAGGTTAACCTTAGGGATTGTCTAGGGGTTTATTCTACTACGCCAAAGCCCCTAAACCCTAAACCCTAAACCCTAAACCCTAAACCCTAAACCCTAAACCCTAAACCCCCAAAAAGGTTAAAAGGTTACTTACTCTACTACTAGGGGACACTCGGTGGCTGGAGGTTCCGAGGCGGTCTCTGGAGCCGAGCCGAAGGCCAGCTGGTGCCTGGGCGATCTCTTACTTCTCCAATAAAGAAAAGGGACGAAAAGGTTAATATGTAAGATTCCTTTACTAAATGTAAGGTTAATATGTAAGATTCCTTTGTACTAAATGTAAGGAAGATGTAAGATTCCTATTATACTAAATGTAAGGAAACCCAGCTTAAAAGTTCAACTCTTGGCTATAGGTAAGATCTGGTGCCTGGTGATCTGCTGGTGCTGCGGGAGCTGCTGGAGCGGCCGGAGCTGGAGCCTGCGCCTGCTGCGCCTGCTGCGCGGGCGCCGCGTGGGCGAAGGCCGCGCCTTGGTCCGGCCAGTCCTCCAACACCTCGGACTGGATGGAGCCCGCCTCAGAGTCCTCGTCCAGCGCAAAGCACTCCGTTGAGGGCGTGGGCCCCATCGGACCCACGGGCTCCGAGGGCGTCTGGGATGATGTCTTTGGCTTTGCGAGCTGTGTCTCGAGCTGCGCCTGGCGCACATGTCGCGCAGCCTCGAACTTCTCCCGCAGCTCGGGCAAACAGGCGCTGGAGGGAAGTGGCCGGCCGAAGTAGTCCTGAAAGGTGAGGCCGTCAATGCGCATGCCCTTCTTCCGCATGGTCATTCCGAGCTCGCCTCGGACATCGAAGCGCTTGCAGCTCCAGCCGTTCACATCACATGGCCCGGCTGGGGAGCCGAGCCACGTAGTCCCTTCAGAGACTTCGACACTCGCCACATTCATGTCCCACTGCATCGCATCGGCCTTGACCAGATCTTGTACCACCGCCGCAGCTTCCTCGCCATCCAAGCTCTGTGTCATGTCTACCATGAGCTGCTTGTCATGATTGACCATGAAGAAGCCGCGGGATGGTTTCAGAGACTTGTCCTCATCCGACTGGGCATTCAGGGGCTCACCGATGAAGAGCATTGTCAGACTGCGTCGCTTGCTAAACCGAAATCGCTTCCAAGAGGCCAGGGTGGAGTCAAGTCGCAAGCAACTTCCGCGCTTGCGTACATGCAGCACGTCAGAAGGCGCCAGCCTGTTCAAAAGCGGGATCACCGGTGATTCGAATTCCCAACGTATTCGGCACTCGAAGTCCGGCAGAAGGCTCAGCGACTTCGCAATGGAAGCCAGGCGTACCTGCCAACGTCGCTGCAAGTCCGCTTGCGCGGCGTCAAAAAGCACGCGCACCAAACTCTGGTCACCGTAGCTGACGGCAACATCCAGCGGGGACCAGCCTAGGCTGGAGCGGCAGCGAGGATTCGCCCCATTCTCCAAAAGATACCGGATCACGGACATGTACTCCAAAGATCGGGGCATGAGCTCAACAGCCAGCCTATACTCCCCTATTAGAACCTTAATAAAGATAACCTTCTTAAATACCCTCTTGGGTTTTTATAGAAACAAAAATAGAAAAATATTCCCAAGGAAGATGTAGCAGCATGAGTGGAGTGACGCCCTGTGAATCTTCGGCGTTCACATCCGCGCCTCCTTGCAGCAGATTGTGGATGCCTGCTTCGTCTCCCAGCCACACCGCAGCATGCAGCTCGCTGAACACGGCTGCACTTGCTTCCACAGGTTGCTGGCCTACCTGCACTTCCATGTCCTCTTCATCTGAGGGGGGCGGTGGGGCATCGTCTGCCAGCAAGGCAGGTGGGGGTGGCACGGGGGAGCAAAGGCCCTCCTCCGTCGGACCAAAGCAGATGACCCGTGACCGTGAGGTGACGCGAAGGACGCCGCGCTCCGCCTCCGTGGGGGAGAGCGGCTCCCAGCCACCCAGTGCTCGACGAGCATCTGCATCGAGCTCGGGGGTGAGCTTTCTGGGTGCAGCCTCTTGATCCGAAGCGAAGTCTTCAGACTGTACAAGCTCCGCCATCACTGCAAGCTCCGTGCGCTTTGAGGCCAAGTCCGGTGCAGCCGCTTAGAGTCTTTCCAGCACATGGCCGCCCAGCGCTTGCACAGGGTAATCTACCCCTAAACCCTAAACCCTAAACCCTAAACCCTAAAACCCTAAGCCCTAAATCCTAAACCCTAAAACCACTGTGGCCTAGCGCTTAAGCTCTGGAGGTCTGCTAACAGTGCTTACATGTTGAATCTTGGAAACCACGGGGATGCATGATGCCTCTTTTTACCTGGTTGCACATCAGATGCAGCATGTAAAATTAGGATGTGCATACATATATATATATATATATTCATTTCTTTGTATATTTATATTTGTTTTTACATTTATTTTTATTTATGAAAATTTACTTACTTCCATATATATATATATATATCATATGGTGCCTACATTACGGTCGCTTCTGGGTTCCTATCATATGATGAAGCCTTATGTCCAGGGTCTTTAGGGACCATGATTTGAAAGCAACTGCCCATGTGCCTTTGGTTGCCACATCGTCAGCCCTGCGACTTGAGCCAAAGTGGCGTCTTGCAGGAATTGGGGGCTGTTTGGGTTTCGAGGTTGCCTTTCAGGAAGCATCTCTTAGCAAGATCCTCTTGTGCAAGAAACAGCTGTCAGTCACAAGCTCATGGCTGGCGTGTCAAGCCGCCAACACGTAAATGCGCTTGGTATGCCACAGTGCCCCCAAGCCCTCGAAACCCTAAGCCCAGCCCACAGGATGCACACATCGCTAATGCAACCTCTTCTGTTGTTGCCCCAAGTCATGGGTAGCTGACCATGAGTATCCTAAACTGTCTGAAGGCGGGAATGCCCTGAAGCTCTACAAGCCCTTTTGGAGTGCGTACGGATGCCAAGACCATGTGAGGCCCAAAGCCCCTTTTGAACCTCTGGAAGCTGCTGCCAGGAAACCCTAAACCCCAAACCCTAAGTCCCTAAATCCTTGAGTCCCCAAACCCTAAATCCCTCTTCCCTCCCTAACCCCTAAACCCCAAACCCTAGACCCTAACAACTAAACCCTAAACCCTAAACCCTAAACCCGGAACCCCATGCACAACAGTCACGGGGGCTCACACCTCACTGGCAGGCGCCGCAGGCTGCAAAGAGCCTGTGCCACCGTTTGCATAACAGTGCCGAAGGGGGCTCCACTTGTTTCATGGTTTGGCAAGGGTTTAGGATCTAGGGTCTAGGGTCTAGGGTTTAGGGAGATTTGGAGAGGTTCATTGGCTCATGACTCATTCGCATTCGATCGGTCTTCTACGCATGAGGGAGGTCACGGTCTCCATGATCTCGAGGTTTGTCAGCAGCGCATGATGTGATGATGATGATGCCCTAAACCCTAAACCCTAAACCCTAAACCCTAAACCCTGTCGAGGTCGGAGGAGGGGGTGGTTTAGGGATTAGGGTTTAGGGTTTGGTGTTTAGGGTTTAGGGTTTAGGGTTTAGGGTTTAGCGAGTTGGTGGAAAGTTTGGAGCCGTTCTGCTTTGGAAGCCGCCCTGGAGCCCCGCTGTAGCTGTCAAGTGACCTAAACCCTGAACCTAAACCCCCTGCCCTTGATCTTACGGGCTGAAGCAACCGGGGTGAAGGGCAGGGCTTCCGGTTTAGGAAAAACTTTAAGACTCAGGGGCTGAGATAACCAGGGGGAAAAAAGATCTAGGATTTAGGGGCTGAGTTATAACTTTTTGTAGCCCAGAAAGCATATGAAAATAAGGGCACCCTTCTTTCGGCTACCAATGGGCTACAAAGATAACTGGAAGAAAAAAGGCTTATGATTTAGGGAAGATGTTAAACTTTACCTGTGGATTTGAAAAGAAGTGCCCCCCCCCCCCCCCCCCCCCCCCCCCGCCCCCGGAAGCAAAACGGCTTAAGCTAACCCAACTCTGCGGCCTCACAGCTCCTAAACCCTAAACTCTTAACCCTAAACCCTAAACCCTAAACCCCTAACACCTAACCCTAAATCCTAAACCCCTAAACCCTAAACCCTAAATCCTAAACCCCTAAACCCCAAACCCTAAATCCCTAACCCTAAACCCTAAATCCCTGACCCTAAACCCTAAACCCTAATCCCCAGGCAAAAGCCGAGGTGCCTCTGGTGCCCGTGTCGACCAGCTGCGGCCGATGCCTTCAGAAGGGTTCTTCGAAGGTTTAGGGTTTAGGGTTTAGGGTTTAGGGTTTAGGGTGTAGGGCTTAGGGTTTAGGGTTTAGGGCTTGGGGTGGGCTTCCGCTGTGGAAGCTCAGGAATTTAAGGGCTTTGAGGGTGAAGAATACAGATTTCTCCTTCCTCTCATTCCTTGCATTGTGTACTTCCTCCAGCTGTTGCGACCCTAAACTCTAAAGCCGAAACCCACACGAGCAGCATCATCAAACCCTTCGACTGTAAGAATGCGCCGTGAGTTTTTTTCGTAAGCCTAAACCATAAACCCTAAGCCCAACATGGCGTGCCCACAGCGAGCGGCTCCGACATGCCTGCGAGCGTACTCCGGATGAACCCTCCCAAATAACCCCAAGCCTTGTCAATACCTTCAACCTCGTAATATAGGGTCTGAATAATTTCGTACAGGGTGGGGAGGAGGGGGGGGGTGACTATAGCACAATTACAAAGGGACCATCAGGGAACACCGTGTAGTACAGGGGCCTTAAAAATTAGAACAGGCTTCTGGGAGCTTTTATAGTATAGTATACGTCCAAAGGGATCATAGGGGGATACTATCAGGAATTATTCCGACCCCTATAGTACGTCCATGCTCTGAACAAGTCCCGGGGCAAAACTAAGTCCCGGGGGGAAACTTGGACTGAATTCAAGGCTTGGCAGTCTTCAACAGATCTGAGAAAGCTGCCTGAAACATAGCAGACTTGAAATAACTCCTCACTTGCGGTTGAAGGCTTGATTACATACGACTATGAGTCACAAAGTAGCATGCAAGATGATGCAGGTCTGTCTCCGTCCCTATGTGTACCCACATGCGTAAACCACGAATCCTCATCCTATGTCCTGCATCCCTGAAGAGCCTAAAAAAGCCCCCTCAGACCACCATTCTCTGGAGCTCTTGAACCCTAAACCCCAGACCTGCTAAACCCTGCAAAGGCCCGAGCCTTGAACCCTGTGTTCTGCACTCCTTCGAGGCCGCCCCCCCAAGGCCCTAGACCTAAACCCTCCTTGACGCATCACCCTGAATCGTTCATGGTGCCTCAAACCCTTTGAACCAGCAGCTTGGGATTTGAGGCACCCTAACGCCTAAAGACCGAACTCGAAGCCCCTATGAGCCCTAAGAAAGCCGACCGAAAGACTGAGGCGAGTGCCAGGGCCGCAGCAGAGTATGGCAGATCTGCTGCAGGGAAGGCGTAGGTATCACGTTCATCTTGCTGTGGTGGTGTTGTTGTCGATATTCTACGTCTTGTTCGGAGGGTCCATTTGTAGTACTATATGGACTTCAGTACCCGAAAACACTATTTAGTATGGTTTCTGGGTACCTAATTCCACAGTAGTACTATAAACAGACCCCTTATAGGGCTCCGAGTCTTACAATCATCATGTTCTGTTCCTCGGAAGGGAGAGAGACAAACAGTCACAAACCAGAAGGCGGATGTACGCCCTGGGGAAGGCTTTCTGCAAGAAAACCTAAACCTTAAAACGCCCAAACCCTAGACCCCAGCAAACAAAAACAACTAACGCAGCCGCTTGCCTCAGGCACTCTCCCGCCACAACGCCAGCTCTCTTCTGGACTACTCTGAACCCTAAAACCCGCCAAAATCTGGAAAAAGTTCGCTGGTCCGGACCATGACAACCCCCCCCCCCCCCCCCCTAAATCCTAAACCCTACACCCTGCCAGGTACCCTTAGAAGCACAAGAGGACCCCCATGTCGACCCTGAGGTCCCCCCAGGGTTATAGGGTTTAGGGTTTGATTGGGATGAAGGGCAGGTTCAGGGTCTAGGGTTTAGGGTTTAGGGTTTAGGATTTAGGGTTTAGGGTTTAGGGCTACTCGGAGGTTCATTTGGGTACTGTCAAGAAGAGTTGCAAGTAGGAGAACTATGATTCTAACTTAGTTAGGGCACTTCTATCCCTGATTATACCAATGAACCCTTCAAGCACGCGCCTCATCGGCCACAGCCTCGATGCGAACATCCTTCACAAGGGCCATCACGCATGCAAACAGTGGTTTAGGGTTTCGATGCTCACTCTCGCACAACTTACTGTTGGTTAGCAGGGAATGAGTCCTATATATATATACACATTATATATATATATATGCAAATGCTACCCCCCCCCCCCCCCCAGGAACCCAGTTCTTCACTCAAAAAGGTTAAAAACCTATGACCAATCCAAGAATGGAAAGGGGGGGGGGGGGGGGGGGGAGGCAAATGGACTCATCTAGACCCCCCCCGCGGTAAGCGCAGTGAAAGGGGGCGGGGTGTTTCCCACCAAGCTTGCAAATAATCTATGTACGCAAAGTTGTCCCAGTAACAGGCGAGCTTTACTATATTTATTCGTTTAAAGTTTAGAGACAGACCCTATTCCCAAATACTTCGAACCGAGTAATGTTCAGGCATAGCAATGCTACGGGTGCCTGCGGGGGGTGCCCTTAGTGTTTAGCCCTGTTCAAGTAAACCCTGTTTGTTGAAGATTGAGGCTTAAACTGATTCCAACGTTTTCCCTCACCACTAGAGAAATTTCCCTTAACTTGACCCTATTCGTTGACGGTTTAGGCTGACACCCTCTTCCAAAACCTTGAAACTGAGATTTCCCTCGCCACCGAAGAAATTCCGCTAAAGCCGAGACCCTATTCCCCTACTTTCAACGAATATTGTTTAGGAATAGTGATGCGGCTATTTTTTGAAGGTTTAGGCTGAAGCCCAGTCCAAAACTTATGTTTTCCTCGTCACACCAGACCCTTTTCCCTAAAGGAATTTTACTAAACCCAGACCCTATTCCCAAATCCCATACTTTCAGCATCTGTTGTTTAGGGAGAATCATGCTTCCTATTCCTGTAAACCCTATAATGTATTGAGCAGAAACCCTACGTTTCCCTCGCCACTAGGCATTTCGCTAAATCCCAGACCCTTTTCCCTAAGCTAATTGAAGCCCAGACCCTGCGGCAAAATCCTTTCTCCACAACAGCTTGTGAATGCAGGCAGGGTCAGGCATCTCCATGGAACATAGGAGCCATGGAACATATCATCAAGATTGGAATGTGATCCACGCTCCGAATGACCCTATTCCCATACTGTCAACGAATATTGTTTAGGAATAGGCATGCGTCTATTTCTTGAAGGTTTAGGCTCCAAAACCCTATGTTTTCCCTCGTCACTAAAGGCATTCCGCTAAAGCCCAGACCCTATTTCCAACATGATTTTGTCTAAAGGCCAGATTAATCCCGTACTTTCAACGTGTATTGTTTAGGAATAGTCATGCTTCCTATTCCTGTAAGCCCTATAATGTATTGAAGATTTAGGCTGAAACCTAGTCCACAACCTTACGTTTTCCCTCGCCAGTGAAACCATTTCGCAAGAGCCCAGACCCTTTTCCCGAAAGACATTTTCTTAAAGCCAAAACCCCCATACTTCCAACGAACATTATTTAGGAATAATCATGCTTCTGCTTGGGCGCCTGCGGGATGTATCCTGAATGTTTATAAGGCCGAAGCCCCATTCCTGTGAATGTTTTATCCCTATCTAAACCTTTGTTTCTAAAGCCTAAACTGTTTAGGGTTTAGGGTTGAGGGTTGAGGGTCCAGGGTTGTTCTTGGTTCTGGGTTCCCGTACTTAAATGGGTAAATTGAAAAACATATGTTTTGTGCTCATATTTATGTAGGGTTTAGGGAGTCGGGCTAGGTTGCTTAGGATTTGGAAGCTGCCCCAGGGATCTTTAGAATTTAAGAAGCCTCTGTTTAAGGCTTAGGAAATTAGACCTCGATTTTAGGGATCCCACTCTTTAGGAATGAGCGATTCAACCTGAATCGGCCGTTTCAACCTGAAACGGCCCCCGGAACCAAGAACCAAGATTCCCGGGAAAAGTTGTTGTCGGAATCTTGGTTCTTGGTTCCGGGGCCCGATACAGGTTGAATCGGCCCGCGGAACCCAAATCCCAGAGTCCTGAAGACTGGACCTCTGATCGGGCCTGGGTTCCTGGGGGGGGGGGGGGGTAAATTGAGGGAAAGACGAGATTTCGACACGAAGGGCCCAGGCCTTGACAAGCATGCAAGTCTCCACCGGCTGCCCTGCACCGCGTACCAGCCGGAAACCTGATGCTCTGACAAGAGCTCGATTAAGGGTTTAGGGTTTCGGGTTTAGGGTTCGACTTTACAGGGCGTAGGAATGTATAAGCTGAATACCTGTATAAGGTTGATAGTCCCTCTTAAACCTAAACCCCAAACCCGAAACCAAACTACATTGTGCAGGACCTTCAGGCTGCTGCGAAGCTACACTTCTCAATGAGCTCTGGATCTGGCCGTCATGACCAGGGTTGAACACTTCCTCTTCTACTCCTCCCGAAGCCTCACTGCGAGGGTTTCCTTATCAGGGTTGAGGGAAGGTTTTCGTGTGTTCCAATGGCATTCTTCCAGAATTTGCATGCTCACTGCACTGGAGAAAACGGGCTAACTTTGCCATTGTCCGGGCACCGCCCCCCCCCCCCCCCCCCCCCCCCCCGAAAAAAAAAAAAGGGCATCGTTATCGTTGATGCATGGCTGGATGTCGTGATGGCTCGAGAAGGATGTCGTGATGTTGTGATGTGGCCTAGTTGTCGAGAGGGTTTTAAGTAGTTTTGAAATGTTGTAAAGCACAGGGTAGATATCACTTTCATTGTAGCACTCTTACGGATGAGAGGGTAACGCAAGAGGAGCCAAACTACGCAGAGTGTGTGTCGTTTTGGGATGCTCTCCTCATACCGACCACTGCCCCCCTGAAGGGTTTCCCCGAACCGTTCAGGGCCTGACGGGTTTTCCCAAATCCTTCAGGGCCTGACCCCTGTTCCCCTATATGCGGCCCAGCCCTGGAGGCCTGCGACCCCAAACCTGTGCTCTCTTCCTGAGCCTCCAGCGGCAGCGTTTCAGCGCGACCTGCATCGAGCTGATGACTGCACCTCAGGCTTAGTTGGCTTTGTTGTTGTTGCCGCCGTTGAGGGCGCATAAAGTTTATGTCATGCGGGTCTGAGCGCCCTCCACCTTAGGCTTCCGCAGAAGATGAAGTTATCGGGTTCAGGGTTCAGGGTTTAGGGTTCAGGGTGGTACTTTTGCAGTTCGCTGTAAATCGAATTCACGCAAGAGCACGCGAGATCACGCTTGGGCCCAGAAATGTGTGGAAGCTGTAGCTGCTTCTTGTTGGCCGAAGCTGGGGCTCAGAACTGCAACGTGGGCTTTTGTGTTCAGGGTTAGGGTTTAGGGTTTAGGGGTTAGGGGTTAGGGATAAAACTCTCTACAGGCTTCTGAGCACTTTGTTCGGGTAATCCCTAAACCCTAAACCATTTCTCGGGGCTGCGACCTCTTCGGAATCTATGGGTCCCAGAGGAAGCTAGCAATGAACACTTGTTTTGTTTCAGGGTGGGGCGTATCAAGGGAGCCACGAAAGTTGAAAAGGTGCACGGCCAACCTGCCAACATCCGCAAACCTGAAATATTCTAAACCCTAAACCCCAAACCCTGAACCCTAATCCATGGTGCACCCTAAACCCCAAACCCCAAACTCAGCCCAACCACAATTAACTAACGAACGGGTCCGGCAGGGTTTAGGGTTTAGGCTTTCGTTTAGGTAAACAGGAAAACCCGTTCACCCTAAGCTGCTTCCGGGTTAGGGTGTATATATATATAGCACTTGCGATTTTATTATGGGGACCAATGGAATGCGGCAGCATCTTAGTCTTCCAAAGCTCCGCACTCCTCGGCTCAGCTGCATCCTCCTCGACCTCCAGATCCTGCGCCAATACCATTTTCCCACACGGCTATATTCAGGGGCTCAAATACGTGGATGCCCCATACAATAGGGATTGCATCTATGAATTGAGGTATAGGCCTGAACTAAGGGCTATTGTCCTTTCTAGGGCAAGACTCTGAAGCCCCGGAAGCTGCTAGGGGGACGCTCCGCAGCTGGCAACAAATGCCATATGATCATGCCAACTTATTCGAGCAGCGCTGATGTTTGCGTCGCTGATTTGAGCAAATCTGATCTCCGCGCCCTGGTGACATGTCAGCAACAGTGAGCAACACCGATTTCGGGCGTCGGTGGGGCCGTGCTGGCATTTGGGCGACACTGACCTTTGCATCGGTGTGCCCGAGAGCAACACTGATCTCTGTGTCGGCGTCCTGCTAGTTTTTTGAGCAACTCTGATCTCTGCGTCTGTGCCTTGCTAGCATTTGAGCAACATCTTCGCGCATACGTGCGCTGCCGGCATTTTGCCGACACTGATCTCCGTGCTGGCATTGGAGAAGCAGTGATCTCTGCATGTTTTTGCAGGCCTAACAAGTGCTTTCGAAGCCCCAGGGTAGGGTTTTGCAACCCCTAACTAGGCTTCAGACAAGGGCCCAAGCAGTATCCAGGGTCTAAGAGATTTCGAAGCCCCCACTATAGGGTTTGTCATGCCCTACTTGGGTCTCTCGAGGCCTGTACTCGGGTTGGGGTTTGAAGGCCAACTAAGGTTTAGATGTAGATGCCTAACAAGGGTTTCTGTCCTGTCCCACAATGGCTTTAAACGCCCAATCTAGGGCATTTGGGGCCCTCACCAGGTCACCAGGGCTTTCCAAGCCCTGAGGGCTCAGGATTCCAAAGTTGAGGGTGTAGGGCTTAGGGAAGTATTGAAACTCAAAGCCCCCGGGACTATGCAGGCGACATGAATTTCCAAGGGATCACGGAACCTCGAAGAGAAAACTTCAAAGTGAAGAATACTTGTGGCAGCCAAGCTTACGCCCCAAAACCCTAAACCTTAAACCCCAATTTCTAAACCCTAAACAACCCCTAAACCCTAAACCCTGAACAACCCCTAAACCCTAAACCCTAAACTAGACCCTAAACCCTAAACAACCCCTAAACCCTAATCCCTAGTCCCTACAGCCTCGCTGACACCGCCGTCGAGGAGTTTGCAGCTAATTCGGCTGATGGCGGCAGTGAAGCCAAACCTTAGTGGCGGCGGTTTCGGGTCTAGGATTTAGGGTTTAGGGCTTATGGTTTAGGGCTATGAAATGCCTGGATCGTCCCAGGACGCACAGCTTCCCGAAAAAAGGGTCTCACCAGTTCTCACTGCAGGCGGTTGCCACACAGTGATGCATTCTGAGGTTCATTTGAGTACGTAGAAGTAAGGTTGCAAGTTGGGTATCTATGGTTGTAACCTGATTTAGGACACCTATAGACCGACTTATTATAAGTACCCATCCCCCTAAACCCTAAACCCTCCAAGTATTCCTGGCACCACGCAGAGGGCGCATCCGGGAGCAAGATGCCCACACTTGGCTATACTGGGAAAACAAAAAGACAAAAAACAATATCTGCTCAAAGGTTGAGCTCTGTGCAATGGATTAACCTTAGGGTACCTGTTGTTCCGAGTTTGGTGTGACAGGGATTCCAGGATAGGGGGGGGGGGGGGGGGGGGGGGAGGAAGGCCGGGGGGAAAGAGATGGGATCGGCACAGAGTTTAGGGTTTAGGTCTAGGTCACCAAGTAACCAATAAGTTCGCAGACTCCTCAGCCCAAACACAATCGTCCGAACACTTTTCGCTCCTTGTCCCCCAACGCCCATGCCGAACCTTGCCATGGAACCTACCCAGCACCCAGGTAGCTCAGGAATGATACCTTTTTCTTTGCTTCTTTGCCTTGCAAAAGACTCCTCAGTTTCAGATAATTTGTATTTGCGCGGAAATTCGGCCAATCCTTCATCACACTCCTTGTCCGCACCTTCCACTCAATGAGCACATCTTGCAACCGCAGCTTCCGTGCGTCCGAGAGAAGCTGGCCAGCTGTGTCTTTGATGCGTTTCCACTCGACCTTTGTGTTGCCTCGTTCATCCGCTTGCATGATCTCCTCCGCCCGAGCCAGAAATTTCTGTAATCTGCGTTTGTTTGTGCTTGAGGTAGAGGAATGACAAACGACCAGCAAACACTGACCATAGCCAACGGCAATGATAGAATTCATGGTCGCAATACGTTGGATCTCCATCTCGTTGATGATAGTGACACTTCTGTCCAAACTTCCTGCAAGCATGTGAGCCTTGGCATAGGCTGCGTAGCAGATAAGGTTGGGCCTTACGCCTGTCGAGCGACATTGTTCCCAAATTTCATTGGCCCTTGGAGCATTGCAGCGATCCGCAGCAGCATTGAGCAAGCTGCCTAGAGTAACATGATTGACGCTGCTCGATGTGGCATCCTGAAGGAATTTGTCAACCAAGTGTACTTCGCCGCCTCTCTCGCACAGTGCCAGAAATGCGCCACAGGTGGCGGCATCCTTGGTGAACGCCTGAGAAGGGGGCATAGCAGACCATTCCCACAACTCGGATGCCCATTTGCGGGCCTCCGTGTTGTTAATTGCGGAGCTAAGTTTGAAGGCACTGCTGAGCATAGCATTGAAATCCAGTGCGTCTCTTGCTCCGTCTTTGCCTTCATCAAACACTTCTCGGCCGAGCTGGAGAGCCAATCGGGAACGGGCCGGGATCACAGAAAACTTCCCCTCTCGACGAATGCACGTGGCCAGGGCACACATCACGGCCGAGATGTGCACAGTATCGGATGTTATCTTATGTGTCCGCTGCAACGCCAAAATGTCTATCAACGTGCTCCACCATCGACCCTGACCGCATCTCTGAACCGCAGCGCTGAGAATGCTGATGTCAACCTTGCCGGACCTGCAGGAAGAACGCAGCATGTGCAGAAGCTCCTCAGATGTACTGCATGTCTTCAGCTGGTATCGCAGACTGGTGCCACGCGGAGAGCGGCGCTCTGGCGTACTGTTCTTTGGATCTGTAGGGGACGTTAGGAAATATCCTGGCTTTGCACGGCCTGTCCTCGCGTTGTAGCTTTCTTTGGGCCGCGTCAGCATGCGCTCGCGCTGAGAGGTCGGCACCTGATGCGGGCGTGAGTGGCTCCGTAGGGCCCCCGCACCAGTGGCGGCTAACCACCCACCAAGGACGAATTTCTGGCGCGCCCAACCTGCGAGCCACGGCGTTTGCACCTCAAACTGCCTCAGCTTCCGTGGCCTACTTCCACTCAGGGCACATGGGGTTGGAATGCCATGTTCTGGCGCCCAACAAGCCGCAAGAGGCGCCATCCGGGCTCTGGGGCGGCTCTGTGGGGACTTGAAGTCCTGCTTAGTCGTCCAGTATCCTTAGAGGAACTATGAAGGTTAACCTTTGAAATTACACAGGTATTATCATAAAAGGTGAAAGGTCACCCATACTCTGCTACTAAGAATGGAGCGGCATTGCCTTGACTTCAGTCCCCAAGGTCTGCAGGGCCTCAGAGCTTTTTAAGGGTTTGGAAAAATGCTTTGGGGCTTGGGCTGCAGGTGCAGGGGGTTTCGGGGGCTCAGAAACCGTAAACCCTAAATCCGAAACCGTAGGGTTCAGGGTTCAGGGTTTAGGGTTTAGGGTTTAGGGTCTAGGGTTTAGGGTTTAGGGTTTCGGGTTTAGGGGCCAAACCCTATAGGGTTTAGGGCTTCTAAGGCTTTAGGATTTAGGACCCCTGAGGCTACAAAAAGCCAAGCTGAGCTCGCGGGCACAGAGTTTTCCGGCTCGGCAGTCCTCGCGGCCTCCTCGCAGACTTTGCGGTTCCGGGTTTAGGGTTTAGGGTTTAAGAGTTTAGGAAATATAGGGCTCTGAGTTTCTTGTAAGGGGTTAGTGGCTTTGGGTTCATGCATTTTTTCTTTCATGATATAGGGTGTTGTGTGTGTGTGTGTGCCCGCTTCCTCGTTCGAATCGGAGTTGAAACGGCACCCGACACCCCATAAACCCAGGTTCAGCTGTGCAAAGGAAAGGAAGGGCTGCTTTAGGGTTTAGGGTTTAGGGCTTAGAGATTGGGGTTGACCTACCTCGGAAAGTAAATGAGCCCTGATAGGCATGTCCGATTTTTTCTGCCGTATCCCCTGATACAAGTACAAGAGCCGTAACCCTAAACCCTAAACCGTAAATCCTCAGCCAGAATCCCCTTTCGAGGAAGATGATTTGCTGCCCGCAACTATTTCTCATGGCATTGCACCTCGGTGGGTGGGAGGGGGGGGGGGGGGCTCTGACAACTAATGAAAAAACATATAAGGTTCTCAAGATGTCCTTAAACTCATTTCAAGCCAAGGTTGTTCCGATCGTTTGGTTTTCAACAAAAATTAGGATTCGTGTTTGCAATTTCTCATTGTGACTATATTGCAATCCTCATCTGTCCGTTTGAAATATGAGATTTTCAAAGATTTCCAGAAATGTATGCAAACCAAAAAATGATTCCAAATCATTGCAAATCCTAAAAGAATAGAAGTGTATGATGAATTATGAGTTTTCGACAAGATTTTCTGAAATTGTGAGGGTCTGCCCAAATTGAAATATGAGATTTTCAAACACTCAGTTTAAACACATGTTTTTGCCCGAATTTGAAACATGATATTCTCAAAGATGCCGAGAATCATCATAAGTCCTAGATTCATATTAGTCATTTCCGAATTTACAAGGATTTCAAATGAATTCCGGAAATCCAAATTTGGCTGCCCATGATGAAATATGGGGTTCTCCAGAACGCGTTGCAACATGTCACGCTCGACTCCAGTACTTGCGAGAACCAGCCAACATTATGCGGGTTGAAATATGAAATCTTCACAGGCGGCTCTCCTCGGCCCTCCTGGCTGTTCCGGACAGCGGCAACTCCGCCAGGAAGAGAGAAGCCTGGCATGGGAGTTCTGGTTTGGGGTTTAGTAAGGGTTTAGGGTTTAGGGCTTAGGGTTTAGGGTTTAGGGCTTGGGGTTTAGGGTTTAGGGTTTAGGGTTTGGGGTTTGGGGTTTGGGGTTTAGGGCTTGGGGTTTACAGTTTAGCCTCAGGGTAGTTACATGGGCCCTTCACATGGCTTCGGGTTTAGGGTTTAGGGTTTAGGGTTTAGGGTTTAGGGTTTAGGGTTTAGGGTTTAGGGTTTAGGGTTTAGGGTTTAGGGTTTAGGGTTTAGGGTTTAGGGTTTAGGGTTTAGGGTTTAGGGACCTTCGTTAAGAAGTTCTGAAGTATGGGCCCTTGGGATTTATAGGGTATAGAAGCGGCTCCCCCATCCTAAGGGACCATGTAACAACCCTTAGATTTTCCAGGGTGCCCAATACTCCTGAATTCGGGAGTTTACCTGAAACTATCTCCTTGTGCGTCTTGCACCATCTACCCAGGAGTAACCTGGGAATAAAAGGGTACCCTTTTTGGTCTTAAGGGGATTACGAAGGAAACCCAAGCCTAAAACAAGGAAATAAGGGCCTACTCCGGGTCCTAGTCTAGGTCAATCTAGGTTTCAGCTTCTGATTTAACCCTAAACCCTAAACCCTAAACCCTAAACCCTAAACCCTAAACCCTAAACCCTAAACCCTAAACCCTAAACCCTAATCTTCGACTCCCGCCCTCGCGCGCTCGTTTGTCGCCTTGGGGGGGGGGAGTGCTGCGGATCACGCGCGCGAGATGCGCCCTCACTGCCCTTGGGGACTACAGGGTGGGGCCCCCTAGTTATAAGTAGAGTTATAAGGGCCCTAAATTGGGTTATAAGGACCCTAAGTTCGGTTATAAGTCCCTTAACTACAGTTAGTATAGTAAGGGGGCCCCACCCTGTACATGAACCTGGAGCTGGCTTCTGCGGTGGATTTGGGGGACCTTCCAGAGAATTCCTGCAATCATCCGAGTTCTATATGGCTTGATCGGGTCCATGTAGGGATTGCGTATCACATCCCTGGTTTACGGTGCTTATGTAGGGCAAACCAATGGCCATGTTGGGGGATCCTAAACCCTAAACCCTAAACCCTAAACCCAGGCAATCGAAGCGGGAGAGCTTCGTGGTTTAGGGCTCTAGCACTGGGGGGGGGGGCCTATCTTGACCATAATGACTATTTGTTGCAAGTTGGGTTTACAGGGTGGGGCCCCCTAGTTATAAGTAGAGTTATAAGGGCCCTAAATTGGGTTATAAGGACCCTAAGTTAGGTTATAAGTCCCTTAACTACAGTTAGTATAGTAAGGGGGCCCCACCCTGTACATGAACCCGGAGCTGGCTTCTGCGGTGGATTTGGGGGACCTTCCAGAGAATTCCTGCAATCATCCGAGTTCTATATGGCTTGATGGGGTCCATGTAGGGATTGCGTATCACATCCCTGGTTTACGGTGCTTATGTAGGGCAAACCAATGGCCATGTTGGGGGATCCTAAACCCTAAACCCTAAACCCTAAACCCTAAACCCTAAACCCTAAACCCTAAACCCCAGGAGTCCCAAAGGGGAATCAGAGGATCGAGTCATAAGCGGGGGAAGATGTGCTTCCCACAGCTCCATCTTTTCGGATGTTCCCCCTTAGACGAACAGCTCCTTAGTAGGGGCTATAGTACCCCCCTATTATAATCCCCTAAACCCTAAACCCTAATCCCTATTAAGGAGCTGTTAGTCTAAGGGGGAACATCCCAAGCTCCATCTGTCAAGCGGAGCAGCTGCCACTAGTAGGATGCATCCGAGCTTATTCTACACCCTGAGCCCTCCATGGATATTGCTTCAAGCCCCTATGAAACCCCACAACCCCATATTATCCTCATGGTGCCCTATAAACCCGAATGTAATCCCTCTGCCCTTATGATCCGAATGAGAAGGACTGATTGTGGATAACCCTAAACCCTAAACCCTAACCCTAAACCCTAAACCCTAAACCTTAAAGACCTCCTTGTGGAAACCGCCTGCAGCCCACATCTCTTGGAGAGGCTGATCGCAGAACACTTGGTGCCCGCAGCCGGGGTCTAGTCGCTAAGGAAAATGGCAACAAAGTGCCTCGTTGCCAAGTGATACGGGTTTTGGTGCTACATGACGGCCGTTGCTTCGCAAAACTGGGATCAAGAACATGGTAGCATCGGAGGATTCTTGCTTGCGGGGACATGCGCAAGAAGTACGTGCTTCCCCCGGCTGTCTACGACCCAAGGGTGTCGTTTGCAATCGACGTCAGCAGCTGCTTGGCGGTCTGGACTTTGTCGGTGTCGCCCGTCAGGTAAACCCTGCACCTTGCATTTAGCATGTGGGTAGTTCTCTAGATTAGGGTGACGCTTTTTGGATCACATAGAAGGGGGCCGTACTGAGAGGCCCTAACTTGGAGAACTACCCATGTGGGTTTCTGCTTGTCGTTGTTGTGGCCATGGCCTTCCCCAAACCCTTCCAGGTGTATAAGCTGGAGTTAAGCCCGTTAGGTCAGGTTAGTCGTGATGGTCCCTTTTCGGGTATGCTAAATAATAAAGGGCTCCAAACTACAATTGGCAATAGGACCCCCCTCCCCCCCCCCCGCCCTGTTTTCTACTGTACAGGAATATCCAAGAAAAAATCACATACAATGTGTCTTTGGTGGCTCCTGTGTTCGGTCCTTGTTTTGGGGGGGTTTGGGGGTTAAATTTCTGAGGAAACCCTACCAAACCCCTGTGGGGTTGGTCGCAATTGACAATACCCCCCCCCCCCCCCCAGCAAAAAAAAAAAAAAAATCAACGACGTTCAAGCACCAGCCAAGCCCCAGGCATAGGGTTTATGGTTTAGGGATTTGTGGACGGGAATTGGGGGTGGGCGGGGCGTGCGGGGGGTGGGTGGGCCACAAGCGGTTGTGAGGGTTTCAGGCCTAACATCCGGAATGGGTTGCCATCAGGAGCGTGCACTTTTCAGCCTCCCGCGAACTCTGACACCACTCTTCACCCATGTTAGCTGTTTCCTTGAGTTTGTTTTTGCGGAGGGGTTTAATTAGTGGAGGGGGAGGGGGTGCAGGAACCCTCTTCCTTTTCCCTTGTTCCCTAGAACCTGACGAACCATGATCAAGAATGATCGTGAAGGCGCGGTTCCCGATTGTAGTCGATGTCTATCTTCGCACCCGTCTGCGCCTGCAAGCAGACACCCGTAGGGGGAAATCCCCAAAACCCAAACCGTAACCGTAGCACAAGCCTGCGAATGTAGGTCGCCATGCTGGGCACGGGGTCAAGGGAAAGCATGTCTGACCCTAAACCAAAACCAAATGCACGCCGAAGTCGAGAAGGCGAACTGCAGTCAGGGCTGTCACTACACATCGGCCCCCCGACCATGAGTTTAGTGCCTCACCCAAAACATCCAAAACACCACTTTTTTGAGAGTTACTATCAAACCCCTTGTACCAGAGCAGGCTTTGGGATCTGAAGGTGGGTACTGATACACCCTACTGCGCGTCACTCAGGTTGGGCCGCACCTCGATCTCGTGCACGCGCGCCCCCTTGAGGCCGATCACCTATGGGTCTCCAGCTCTAGGGGTTCTACCTTCGACCCTCAAGGTCGAACCCTTGGGTTTTGGGGGCTTAAGGGAATGTAAGGGCCAGATGAGGAGTATATTAAGGGGAAGCTTTAGGGGTACAACCTATAAGGGGTGCGAGTCTTCATCCCTTGACGAGCACGGGCTGAGGGCGAATCTTTGCCTCAAGAACCCGGACATACATTTGTTGCAGGCTTTTGCCTGCGGGATGCTAAGGTGACCTACAACAAAACAAGAGGAGACAAGCAGGCTCTGGGTTCTGAGGATAGAGGGTGAGGGATGCGGGCATCGGCCTACCAGAACCAGCAATCATCTTCGGCACCCCTAAACACCCTAAACCACCAAAGCCTCTTTGTTGGTTACCTAAGAACCCTATAAGAGGGCTTGTCTATTTACCTACAAAGAAATATTTCCAAGCTTCAGGTCCACAAAAACCCCACAGGCAAGTCAGGCAAAACCCTTAGCCCTAAGCCCTAAGCCCTAAACCCTCAACCCTAAGCCCTAGGCAGGCCTTCCCGATCTGCCCCTGCGAGATATCCACGAACTCCGAGTCCGTGTGCTTCTCGCGGAGGGGTTTGAGAAGCTCCTCGGCTGTGTCTTGTAAACCCAAAACCCTAAACCCCTAAACCCCTAAACCCCCTAAACCCCTTAAACCCCTTAAACCCCTTTTGACCCCTGCCGCGTAAACCCTTAAACCCTAAACCCCATTAGGGCTTAGGGTGTAGCTCTTGTTTTTGGGGCTGGGGTTTAGGGCTTAGGGTTTAAGGTTTGGGGGTTTAGGTTCTTTAGGGTTTCGGGTTTAGGGCTTAGGGGTTCGGAGTGTTTCGGGGTGCTTCGGAACCCTTTACCAACCCCGGGCTGTCGCAAGCGCTGCGCGCCGGCATATCCCTGACTCGTGCAGCTCCAACCATGAACCAAATAACTTACAAGTAATGAGCATTCTGCCCACTATGTTGACATCGTCCCTATGCAGTGGTACTGTAAACTCTCCGAAACGAAACCACCACTATATGACATGCTCCGAATTCCGAACTTTGTTGCAAGCAAAGGAGGCCCTAAACCCTAGACCCCCCCTTAAACCCTAACACCTAAACCCCATAAACCCCAAACCCTTAGAACCCCAAACCTGCATTCCCGTAGGTTCTTAGTGTACAAACCCTTATAGGATTCCTAGGTAACCTCCAAGAAACGGAGGCTGCAGTGGGTTCTCAAGGAAACCCCCCTTCAACCCTAAACCCTAAACCCTAAAACCCTAAACCCTAAAACCCTAAAACCCTAAAACCGTAAACCCTAAACCCTAAAACCCTAAAACCCTTAAACCCCAAAAATCTAAAGGTTGGCGTGGCTCCAAGATCAGCTCCCGTGCTTTCTTCACCGCCTCCGGCGTGCCCTGGAGCTTCACTTGGCAGGGGTCGGTGCCTCGCCGCGCTTTACCCTAAACCCTGAACCCTAAATCCTAAACCCGGGTTTTTACACAAGAAGCCCGAAACCTGCTCTTTTGTGGGCTCTTAGTATAAAACCCCTTATAGGATTCTCAGGTAATTAACCTACACAAAGAGGCAGGGTTTGGGTTGGGCTTGGTTTAAGGCCTTGCTCGGAGGGATAAGGGTTGGAAAGGTTTAGGACCCCCAAGCCCGAAACCCTAAAAAGCCAAATGAGTGGGTACAGGGCATCCTCCTCGTCGCTGTTGCACTTGCGCTAAGCCCGTTCTGCTGCGAAGTTCTCAAAATGTCAAGGGCTGAAGCGCACCAGGAATCACCACCGTTCCTGCACCCCCCTCCCCCCACATCAAACCCATGACCTGAACCTTTCTTGCCTCCAACAGAACATCCTCTCAAGCTCCCGAAACCCTAAACCCTAAACCCTAAACCCTAAACCCTAAACCCTAAACCCTAAACCCTAAACCCTAAACCCTAAACCCTAAACCCTAAACCCTAAACCCTACACCGATCGATGGCCGGATGGCTCTGGTCTCTGGCATCGACCTTCCAGGCGCCGCTCTTAGCTCTCACCTCAGTGGCGCAGATGAACTAACCCTACTTTGAAGTAGACCGAGTAGACCCGGGTTTAGGGTTCAGGGTTTAGGCTACAGGGTTTAGGGTCTAGGGTTTAGGGTTTAGGGTTTAGGGCTACTCTGGAGCAGACCCTGGGAAAAAGAGTATATACTTTTTAGGTATAAGTAGCTCTTTATAGGAACCCAGAACCAAAAAAACATTAAAGTAGAGTATTCCAAATCCCAGTTAAACAAAAAACGAAGAGAGACCACAGGGCTGTGCGGAGGCCATGTGAACCCCAAGGCCTCTTCAGGAACCTCGCCCTGGAACATGAGCTTTTCTTGCACGAATTTTTGCTTCGTTACATGAGCTGGGAGACGGAGGGACAAAGAGAGGAATAGGCGGGCGGGTCGAGCGCGAGAAAAAAGGAATGGAGCAAGTCAGGGAGGGATGCCCTCCCTTAAGGAGCGATCATCACAGCAATGGCACGGATCACTAAGCAACACTGCAACACCCGCCACCAGTTTCTTCTCGACATCTCCGGGGCATTTCGAAAGAACATGTTTCCGGATCCTCATAGTATACTTAATATGCGCAAAGATCCCTCGGGGGGTGGCTAGTATATACCAAAAAGAACGAGTACAAATCCCATGGAGGCAATATAGAGAACATGGCGCCTCAGCTATAGTGGCGCCCTTCTTGCCGATGACGCGGGCGATGAACGACTTTGGCACGGCTACGGTGTCCTGCCAAGCAGGGGCGGTACTTGGAGGTTCATGATACTTAGGAACTAGCTGGTACTTATGAGCCACTTATAAGCCCCTTAAGTGCCTGGTGATAAAGTACAGTTATACTTGGTTAAGAAGTCGTGCTCCAAGTAGAGAATCTACAGCATGCCCCTGCGAGCACCACCTGTCACCCCAACAGGGGCCACCCCCAAGAGTCCGTATAAGACCTACATGAACTAGTAGGGAAGCTTTGGGGATACCCCTTTCAAGCCTACGATTTGCTTAAGCAAACCACCAAAAAACACAAGGCAATATGGGGATCATCATCTTTCATATTTTTGCGGGGTGCTTAAGCAAATAGTAGGAGGGGGTAGGTTTGGGGTCCGCTTAGGGTGGCTAGGGCCATCTGGCTGCCACAGACAGTCCTCGACGCCCGCGTCCAAGAATATGGCTACATCCTGTTTGTCTTTCTCCTGCAACTCGAAGGCTCGCACGCAGCGTGGGCACAAAAGGGTTTAATTAGGGCTTAGGGTTCAACCTCCCAGCAGGAGGTCCCTGAATTCCTCGCCCCAAGACCCCCTTCCCCAAGAGCCCAAACCCACCAAAGCCGCCAGCATCGCAACAAACACCCGAAGCAAAAGTGGCCAGCGCTGAAAGTTTGCTTGGGGAAAAGGGTTCAAGGTGCAGGAGCCACTAGCCTCAACGTCTAGGAGTTTGTTACTCCGAACGGCGGGTTAACGGTTTCCTTTCATCCCTGCTGACTCGCGAGTCTTGTAAGCAAGCCTAGAGACCAGGTGCCACTTGGAACCTTAGTAAAAATGTTGTTAAAAACTTTCCCTTGGGTTTTGTTTACGGAGCTTCAGACTCCAAGCCTTCGTCCCAAAGCAGTGCAAAGCCTCCAAAATCAGAAACACAACAAACCGAAAGTCCCTATACACATGAGCCCTAAACCCTGTAACACCTAAACTCCTGATACCCCCCTCCCTCTGAGCCCTCAACCCCATACCGGGGCCTATCTTAAGAACCCCAAACCTAAGAATCCCATAAGGGGTTTCATACTAAGAACCTACAAAAGGTTTCTGGTTCTTAGGGCCTAGGGTGTGGGTTTAGGGCGCCTTCCCTTGGGGCAGAAGCTGCCAACGCCCTCCGGTTCTGTGATTGGCGCAGGTGACCCCAAGATAGAACATGTAATTGGGCTTCGAGCTAGGAATATGCAAACTGGGTCCCCCTCCTCTCTCTCAAAACACGATGGAGGAGCTACAACGGGGGGTACAACCAAGCCATAAGCCCTCCAGCTAAACCCTAAACCCTATACCCCCATAACCCGAAACACCCTAAACCCTAACCCCCTAAAACCGTAAAACCGTGAAACCGTAAAACCGTAAAACCGTGAAACCGTGAAACCGTGAAACTGTAAAACCGTAAAACCGTAAAACCGTAAAACCGTAAAACCCTAAAGCCATAAAGCCCTAATGATACAGGCCCCTCCACTACGTCGCCCTAAACCCTAAACCCTGAACCCTAAAACCTCAACCCGAAACCCTGAACCCTAAACCCTAAACCCTTCCTTCTCGCGCTCGCGCGACCGCTCTTTGGACGGGCTTCGGGAAGACTCGCGCCGACCTTCGGCGAGCGGAAGCTCTTGTTTCCAAAGGAGGTTGAGGGCTGAAGGAGGTTTAGGGTTTAGTAGGGTTTAGGGTTTCAGGGTGTTGAGGGTCAAAAGGGGTTTAGGTTACCCTTAGGCCCTTAGGCTCAAAGTAGCCCACGTTATATAAGGAAGGCCTTTGGGCCCAAATACCCTAAACAAAGAGGCCTTAGGGGGCTTAGGGGTTTTTTTAGGGCTCAAGGCTTCAAGAGGTTAAAGACTTAGGGCTTGTAGGGGCTTCAAGGGTTTTAGGGGTTGAAGGGCTTTAGGGTTTCAGGTCCGAGGATTGCAGAGTTTTAAGATTTTGCTTCCAGGGACACAAGTGTGGTGTCCTTCAAGGTTCGAGTAGTAGCCTGTAAACTGGGTAGAGGGCTTTAGTAAACTCTAAACCCTAAAACGTAAAACCCATAGCTTGAAGGACATGGCGTGGCCTCCTGCATGTCCAGCAGCATGGGCGCCGCCTGGGACGGCGCCCGCAGGGGGCCAGCCGTAACCCGGCCAGCCGTAGCCTCCTCAGAGCAACCCGATGCCCAAAAACCCTTACTTTTTGTTGTCATGTTTCTTGCCTTTGTTTCCATCATGTTTAACTTAACGAATATGATGAATATTCATAATTTTCACATGTGCCTTCGTTTTTTTTCAGAGGGCTTTCTCATATCGGGGCCCGGCTGACGACTTACCCTATACGATGGGTTTTAGGGTGAGGATGGGTGAGGTCCTCATTGTATGTAGTAGGGTTCCACGTGTGGGCCCTGAATTTTAAGGGTCCCTGGTGACATAACCCTCATACACTCTACCGAAAAATGGGGCCATACTTCGGATCCCTGTAAACTTGGGTAACGGACCATACGAAGGGCCCATGGTCCCGACCTGTCAAATCCTCCTACAGTAAACTCCCAAAAGTTGGAACATCATAATCCTTGTACCCCAGTTACTAAAGGATTCGCAGCACTAATCGTCCTTAAACCATGTTCCAACTTCATGGAGCTTACTGTAGGCTTCCGGGAGGGGCGAAGCTTGTACACCCTTGCTTGAACCCAGACTCAGAGCATCAGCTTGCCAACCCTTTTTGACCCCGCGAGCTCTGCCGGGTTTCACAGCCGTCCATGCAGCCCTCATGCCAACCCTAAACTCGAAAGCCTTGTGCTTAAACCCTAAACCCTAAACCCTAAACCCTAAACCCTCAAAGCCAACAACAAAGTTGGGGAAGCGAAGGCCTGGCCAGGCGTATGGCATGGCGACTGGCGGCCAATAGCCTCAAGTGCTTGTTCTGCATCCGTATGGGGTTTAGGGTTTAGGGTTTAGGGTTTAGGGTTTAGGGTTCAGGGTTTAGGGTTTTAGGGGGGGGGGGGGCTTTGGGACGTGGTATCTTGAGCTACATGTATTGCAGGTGCCTAGATCCTTACGGTGGGGTAGGGCTTAATGTCTAGGATTGCACACAGTGTTCTAGGGAAAGCAGAGCTAAGTTTCAGAACTCCTGCATATTTGTAGCATGCCCCCCACCCCCAGCCGAAGCTTAGGACATTTTCTACCAACACCCCATTCACTACCAGATCTGCATGAAGTTTCAACGAGCCCACGGACGCCCTCACTCAACGCCTGAAGCCCTCAGCCCTCGCCCCTAAGCCCCTGAACCCCTCCAACTTGCCTCCCCCCCGACCCTAACCCTTTTGCAACTGGCCTGCCACGACCCTCAGCCCTTAACCCCTAAACCCTTTCTCTCTCTCATTCTCTCTTGCGATTTGTCTTTCCTTCTTTCTTGTCGTCGTCTTTCTTTATGTTCTTTTTCTGCTCTCTCTTTCGTAGATTAGTTCTGTCTTTCTCTCTTTCTCTTTTGCTCGTTCACTCTCCCTTTGCCTTTCCCTTTCCCTTTCCCTTGCCCTTTCATTTCCCTTTCCCTTTGCCTTTCTCGTTCCCTTTCCCTTTGACTTTCTCTCCCGCAGGCGCTCAGTGACTGTCAGGCCTGAACGACCGCAACCCCCCAAACCCTAACCCCCCCCCCCCCCCAAAAAAAAAAAAAAAAAAACTAAACCCTAAACCCTAAGCCCTAAGCCCTAAACCCTAAACCCCAAAAAACCCGCGACCACTCCCCGAACACCCGGCCAAGCCGCCTTGCCATGTCGCGGCGCGCTGCCGTGGGGCAGAGCTCGAAGAGGAGGAACCTGTGGCAATCTAAGCCGGTTCACCGTTGGACCCTCTGAAAAATAGGGTTTAGGGTTTAGGGTTTAGGGTTTAGGGTTTAGGGTTTGGGGTTTAGGGGTCCCTGATAGTCCCAAATAAGGAAATGAAAAATGTCCCAAAAAACACCCTAGTAAGGCTAGTTTCATGGGCCCTGAATGTAGAGAATAGAGTATACAAGGGCTAATATAAGGGTCCCCTTGTAAGGGTACGAAGGGACCATGCAACTACCCTAAGCAAAGGGTTGCAGTTCCCAAGTGTTTCCAGGGCTTGGGGTTAAGGGATCGGATCGTTTAGGGGGGTTTATACCTACTGCCTCTGAAGAGGGGATTCAATACCGAATATCCCCTGACACATACCCTTTCACGGATTAACCTCCTTCCCACATACAGACAAGAAGGTATATAGGCTGGGTGCGATCTCGCGATTCGAAGCCAGGCCTGGAAGAGAATCCCCCCTAAACCGAAGCAGTGGACAAATCTCGGACCTAAGCACTTCAAACCCTGAACCCTAAACCCTCCCAACCCCGAAGCACAAGTCTAATGACCTCCCATCTCTGAAGCACCGAACTCCACAATGAGATCGTTTCCGGGTCTCTCCCCCTCCTCGCAACAGTTTGCGCCGAGGTGCTGGAGGACGACGAGCTCTTCTTCTTGCGCTTCTTTTTGGGCTTGCCTTGGCTGGGGGCCTTTAAGGCGGCTAGTAGGGGTTTAGATTTCTGCGTGAGGGATCCTAACCCTTACAAATGGGAACCAGGGTCGTTTAGGGTATAGGGTTTAGGTGTGTTTTAGCCTCCCAGGGTTTAGGGTTTAGAGTTTAGGGGTACCACTGAGCATCCTGTATCAAGGCTTTTTTGCGCCCTGGAGTGGTAACTTCAAAAGGTCTACTGCAGGGCTGACACATGAGAGCAGCAAGTCGGAAGGCAGAAACCGGATGCTGGCTCTCAGTAGGAGCATTGGCGCTGAGGTAAGCCGGTCAGGGGCCTTTGGTGAGACCCTTTATAGAGCCCTCCGTAGGGAATGGGGGGTGGGGGGGGGGGGGGGGTTGTCGGTTTTGGGTCATTACAGAGCTTTGGTAGGCACCACATGAACCCCAAAATTGGGGGTCATACACCCTGTCCTACTATGACTCCTTTGAAGGTGTACGGGTTTAGGGTTTGGGACCCTATACTACTCTCATTCCTCCCAGGGTAGTCTGAACCATAAACCCTTGTCAGCCATGCTTGGGGTCTGGTGTCGGGGCTTTGGTGAAGACGACGATGAAGACGGCGCCTCGCGGATTCAAACGTTAGACTTTTGCAGTTTAGGGTTTAGGGAAGGCCCTAAACCCAAAAACCCAAAACCCTCGAGGAGGACCAAACGAACCCTGCAAGGGTTTACGGTTCATGTTGCCTTAATATGAACGATATAATCGTACAAGGTATCATGACCCTGTTCATGTGGTCAACCCTAAACCCTATCCCGCGCGGCCAAGAGGCCCCTGAAAACCTGAAAAGACCTTGTTTTTGGGGTCCTTAAGGGAAGGGGGATCAAGGGCCCAAAGGTTCCCCAATGCGCTCCCTAATGCTCCTAAACTTCCATCCGGTTCCCTGGTACTGGGGTCTAGGGTTTGGTTTAGGGTTTAGTTAGGGTTTAGGGGGCTTCTCAAGTGCAACAAGGATTGATTTGACGCACCGCAAGCGAAAGTGTTCGTCAGCCATATAGAGATTAGCAGAACAAATTGCTTTAGGGTTTATTTAGAGTATCACTTACTGGGAGACCCGCCCGTGCCACCCAAACTACTGTGAGTCCTCGATGAACGCCCTAAACCCTTCAACCCTTGAAACCCTAAACCCTTGAAACCCTAAACCCTATATAAACCCTTATGAAACCCTTCAACCCTTGAAACCCTGAACCTTTTAATTCTTTGCTCGGTCCCCGACCCCCCTCCCCCCACCCCCACCCTCCCCCGTTCCCACACCCCCCTCTCACCCCCCCCTCCCCGTTCCCACACCCCCAGCCTTCCGCTTTCGCTTTTTCTCTTCCGCGCTGCGGTCGCGCGGCATGGCCCAAGAAAGAAAAGCTCTTGGCTACACTCAGAAGGGTAGCTAAAAACTAAAATTTCTAAGCTGCCTTATGAAGAAACCCAATAAGCCCAAAAAGGCTAAGGATCTAAAGTTACAGTAAAGTACCACAAAGAGCTGTTAAAGGCCCTGCCTGGGACTCTCCTTACCTGCTGTTTTTTTTTAGGGGTTCGACCTACGAATTAAGGGGTGGATACTACTAAACTGTAGGGAGGTCTTAGATAGTACCTTAAGAACCCAAACCCTTCTGTTTTGGAAACCCCTCGTAGGGATTCTTACGCGACCTACAAACCGGTGGGTTTTGTAGGGGGAGGATTCTTGGACTTGCCCTACAGGGCGGGTAAGTCTTTCTCGGACTTCTAGGGCACACAGGGTTTGGAGGTTCGGGCTGGGGTTTGCTGTTGGTCTTGGGTCCCAAAGTTTCAGGACTTCGGGGATGTGTGTGTGTGTGCTTTTGGTCTATCTGCGGGCACTCGGGATTGAGCACGACGATCCTGGCATTCTGGGGGGAAACTTCACTTTAAAGGGAAGGGGATTCAAGAGCCATACACGGCTGTGGCCACAGTCTCCAGGAGACGAGAGCGTTCAGGGTTTAGGGTTTGGCCCTCAAAACAGGCTCCAAAGGTATAGGGTGCTTAAGGGAGGGGCGTTCATGTTTCGGGTTTTCGGGATTAGGGTAGTATTAGGGGACCTTGGGTTACATACTACTGGGCCTGAATGATTCGAAGAGGGGCTTGGGGGTTATGATGGTACATTTTTAATACAGAGGCCATAAGGGAGTACTACTAGTCATTATTCCGGCCCTTATAGTACACCCCTGGAACCCCTCTCCCTCAAGACCCTCCCTCAAGAACCCTAAGGGACAGCATCGGCAATGCTTTACACGGACTCAGCGGTTGCCTTGCGTCTTGCGTGCGGGGCGTATAGGGGTAGGAGTGCTTACTTCTACTGGGAGATTCATGGCTACTTATAAGTGGGGCTGTATAAGTACCATACATCATGAGGATATACCCCACAGTTACCCGTTACCCTACCGATAACCTTCCTGAGTCTTTAGGGTCTATAGGGTCTATAGGGGTTAGGGTTGTGGCAGCAAAGGCCTCCGCAAGAAGGCAAGCACCACGAAGCCTTCAGCCAAGCATCCCCACTGCCTTGAAACCCCGACCCGTTATTTGACCCCCTGTCTTAAACCCCAAGCCCCATATGCCCTAAACCCTTTTCCCTGAACCCTAAACCCTGAACCGAAAACCCCAAGCCCGGCCAGAGGACCTGCTCCCTCAAGCGACGCAGCGTCTCGGCGGTTGCCTGGAGCTGCACCTCCCCCGGCAGGGACCTTTGATGCAGGCGAGGGTTCAGGGTTCAGGGTTCAGGGTTTAGAAGTTTCGGGCTCAGGGCATTCTATGTTTGGAGCAAAGGCCCAGGCACCAGAATCGAACAACAACAGTTCGGGACATGCCGAGGGCCATCTGGGACTTGGGGAGCTGGGTCAGAGAACCGGTGTGCACATGAAGACATCCGGAATGGGGCTCGACTGGGTTCGCGCACAGACGTGCAACCGAAGTCGGCCGAAGCGCCTGCTGGTCTAGCAGGCGTTGTATAATAAGCAACCCTAAACCCTAAACCCTAAACACAAAACCCTAAACCCTAATTTCCCCTGCCTCGCAACAGTTCGGGGGCTCAGGGAGGAGCCCTGTACTGTAAGCCCTAAGCCCAAAGCCCAAAGCCCTAAACCCTAAACCCAAAACCCAAAACCCAAAACCCTAACCATAAACCCTAAACCCTATTTTCCCTGCCTCGCAACACTCGCGGGGCTCATGGAGCCTGAGCCCTGTACTGGAACCTTGTCAGTGACAAGTGCAGGCATCAACTTCGGCACAGTCGCTACGTGACCTGTGGCCGGCTGTACCGATGCTCTCTGCACCCGAAACACTTGGGGTTGAGGGTTGAGGGTTTAGGGTTGAGGGTTTAGGGTTGAGGGTTTAGGGTTGAGGGTTTAGGGCTCGGGGCATCTTAACGCCAACTTGCTGCCCAGGGCTCTTCTGAACATAGGACTCGGGCTTTGTTGAGGGCATGGGACACAAGGATATTCTGCCACCATGTTTCTAGCTGACGGTTGCTGGGGCACTCGTTTCTCAAGTCTGCATCCCGGCACGGGGGGGCCCTTGCGAGTTGGCTACAGGCCAACTGTACAACTCTACAGACTCCAAGGAGCCCCATGCCGCTGGGAAGATGAGGCCGAGCTTAAACACACAACTGCACTGCCTTGCGATCCCATAGCCTTCGAAGCTTACCCTAAACCCTAAACCCTAAACCCTTATGTTCTTGCAAGCCTCTGTTTGAACAGGGGTTTGGGGGGGTCTTCAGGCCGACATGCCCACCCTTGAGGGGCTTAAGGTTGAGGGTTTAGGGCTTAGGGTCTAGGGTTTAGGGTTGGTTTAGGGTTTAGGGTTTAGGAAGTTTTTGGTTAGCTTGCAGGGTTTTTCTAACCAAATGGTACAGGATTGAGAGAGTTCGGGTTGGAAGAGGTCTACGGTACCACCGGATGCCCTCCGAGATGTCGTGCTTCAGTGGCTAAACCCTAAACCCTAAACCCTGAACCCTGAACCCTGAACTCTGAACCCTAAACCCTAAACCCTAAACCCTAAACTAAATCTATAATCCCTAAACCCATGGGCCCATCTCACCGCAGTGAATTATGCACCTCACGGAGGAGCTCCTCTGAGCAGCAGCGTTGCAGCACAACCCGGGCATGCCATGGGCTTGTAGGGTTTAGGGTTTAGGGTTTGGGGTTTAGGGTTTGGGGTTTAGGGCTTGGGGCTAGGGGCAGGGTTCCAGGGTCCTGGGTCTAGGGTTTAGGGATTGTGGATTTCGGGTCTAGGGTTCAGGGTCAAGGGTTTAGGTGCAGGTCGTATGGTTTTTGGTTGCCACCCGCCTAGCTGACTGTAAGAAAGACTGCATGGACTACACCCGTTGCTCAAAAGAAGACTCACGCACTAGGCGAAACCATATCTCGAAGAAACCGTCAAGCGGATCTTTGACAGGTTGGGATTTAGGGTTGTAGATAGATTTCAGGGTTTAGATAGGAGACGATTTTTTGTTCCCCCCAACAGGTGCGATTCACTGAGATTGGATCACGGAAACATGCCAGAGAGGTTGAGACATGGGCGCTTCCTAATTCAGGGTACCCCCGAAGAATTCCCAAAACTACGATTTTTCTTGCAAGAGGAAACCCCCAAACCCTAAACCCCAAACCCCAAACCCTAAACCCTAAACCCTAAACCCTAAACCCTAAACCCTAAACCCTAAACTGGGGCACAACCCATCTTCCCACTCCTCCAAGATGGGGTAGGTCTGATGAGACACCACCTGGGCTTGAGTGCTGGTGTAGGGTTTAGGGTTTAGGGTTTAGGGTTTAGGGTTTAGGGTTTAGGGTTTAGGGTTTAGGGTTTAGGGTTAGGGTTTAGGGTTTGGGGTTTAGGGTTAGGGTCTAGGATCCAGGGTTTAGGGGGTTTAGAATTTAGCATTTAGGGTGTAGACTGGCGCGTGCTGTTTTGCTTTGGCGGCCTCCTCTGAAAGAGCAGAGTCGTAGAGCTCAGAACCCTTTCAACGAGGGTCAGCGATTGGGCTATTCCCCCTTCTACTAACAGTTCTTACTAGGGACTATAGTACCCCCCCCCCCCTCCGCCTATGGACTATTAGTATACAGGGGGAACATCCCATGTCAGCGAATTTGACAGCATCTCACGAATGCACTACCTCAGACTCCCAAATCCCTAAACCCTAAGCCAGGAACCCCTAAACCCTAAACCCTAAACCCTAAACCCTAAACCCTAAACCCTAAACCCTAAACAGACTCCCCCCTGTCCAGACCTGAGAGTTGCCCGGGAATAAAGGGATTTAGGATTCAGGACTAGACCTAAGAGTAACCTAGGAGTACAAAAGGGTGCCCTTTTTGGGTGAAAGGGGGCTTTACAGGGGAACCTAAACCCCAAAAACAGGGGGAATAAGATCCCCACTCTGGGTCCCAGCGGAAGGTTCGTGGGTACTTCGAAGTAAGGTTATAAGCAGCCAGAATCAGGTCACTGCCGTAGTTGCCCTGCTTAGAAGCCTTCTCATAAGTATCCCTGAACCTCCAAGTAGCCCTAAACCCTAAACCCTAAACCCTAAACCCTAAACCCTAAACCCTAAACCCTAAACCCTAAACCCTAAACCCTGAACCTTCACTTCGTCCCAAGGTGCTTGGGACAGGAAGCAGGCGGCCAACTCCTCCTCCGGATTCCTGGGCGTTCAGGGTCTATAGAGCTTAGAGCTTAGGGTTTAGGGCAAAGTTTAGGGTTTAGGGTTTAGGGTTTAGGAAGATTTTGGCCACCCGCCCAGCACTCGCGCACACTGCGGAGACCACTTTCCTGGGTTTAGGGTTTGGGGCTTAGAGTTTAGGTTTAGCTTGGTAGCCAGTAGCCATCTTATCAGAAGGGCACCCTTTTTGTGGTTGGCTACTGTATAAGGTAGAGGGTACCAATAGCCTACCAAGTCAGTTCGGCTTAGGAATTCGTCTGGAGAACTTTGTAAAGTTCGAGCGAGGGCTTGGTGCCTCATTGGCCCAGTATTTTAGCCTCAGGAGTGCAGTCATTTGGCATATGCCACTGCCCTAAACCCTAAACCCTAAACCCTAAACCCTAAACCCTAAACCCTAAACCCTAAACCCTAAACCCTAAACCCTAAACCCTAAACCCTAAACCCTAAACCCTAGTCCTGGGCCAAGCCGCACGAAGAAGTAAGTGGAGGCAAAGCCCATCCAGTGCCAGCTACCTGCTCAATTCGGGACGAGGGTCATAAGGGCTCTTAGGGTCTCGGGCTCCTTACAGGGTGGGGCCCCCTTACTATACTAACTGTAGTTAAGGGACTTATAACCTAACTTAGGGTCCTTATAACCCAATTTAGTGCCCTTATAACTCTACTTATAACTAGGGGGCCCCACCCTGTAGGGTTTGGGACTTTTTGGGGCTTAGGGGCGCTCTAGGGTTTAGGGCATCCTCATGGTTCTGGGCTGTTTAGGGTTTAAGGCGTTTTAGGGTTTAGGGAGCTCTTTAGGGTTTAGGGGCTGTTTAGGGTTGAGTACTGAGGGTAGAGGGCCATTCAGGGTCGGCTATTTGGGGTTTAGGGTTTAGGGTTTATTGTTTGGGGTTGTTTTTGGGGTTTCGGGTTTAGGGTTTCCAAGACTGAGGAGGAAGCGTGAACCCCATGTCTGGAAGGTATCTTGGGGGGGGCAGCAAACAGCGAACTGTCCACGGGGAAGGGTTTTCTCTACACAAATGCACAAGCTTCCGAGTGCTCATGCTTGCACGTTGGCATGAAAGCTCCTCGACGCCACTTCCGGTTTAGGCACGGCTTCGGCTAGGGTTTAAATCCCTAAGGGTCCATGTGCCTATATAGTACATACTTGGGCTTAAAGGGGCTCCTATATAGCAGCTTTAGGGCCCTAAACCCTAAACCATAAGCCCTAGACCCTATATACCATCGGGTACATGGACCCTTCAGGGAATGGTCAATGGCAGTTCGCGTCTGGCGTTCCACGCCCATCCGGCTCAAGAGGGTGCTCCTCACGCGACCGTGGGCAAAGCTTCCTTCAGGCACCCTTGTGGCTGTTTGCCTCTTAAACTTTAAGCCCTCAACCCTAAACCCTAAACCGCCTAAACCCTAAACCCTAAACCCTAAACCCTAAACCCTCAACCCTAAACCCTAAACCCTAAACCCTAAACCCTGAACCCTAAACCCTTAACCCTAAACCCTAAACTGGGTCCGCCACAGGTGGGGGCTCATTGCATGCCAAAGCCACCCTTGGCCCTGGCCGGAAGGTTGGACTTTGCCGGGTCGGTGATGACCTGACACTGCGGGATTTGTTTGGCGCGGGAGAGGGGTGGCGGGGGCCCAAAGGAAATCTGTAACCCAAAACGTAAGTTTAAACCCTGAACCCTAAACCCTTTTCTTTGAACCCGGACTTGCTGAATGCCAGGAACCCTAAACCCTAAACCCAAAAAACGAGGCACCCCAGTCGGGGTGCCTGTAGTGCTTTTTGGTTGGAGGGTCCAGGGTTTAGGGTTTAGGGTTGAGGGGGGCAGCCTCAGCCTCTCAAGAGTTCCTTGCCAAGCTGCGCAGGCGCCAAGGGAGTACTTCTGGCCTGAAAGCAGGTTCAGGGGGGGCAGACCATAAACACTAAACCCTAAACCCAGGGGGACCTCTACAACTCCTAGAAGGTTGAGGGTTCTGGGTACGAGAGCCTTCGTAGAGCTCGCTGCTTGAAAAGCCAGAGAAGATCTTCAGAGGGTGGAGGGTGGTGTGCCCTAACTACCCCTAAACCCTAAACCCTAAACCCTAAACTCTAAACCCTAAACTCTAAACCCTGAAAACAAACACTCAACACACAATGGAGCAACCTTAGCACTCCTAGGACCTAGACTCAACACCATGATCATGGTCGCCCTCTTGCATAACATTCGCCCTAAACCGTAAACCCTAAGCCCTAAGCCCTAAACCCTATACCCGTAAACCCTAAGCCCTAAACCCTAAGCCTGTTTAGGGTTTAGGGTTTAGGGTTTAGGGTTTAGGGTTTAGGGTTTAGGGTTTGGTGAGGCCCTTTGTAAAAACAACAAGGCCCAAAAAGATCCCGTGAAACCTTTTCAAAGCCCGTTACGTCCTCCGAGCCCGCGCTTGACGGGCGATTTGGGCCTCATTTTGGGGGAAGTTGAAATTTGGGGTTTAGGGTTTGGGGTTTAGTAAAGAACTTCGGGTACAAGCCCGCGGATCCTAGGGAAACCTCTGAAGACCCCCAAACCCTAAATCCTCAATGTCTCAAGTATACTCCCCTTAGAACCTTAATAAAAAACAATATTGTTAATATCCTCTTGGGTTTTATACAAACAAAAAACAATTCCCGAGGGGGACATAGTCAACCGATGGCAGGCCTGGCAGGTTGTTAAAGGGGCGTTGCCGCTGCACCGACGGGAGAACATCGCCACGGACGGGGAACAAGCGTCCTCTGCGGCGCAACTCATCCTAAACCCTAAACCCTAAAACCTAAACCATCTGGGAGCCCTCGTGGGTTGAGATGCTGGCTTAGATCTCGACGTTCGCCCTTGCTCGTGCTTTGGACCAGCTCTGCACGTAAATTATGTGCGTATATATATATATATAGATATATATCCCTAAGGGTCCATGTACCTAAATAGGGGATGCTTGGGCCTAAACTTAGGGCCTTTCGGGCCCAAGTACAGAATAAAGAGGTACATGGACCCTTAGGGTATAGTGCAACCCAACCAAGCCCTAAACCCTTATCGAAGACCCAACAGTGAGGTTTAACAATAGCTACGTAGGTCCCTGGGAGTACAGGCCCTAACCGACACTTCTCATCCCACAAGAAGCCCTCAACAACCTGCAAACGCATCGGCACCATTGAAGGTCTCTTATTTAGGGTTTTTGGGGCCAAAAGGCCTTCCAAAAAAAGGTTGTTGAGCTATTTCGATCCTCTAAGGGCAAATCTAAATCCTAAACCCTCAACCCTTTTACAACCCTAAAACCTTAAACCTAAACCCTAAGCCCTAAACCCTATATAAACCCTAAACCTTAAACCTAAACCCTAAGCCCTAACCCCTATATAAACCCTCCCATGTGCCCTCGTCCTTCCACATTCGGGGCATCCAGTGCAAAGGGCGCCTTGGAAGGGCGTGCCTTAAGAACCCAAAGCCTGTGTCTCTGCAGGTTCGTATGGTTTAGGGTTTAGGGTTTAGGGGTTAGGGATAAAGCACCTTACAAAAAAGAGGGTTCTGCTAGGTAAGCCCCAAACCGTACAAAACCTTTAGCCCTTCGCCCCACATAGGTTGAAGGTCTTTGATGCTATGCTTCCAAACCTAGTTTTTCTGTCAAGGCTCTAGTATCCCAACGACGACTGGTTGCCTGGACATACGGTTGTAACCCTAATCCCTACTCCCTCTCACTCACATGATCCAGCCACCGGAACCATGTAAATCCTAAACTCTCATCCCTACATGCACACCCTAAACCTTAACCCTAGACCCTGTAAACCCTAGACCCTAGACCCTAGACCCTAAACCCTAAACCCTAACCCTAAACCCTAAACCCTAAACCCTAAAACCCAACCCGGTCACGCGCATAGGGCAGTGAACGGATGCCTGCAGCTCCGGCGTGGCGGGCGTGGCGATGCTGCGCAGGGCTGCCGCGCTGTAGATGCCCGGCCTGGGGTTGAGGATTCTTAGGGCCTGCTTAGGATTGAAAGGGTTCGGGGTTTAGGGTGTGGGGTTTAGGGTTTAGGGTTTGGGGTCTCTAGGGCTCAGGGTCTAGGGTCTTCAAGCATGCCAATGTATAAATACAAAAGTGGCTATATTAAGTGTACTCCGAAGATATATATATATATATATATATATATGCTTATTATTATTGGTATTATTATTATTATTATAGAATACAAGGTAAAAATACAATGTAATATAAAAATATAACTATAAATACAATATATGTATATGTATATATATATATATACATATATGTTTATTTATGTATCTATTTATATTCATACTTATTCATTCATTTATGTTTGTGTATTTTTATTCATTGGTATACACACACACACATATATATATATATATTATATGCAGAGGTCTACATTCCGCACATATAGACACACACACACACAAAGGAAGTTGGCTTGTGCAGAGTAGGGTCCGTAAACCCTGAACCCTGAACCCTGAACCCTAAACCCTAAACCCTACTTGCAGAGTAGGGGGTCCGTAAACCCTGAACCCTAAAGTCAAAGCCCTAATTAACAAACAGAGGCTTCAACTCTCACACTTCCCTTTTTAAGGCTTAGGGTTTTTTTCTGACCCTAAACCCTAAACCCTAAACCCTAAACCCTAAACCCTAAGAGAGTCTTACGGCAGAAAAGGCTGTAGGTTCATGGTGGGCTTCTGGGTTTCAGGGCCTTGGGGCTTGAACCCTGAGCCTCGGCATTGTTCCGACCTTGAACCTTAACTCCTGCAACCCTAAACCCTAAACCCTAAACCCTAAACCTGCAACCCTTCAAGCTATGGCTTGAGGGTTGTTTTCAGGTGTAAGATGCTTCCAGGCTCTGGTTGGGTTCCGTTTTTGCCAGGAAACCCTAAAAACCCTAAAACCCTAAAACCCTAAAATCCTAAAACCCTAAAACCCTAAAACCCAAAAACCCAAAAACCCAAAAACCCAAAAACCCAAAACCCAAAAACCCAAAAACCCTAAAACTCTAGATTCCTTTTTGCCAGGATTTTTGGGCTAAGGGTTGAGGGTCTTACGGCCTTCGCGCAGTTTTTCCCAAACAGCCTCAGGTCCAAATCCAGCTTGCTCCCTGGAAGTGCCCCTAAACCCTAAACCCTAACCCTAAACCCTAAACCCTAAACCCTACTAAGTGCCATGGCACTTGGTCAAGGCCTGCAGCCACTTGATGAAGTCGCCACCCGGCCCCACTAAGCCCGCATCGGGCACGAAGTGCGTCAGCGACCTGCATCGAGGGTAGTTACATGGTCCCTTAGTAGGGTTTAGGGTTTAGGGAAAAATGGGCCCTTAAACGGGTACCCCTTCGTTACATACCCAATACAAACTAAGGGCATACATCAGAACCCTTTAAAGGAGGTTAGGGACCATAGTAAGGGCCCATGAAAGTACCCTCAGATTGAAGCAGGAGCTAGGTGACACAGCCTATGGAATCTCCGCAGGGCTATAATCTGGGGTGTACAGATTGGTCAAGGGGTTTACCAAGGCGTTCTAGACGATGGGAGGAGGCCAGGTCTTACAGTAGATTGTTTGCCACCTACCAAGCTTATCCCTGCAATCAACCCTGATAAGTCCTAAACCCTATCAAGGGCTGTTTTCGGGGGTTATGGGGTATAATCGCACATGCTGGTATTAGGAGAAGCGGAGACTAGGGCTTCGGCTGGCATGACAGCGGTTGCCAAGCACTTCAAAAACTCGTGCCCCCCAAGATGGCCCCTACGATACGGGGCCTTAATTTAATGATTAGAACAGGGTTTTGGGGGTGCTTCTAGTACAATTACAAAGGGACCAGAAGGGAACATTAGTAGCAATTCTTCCGACCCCTATACCATCTTCCCCAACTTTGGCGGGTGCTTAAAACAAGGGGTCGAACTCAACCTTAGCTTTGGAGTAGACCCTGGAAAAAAAGTATATACTTTTTAGGTATAAGTAGCTATTATAGGAACCCAGAACCCAAAAAAAGTATTAAAGTGTAGTACTCCAAAACCTGGCAACCCCCCAAAAGGAGCCTCCTCCGCAAGCCCTACACTAAGCGAAGCCCCCAACTCATCCCTCAACATCCCTCAACGCTACACCTCCCCAGGCCCTAGAGCCCTAGAGCCCTAGAGCCCTAGAGCCCTAGAGCCCTAGAGCCCTAGAGCCCTAGAGCCCTAGAACCCTAGAACCCTAGAACCCTAGAACCCCAAAACCCCAAAACCCCAAAACCCCAAAACCCCAAAACCCCAAAACCCCAAAACCCCAAAACCCCAGAACCCCAAAACCCCAAAACCCCAGAACCCCAAAACCCCAAAATTGCCACAGGCCGTTTTTGACACGAAGCCGTGGGTGGCACTCTGGGCTATAGCAGCTTGATTACAAGTAGCTTCCACATTGGGGGAGGGGGGGAGGGGAGGGGGCGGTGTGTTGGACCCTAAACCCTAACCCTTTTTAGAGCATAAACCCTAAACCGTAAAACGTAAACCCTAAACCCTAAACCCTACAAAGCCCTAAGCTGCTTCAGATGGGCGACGGGTCCCAAAGATCCTTCGCCGAGAGAATGCCGCAGCCGGCCGGGCGAAAACCCTCCAACGTCGGCAGGCTGGAGGGTTTCTAGGGTTTAGGGTTTTTAGGGTTTATAGGGTCTAGTACCGGGTCTAGGGTTTAGGGTTTAGCGTTTAGGGTTTAGCGTTTAGGGTTTAGGGTTTAGCGTTTAGCGCCTTGTTTCTGGGGTCAGGGTTTAGGGTTTAGAGGGTCTAGGTGCCTTTTGGGGTGTAGGGGTTGTAGGGTTTAGGGCTTATGCAGGGTTTAGGGCTTAGGATGTTACAGGGCTCTGAGCATCACCTGGCTAAAGGTATGTTCTATATTCCCTCATGAAGTGTAAGGTTCGCTGGGATGGCGCCCGAATTGCGCGTAACCATTATCATGTGGTGCCCTTTCAAAAAGGATCCCCAAAGGTGCCCCAAATTTAGGGAGATGCCCAACATGGTACCCTAAACCCTAAACCCTAAACCCCGGTACATTCTCTACCGCAATTACACAGAACCCCGATCAATCTCCTTCCGAAGGCCCGAGAACACATCCGCAAGACCTGATTACAACTGCTTGCTTAAGAACCCCCAAGAATTTAAAAGCAAATATATTCTTCCCTATAAGGGTTAGAAGGGGATTATGTATTTCTCTTGTTTTTTTTTTTTTTTTTTTTTTTTTGGGGGGGGGGTGTTCTTAAGCAAATAGTAGATTAAGATTTGGGATGAGGGTTGGTATGGTAGGACCTAAGATCTCAACAGGCCTCAAGACTTGCCCAAGTCTTGGGCTACAAGCACGAGGGCATGTCCTCGTTGCCAGATAAAACAAAAACCCTAAACCCTAAACCCTAAACCCTAAACCCTAAACAACAACAACCCTAATCCCTTTTTTTACAGCCCCCCAATCCCAAAACACTCAAGCGGAGCCACGATGTCTCGGGCCTGTGTACGCTAACGCTCAAGCCCAGCTGCTTAGGGTTTAGGGTTTAGGGTTTAGGGTTTAGGGTTTAGGGTTTAGGGTTTAGGGTTTAGGGTTTAGGGTTTAGGGGTTTAGGGGTTTAGGGTTTATAGGGTTCCTCGAGTATAGTACCCCACGACAGAAGTTAGATCAGGAGCCATTAGCCCCGAAACCGCCCCTTCCTCACCCACAGAACCCAAGACCAACACCCCTCACTGAATTCGTCGCTTCTACGATGAGGGACAAGAATGCAGGTACTCTTACCCCAAACCCTAAACCCTAAACCCTAAACCCTAAACCCTAAGCCCTAATGAGTCCTTAGGCCCCTGTAGAGCCAGCCTCGACCAGTGGCCGCCCGAGAAGCTTGGCCCAAAGTCCCCGGATCCCTTGGAGGGTTTAGGGGTTTAGGGTTTGGGGGTTTAGGGCGTTTAGGGTTTAGGGTTTTAGGGTTTAGGTGTTTAGGATTTAGGGTCTAGGGTTTTAGGGTTTAGGCGTCGGGTTGAGGGTAACAATGCCCGCAGCAGTTGGGTTGCAGGGTCTTAGGCCTTCGGCTTTCAGGGGTTCAGGGTTTCGAGGCTTAGGGGTTTTCGGACTTCGGAATTCCCAATCGTTCCAGGACATCGGGTTAACACACACACACACATACAAACACAATGCGACCAATGCACTGCAAAGCACAAGAAACACAGCTTTTTCGAGACATTTCCACAGGTGTTGAACAGAGGCCTGGATGGGGCTTTCGAGGTTTGAGGTCTTTCTGGACTTGGGACTTTAGTGGGCTTCGAGGTTTAGAGACGTTAGCTCAGGGGTTCTTCGCAGGGTTTACTTAGGGGATAGGATTAGGGGACCCTTGGGGATATAGACCCTCTGAACAAGGTCCCTGTTTAAGAGGGCCAGAAGAGGGTTAAGAAGGGGTTCCCTTTTAAGGGTCCCCCTTATCCTACCTAGGATATTACTGCCCATGCGTGGTCGCTGTTGCTTGTTGGTATCGTCAAAGCTTGGGTTCTGTCGTGGGCCATGTTGGAGTTCGAGAAGGTGCAGGAGTTCAGGGCTTTATAGCAGGTTTAGGGTTTAGGGTTTAGGGTTTAGGGTTTGGGGTTGCGAAGGCGAACCAACGCAACAAAGGGGGTGCGCTCGGTAGGAATGGTGCCACACTACGGCATGCATCTTCACGGGGTGCGATTTCAGCACGCCAAAGACTTCTACGACCTGCACAGACCCGGAAAGCCCAAACTCCTGAAGCAAAACGTGCACATGCGCAAAGTGGCCGGATCCAACTGTACTGTACTAACAGAAAGCACGAACTCTGCGAGGCGGGTGTCAAAATTTGATCATTTTCCACGCTGTTGGCTGCCTCGGCAGCATTGAGGCGACATGGGGGGGGTGCTCTGCGGATTGTTCGGCGTGTTGAGGCAGGCCTACACAAGTGTCTTGCACAACAAGGAACTATCAGACCCCTCACTTCCCCGAAGGGTCCATGCATAATATAATCTATTTGTTGCGTCCGAAAGCTACTTTATGGGAACCCCTTTAAGGCCCAAGTATGTACTTTATAGGTACATGGATTGTTAGGGTTCATAGCTGGACTGAAAGCATCCCGACATGGTACAAAGGACCCCACCCCCACCGCCCGCACCCGCCCAACCCGAAACGCGAAACCCTAAACCCTAGACCCTGAACCCTTTTTGCCTAAACCCTACATACACCCTAAACCCTATACCCTATACCCTCAACCCAAAACCCAAAACCCTCAACCCTAACCCCTCAACCCAAAACCCTAAACCCTCAACCCTAAACCCTCAACCCAAAACCCTCAACCCTAAACCCTCAACCCTAAACCCTCAACCCTAAACCCTCAACCCTCAACCCAAAACCCTAAATCCTCAACCTTAAACCCTCAACCTTATAAACCCAATTGCACAGCAAGAAGCTGCAGGCCCAGTTCCAAGGTCAGCCATGGGTGGGCATCCGTTGGCACCTCCCCCAACTCCCAGGCCCCGGGGAGCGGGGGGGGGGGGGGGGGGGGGGGGGGGGGGGCGGGGGCCAAGATTTTGGGAATGCCCAAGCTGCGTAGGGTTTAGGGTTTAGGGTTTAGGGTTTAGGGTTTAGGGTTTAGGGTTTAGGGTTTAGGGTTTAGGGTTTAGGGTTTAGGGTTTAGGGTTTAGGGTTTAGGGTTTAGGGTTTAGAAACCTGCTGCACACCAGAACCGGGAGTTCCGGGCTTCTAGTGGTCTGCCAGGTGGCGCAGCGCTTGGCCAGCGAGGCGTCCAAGATGAAGCCGGTGCCGTGCATACCTGAGAGTACTTGGAGGTTCATAGGGTTTAGGGTTTAGGGTTTAGGGTTTAGGGTTTAGGGTTGGGTATGGTTACGCCCTTATTTGGATTACAACCCTACTTTAACGGGCTAGACCCAAGACTACGTTTTAGTATTAGGGAACCTGGCATTCGAAAGCTTAGAAATTTCGGGTTTGGGTTTTTAAGTACAGGTCTTGCAGAGAGTTTGTGCTGCTGCCTAAAACTTTGAACCCTCAACCCTAAACCCTTTAATAACCCTTTAATCCCGTTAATCCCTCTAGCCTGAACCCTTTTCCCTTTAAACCCAACACTTACAACCCCTTAAGATCTTCGAACCCTTTAAGCCTTTTAGACAATTGGACCCATGGAACCCTTCAAGCCCTAAACCTGGCGTCCTGCGGAGCCCAGATGTGGGCCCACACAAAGACGATGATTCCCAGAAGTACTGCAACCAGAATTCGGAGTAGGCCCTCATTCCCTTTTAAATGGTGTTTAGGTTCCCTTACAAGCCCCGATAAACCAAAAAGGGTACCCTTCTTGTTCCTTAAGTTTTGGGGGCTACTAACATCCTTGAGCCTTCAAGCGGTGATCTGGTCTGGAGAGGCGCCGGCGGGTTCGAAGAGCCGTTTCTGCATGTATTCCTGGGTGTTTGGGGCCCCTTTTTGAACCCTTTTTGAGTACTGGGGTTTAGGGATTTTGGGTCCCCTTTGAATCCTTTTTGAGTACTGGGTTTAGGGCTTATACGGCCATAAACCCTAAACCCTAGGCTGGAATCAGGGTCTTTGGGATGCCGGGGTCTGCTTCGGTGGTGGCTTTGGGTCGTGTCATTCCGTGCTCCGACTGCCTAGCTGTTCAGATTTGGAAGTTCCCGAAGTTATTTACCGAAAACCTGAAACCCAAACCCTAAGCACAGGCGTACCAACTTAGGGCCCGAAGAGCACATGGGCCAAGACGACATTTCGGAAGCTTTGAGGGCTGACAGGGTTCTTAGATGGATCATAGGGGCTTCGTTCTTGTGTGTGGGGGGGGGGGGGTGGTGTGGGGGTATTGGGGTAAACCTGAAACCCTAAACCCTGAACCCTAAACATCCCTAAACCCTAGATCCCAAGCACGCTCACGCCGGATTGGAGCTACCAAGGGTCGAAAAGAAAAGAACTGGACATGACAGCAGGAACCCAACTGGTTCAACAAGTTGATCGATGGCTTTGGTGGAGCCGGAAATGTTTGTTTTTCGTACTTGAATGATGTTCGATGTGAGATGGTCTGTTCGTTGTCAAACAAAAATGCAAAACTCATCAAATCATGCGGCCAGTATCTCATGGAGCGATCTCGAACTTCAAGCTGAGATTGGGCCCTCTTCAAAAGCACACACAAGAACTTCGAGCTGATTTCGAGGACAAATATCGTTGCTTGCAACCGATTGTGATCAATCATCGGGAAATCTTTGGTTCATCTCAACCGAGGCCGAAAGCAACTGTGCGACTCGTATTCATTCTGACACCCCAGTGCAGCCGCGCACTTCGTTTACGGAGAGTGAAGACTTCATCTACCAATGCAACGGGAAAAGGGGCAATAGTGCGAAGACGTTACACCCACGGCTCGAATACATCTTTTTCGTCGTGTCAACGCCATTAAAAAAAAGACCAACAGCCCCTGCCCAGTCCAAGTCGCTGCAATGCTCCTGCCGGAAGACTCCTCCACCACCCGGGCAATAAGGGCGAGTCCTCTGATCGCGTCTAGGCTGTTCCCCCGTATACTAACAGTCCTTAGTAGGCATTACAGTACCCCCTCATTATAATCCCTATTAAGTACTGTTAGTATCCGGTCGATAGGATTGGAGTAAAGTAAGAATACACAATGCACGAGTTCTTTGGCCTTCCGGAGCCCAGTCTAGGCTCCCCTTCAGCATCTGCCCAGAGCCCCCATACCCCTGCATGAACGACAATACCCTGACTCAAAGCTTCTAACGTATCGGAGGGCTCCTAAGATCTAATATGATATGTTAGGAAAATCTCACTTTGGGGGACTGGGCTCCCTGGGTAGCAGTTCAAAGCATCCCAAGACGTTTGGCCGTGATACAACGAAGCCTAGAAAAAACATCTGCAGACAATGCTAGGCATATCAATGTGAAACGGAAACCTAGGCACTGAGGGTGGGGGGGGGGAGTACCATGCAAGTGTATGTGGACATAAATCAGGTAGGTATAGGATTTCAGACTCTCACAGGTCAAGGTTCTTGTCTTTGCAGAGTGATGTGGCAGCACACTGCAGGAGCTGGCTGCGGCACGTCCCTTCAGCCGGGCTGGGTTCAATCTCATTCCTGTTGTGGATGCATCCCGTGATTCCAGGCCCCGTCGTACATGCATTCCGTGATCGGCTGTCTGAAAACAACAAACCACCCCAATCGCCAAGCGGGCCCCCTTGTTTCACCATCGAAACCAAGCCCCCAAACCTTATCGTGGAGATGCCGCCACCCCCGCTGTCCCCCTCTGTAGACAGGCCGAGAAGCCAACGCCGTTATAGTCAAAGTGACTGCCCGGGGCGAAGATCAGAGGGTGACGGCCTGCGGTTCAGGACTGGGGGGAGGGAGGGGAGGGGGGAGGGGGCTGGTGAAGGGTAGATGTGCCAAGATTCAGGCTAAGATGTTCAGCAGCTAAGCCCTACCCTAAGAACCCCAAACCTAGGTATGTTTAGGTTCTTAGTAGAAAACCCCTAATGGGATTCTTAAAAAAACCCTACAAAAAAGTAGGTTTGGGTTCTTGAGGTAGCTGCTAGGGCTTCTGGGTTTGAGGTTTCCAGGGACCCGCCCTCACTCGCCGTCAACCAAGCTTTTTATGCAAACGCAGCTCTATGTGACCCTAAACCCTAAACCGTAAACCCTAAACCCTAAACGAGGGGCTTGAGGGAGTTTCAGTATCTCCCGACTTGGAGTCTTCCCAGCCTGTGGGTTGGGATCTGATTGTGCCAGGCATGAGAAGCCCGCTGCTGAACACAGCCTTCACCCTTAAACGCAGAACTCTTGGCCTTTAGGCCTAGAACCCTCAACCTAAACCCGACACCCTGCATCCGCCTGATCCTTGTCTATGGAGCCCAAATATTGCTGCCCAAACCCCTGAACCCTCGAGCCCTAAACCCTATGTTGAGTCCTCGCCTTCCATGGCCACCATGTCCCTCAAGTCTCTGGGGGGCGTCGCGCGACCCCTCCGCACAGCAGTGGCAGGTTTAGGGGTTTGGTTTAGGGTTTAGGGTTTTTAGGGTTTAGGGTTTAGGGCGGTTTAGGGTTTAGGGTTTTGGGGTTGAGGAGGTTTAGGGGGGGGGGGGGGGGGGGTAAGGGTTTGCAGTGGTTGAGGGGGTTAAAACATTTTGGGGGTTAAGGGGGTCAGGCGCTAGGGGTTTAAGGGCTTCGGGGCTTAGGAAAGTTTAGGGTTTCAGGCTTGGGCGGCCAAGTGGGATATTGGCCTTGGCAATAGGGTGGCAACTCGGAGAACCCCAATGCCCCTTGATGAAGAATGTACTTCACAAACTCTTGTAGGGTCTCTAAAGGAAGATCAACGTTTTCTGGCTTGAGGAGTGTTGGCCCAACAAAAGACCTGAAATAAGAGGCAATAGAGCCATACCAGCATGGGCTACTGTACCCTGTCCCTTTTAACAGGCCCGTTATAGGGTTGACTGTGGGGAGGTTCATGGGTACTTATGGCCCCAATTCTATGCTTAAAGCGTACTGACCCTAAACCCTAAACCCTCCACCCTAAACTTACAGGACTTAAGGGGCTTACATGTGCAGCAATAAAAATATGGGATATAAGTACCCTGACCCTCCAATTAGGCCCAATAGGCCATCCGGTGGGGTTTAGAATTCAGGTTCAGGGTTCAGGGTTCAGGGTTCAGGGTTTTGGGCTTAGGGTCTAGGGTCTAGGGTCTAGGGTCTAGGGTTTAGGGTTTAGGGTTTAGGGTTTAGGGTTTAGGGTTTAGGGTTTAGGGTTTAGGGCTTAGGGTTTAGGGTTTAGGGTTTAGGGTTTAGGGCCTCAGAATGAGCATCAGCCGCCGCTTCTCGATAGGGCGACAGGAGCCCCAAGGGTGGCAGGCCTTTCGCCGAGCTGGCCCAAGGGATTCATGTGTAGGGTTTAGGGTTTAGGGTTTAGGGTTTAGGGTTTAGGGTTTAGGGTTTAGGGTTTAGGGTTTAGGGTTTAGTGTATGCCCTTTCAGTGAAAAAGCCGGGTTGGATAAACTCTGAACTACAAGGCGACCCCTGAATATGTAGGGGAGCCAACAAGGGAGCCTAATTTGGAGAACTACCCATTTAGGGTTTCGAGTAAGCTCGGAATGCAACGGGTACACTTCCATGAAGGAGCTTAGAAGGGAATCTTACCACCCCCGAAAGCAGAATACCTTTTGAAAAGCAGCCCAAATGGTGAAGGTCACTCAAGGGTTTAAGACTCGAACCCCCTGCAGTTCTGCTTTCCCCAAAGGTCTCCCTTAATATACTCCAAGGTATGGCCCTTATGTTCCCATAGGCGAGCTTTAACAAGGGGCCCCAACAGCCTGAAGGGACCCAAGGTAGATTCCGATGAGTAACATGCTCAGAGGGGCATTTAAAAAATAGTCTGCAGAGTTTTCCGGCTTTGTCTATGGACCTTATCTCTGTTAAACCCTTTGGAGGACGCAGGATTTGGAGGGAGAGCCCCCAAAACACGTGTTGATTCCGGGGCTTAGGGTTTGTAGGGTTTATAGGGATAATATGGTTTATAGGGTTTCCAGGGTGTAGGGGTTTAAGCCCCAGAACCCCCGCCTACTTCTTTCTAGGTTCTCCGTGCTTCAAACCCTATATGATTCGTAGGTCGCCTACAAAACAGCAGCTTTGGGCGAATAGGGCTTCAGTTTTTTTTTCCGGGACTCCCAGGAGATGCCGAGCTACTGCTGGTGGTAGGATTTTGGATATTCGGGAAACCCCAAACCCTAAACCCAAAACCCTAAACCCAAAACCCTAAACCGCATCGCAGAGCGGGTTGATCATAGGGATGCCGGTATGACATGGTGGAGACAAACCCAGCACACACTCCTACCTAGGATGGCCCTTAAGACCCTCTGAGAGATGCTCCTATCTACTCTCAGGGGTTTAGGCTTTAGGGGATGCTATTCCTACTTAAGATCCTCTTAAACCCAAGAAGGGATCCGATACCCAAGGGCCTGCCTATACCGTTTACCTATCCACGTACAGCACCATTCTAAGAACTCTTCAACATCCCCCCCCCCCCGGGCATACCCCTGAGCAGAAATTGCGCGGTGTGGTAAGAGACTTCCTTATATTCTCCTTTTGTAGGTTAAGGGATATGGGTTTGGGGTATGTTTTGGGATGTTCCCCTTATACTAGCAGTCCTTAAATAGGGATTACAGTACCCCTTCTTATAATCCGTATGAACCTTAAGGACTGCTAGCATAAGGGGGAACATCCCAACCCTAAACCCTAAACCCTAAACCCTAAACCCTAAACCCTAAACCCTAAACCCTAAGCCCTAAACCCTATACCCAATGTATGTTGAACTATCCTTAGAACCATGAAGCCAGAGTCGCCGGACCATAGTTGTTCGAGAAGCCGCCGGTGTGAGTGAAGCAGTGCCGCAGCCGCAGCGTCTCCTGCGTAAACCCTAAACCCTAAACCCTAAACCCAGAGCCAAGGCTCTAGGCCCTTACCTGTCAGGCATTGTTTGGGTGAAGCTGGGACCTCCAGTTCGCACCACAAAGAGCATTCCCTAAATTAAGGTCCCTTTTGCCTTTTGGGGTACCTTAATGATACTCAGGCTACCCACAAAACGGCCATCAGAGATTGTTTTGCCACACGCCTTCGTGACCAGCCACACTGTTGACTGCAAGGTCTATAAAGCCCCTAAACCATGAACCCTGAAGCCCTTAATTCGGCGACCCCTTGTTGGACCGGCTTCACCTAAACCCTCGACCCCAAAGCACAGCACATCCTGTGAACCCTAACGCCCCCCCCCCCCCAAGAAAACATAAAAATCAAAAATCAAAACAACAAACAATTCATACATATATATATATATATATATACAACATGTATATACAAAACGGTATACACCCCTAGAAATGCTAAAGGCCCTCATTCAAGCCCTGTCACAACTCTATGAACCTAATCAGCCCCTTTGACCCACATGTAATCTCAAGCACCCTCAGACTTGGGATGCTCTCCCTGATACTAACAGTCCGGGATGATCATAGGGGGGTACTATAAGCCCTCTCAAATAGGACTGTTCGTAGTAAGGGGGAACATCCCAACCGAAAACCCTTTTGCAGATCCTAAACCCTAAACCCTAAACCCTAAACCCTAAACCCTTGGGTAGGGATCCTCGCCTGGAGGGCCTCTCACCGAGCTCTTCTCAAGTTAGAACTGTCGTGGCAACTGGAATTCGAAGCCACGAAACCCTCAACCCTAAACCCCTAAACCCTAAACCCCTAAACCCTAAACCCCTTTTGCAACTGGACTGGGGGACTCCCTAAACCCTAAACCCCTAAACCCAAAACCCCTAAACCCTAAACCCCAAAAACCCAAAAACCCAAAAACCCTAGACCTCCCCCACTCCTCAGCCGCCTCCAGCGCTCCCTCGCGCTCCACCAAGAGGTCCTGCTTGAGGTCGCCGGGTTAGGGTTTAGGGTTTAGGGTTTAGGGTTTAGGGTTCAGGGTTCAGGGTTTAGGGTTTAGGGTCTAGGGTTTAGGGTTTAGGATTTCAGCTGCGTGATCTGACGCCCGCGAGCGATCCATGCAAGAAGCAAGCCGAGGGTTTAGGGTTTTAGGGGTTTGGGGTTAGGGGTTTAGGTTTTAGGGTTTAGGGTTTTAGGTTTAGGGTTTAGGGCTTAGAGCGCTTGTGGCTGAAGGGAGCGGAAGCATCTTTGGGGGTGCTTCAGCTTGATGGCAGTCGGCACACAACTTTAAATCAAAACACAAAGAAGCTTCTCATACAACATAAGATCGTACGTTACTATGATAGATTTTAACACATGGTATACCAGAATATCATGTGATTAGAATCTGTAGCATACTAAACCCAAAACCCAAACCCGTAAACCCTAAACCCTACAAAACACAACAACCTTGAGGTTGAATAAAGCCCAGAGTCCTTCGGCCACTCCGGCACCAAGGAGCTCACGGCGGTGTCCATAGAGATCTTTGCCTTCAGGCGATGGCCATGGGCTTGCAGCTTAGAGGTTCCCAAATTTCAGGGTTTAGGGTTTAGGGTTGCTGGGGTTCAGGGTTGCTAGGGCTTAGGGTTCAGGGCTACGTGGCCAGTTTCCCCAAATAGTGGTCCTCTTTATTATACACGCCTCTCCCAAAAAGACGCACACTAATCCTTGTTCATCATTAAAAGGCATATCCCCTATTTGGGATGCGTCTTGGGTATTGCAATGTCGGTGCTGCGCATCTCTCTTTTTTCGAAGCTCGAGGCCCTGGACTAAGCGCTGACGTACGCATCCTAAACAGGGGTTTAGGGTTTAGGGTTTCATGTTTAGACCTTATGAAGATTATAATCCTAACCCTAAACCCAAAACCCTAAGCCCCAAACCCTAAACCCTAAACCCTATACCCTAAACCCTACATATAGGGTCCAGGGTGTAAAGCCGCTCGAAAAAACTGGTCCTGGCGCCTCTTCGCAAGCATGCAGCCCAGCCAGGGCAGTGAAGACCTTTGTGATGGAGTAGAGCTTGAAGACGGTCTCTGAGCTGTAACCTTCCCAGAACCCTAGGGGGATCCAAAAAGTAGATCCCTTAAGGGTTCTTAAGAATGACCCAGTTTAGTAGTATAGGGTACTGAACTCTAAACCCCAAAAGCACAAGTTCTACTGTTCCCGGGGGTCTGGGTTGCTGCCGGTGCAAGAAGGCTTGAGACTGTGGGGTTCCAGCTTAGCTGTGGTGTCTCTAACCTTGCAGATTCTCACTCAAGTGTTAAACCCGAATTGAAGGTTCATGTGGGCACATAGAAGGAGGGTTCTAAGTATCCTTTTAAGCAAGGTTAGAACCATACTTACCCTGTTGAAAGCCCTGAAATTAAACCCCACCTCCACCTCTGCCGCCCCCAAACCCTAAACCCTAAACCCTAAACCCTTTTTAACCCCTGGGCTGAGGCCGGGATGCGCGTATCAAACCCTAAACCCTAAACCCTAAACCCTTGGCGATTGCAGACAAGCGGCCTCCCAGCTCCCAAACACCGATGACCTCGCCTTTCCGCACCACCGCCACCACGGCCCCTTTCATGCAACCGGAATCAACGTACCTTGCTTGGGGTTTAGGGTTTAGGGTTTAGGGTTTAGGGTTTAGGGTTTAGGGTTTAGGGTTTAGGGTTTAGGGTTTAGGGTTTAGGGTTTAGGGTTTAGGGATTGGGGGCCCGCATAGCTTGCTTGCCCTCAAAACGAAAGGAACCCAAAAATTGCGGTCATACACCCTCTATTGCCTTCCTACCAGGTAATATGAACCATAAACTCTTTTAGGGTTGAATTTGTCCCCAAGGTGGGTTCAGGGCTTTGGGTTTTTGGCAGCCTGCATAGCTGTGTGAAACATTCAGCAGGGCTTGGGGACTACATGTCCCTGTGTCTCTGCGCATTCTCGAGTTTTGAGTTGACACTCTTTCGGCTTCCTCTGTCAACAAGCTTGTTGACAGAGCTTGTGGCTGTCGGAGCAAACCGAAGACTTCCCTAAGCCCTTGTCGTTGAGCACAGGCTGAGATGAGTGCCCTTAGCCCTCTTGACTTCTGCTTGTAAGTTATAAGCTTCTTATAGTCCGACTTCGAAGTACCCTAAGCCCTTAACTTATGGTTATAAGTCATAATCTTGTTCAGGGTACTTTAGAGTCCTACTTCGAAGAAATCATGAATTTGAAATTTAGAGGATGGGAAGCTCCAGGCCACAACTCACCTGAGAGCTCCGGTGCAGCAGAAGGCACTTCTGCTGGAAGCGTGACGCCATCTCCTTAGTTGTTTAGGGTTTAGGGTTTTAGGTCTTGGGGTCTGGGTTTTGACCTGAAACTACAAGAAGAGACCTGGGGAAGGGATCGTTAACCCTATACTTTATATATATATATACATATTCTTTTTTCTACATATAGGTGTATATCTCCAGCATTATCTCTCTCGCTCTCTCTTTTCTGTATTCATGCAGGGTGCTTCTGAAAACCCTGAACTCTCCCCCTAAGCCCATTTCTCTTGGCGGTTCATTTGATAAGAAGGGTTGGAAGTAAGGCAACTCTGGTTCTATCCTTTATTCAGGTACTGCTGACCCTACATATAAGTCCCCACTTGAACCTTCTCTCAAGTGCCTAAACACCTTTTTGCCATCATTTTCTACCTAAACCCTAAACCCTAAACCCTAAACCCTAAACCCTAAACCCTAAACCCTAAACCCTAAACCCTAAACCCTACACCCTAAACCCTACCCTAAACCCTAAACCCCTAAACTCTACCTGTAGAAGTGCCCAAAAGCGAAACACCAAGTTGCCTCACGCTTTACTCCAAGTGTCGGCCAACTTGCCACCGTCGAAGCCATGGAGTTCCTGGTTTAGGGTTTAGGGTTTAGGGTTTAGGGTTTAGGGTTTCGGGTATAGGGTTTAGGGGCTACAATCCCCAAACCCACACACCCTTAACCCTAAACTTCCTAAACCCTCGTCGGAATAACTTCGTCATCGTCGTCGTCGCAGAGAAAAACCCTCAGGCTTCAGAACCCTAAACCCTAAACCCTAAACCCTAAACCCTTAACTCTAAACCCTAAGCCCTATAAACCCTAAACCCAAAACCCTAAACCCAACCTCGAGTTTTTGGGATTTGGGGCGTTGAAGGTTTTTGGCTTAGGGCCTTCGGAGTCTGGCTTTGCAGCAAAGAGCCCAGGCTCTGGCTTTCCAGCCCTCGTCCCCAACCCCCTAGGGTTTAGGGTTACCTCAACCTAAGTTCAACCCTAAACCCTAAACCCTAAACCCTAAACCCTAAACCCTAACAAACCCCAAAGCCCTCGATCCTGTGGCTGCCTAACTGACACCGGGCATGTTGTTGCGGCCCGTCAAGGACGCTGGGGCGGGTATAGGCTGCAGGGTTTGGGGCTTCTACGGGCAACCCCCAAAACCCCAAATCAAAAAACCCTAAACCTTGGGATGTTCCCCGTTTTACTAACAGTCCTTAATGGGGATTATCGTACCCCCTTTAGAATGCCTACTAAGGACTGCTTCGTATACGGGGGAAGATCCCAACCCTAAACCCCCCAAACGCCCAAATCTAAAAAAAAACTAAACCCTAACCCTAAATCCTACACCCTATAAACCCCCAAAAACCCAAACGCTGAACCCGGGCCGGCTGCTGGGCTGGCTGCCCCCCACGCTGGCAGCGCCCGCTCGTATGGTCCCTTCCTGGGTTTAGGGTTTAGGGTTTAGGGTTTACAGGGATGAAGGTGCTGAAAGGTACTTGGAGGTTCATGATTGCTTAACTTATACGTAGGGTTATAAGGACGGGAACTATGGTCATAACCTTATCTAGGGTACTTATAACCCTACTTCTGAGTACCCATGAACCTCCAAGTAGGGTTTTAGGGATTTAGGGGGGGGGGGGTGGGGTTTAGTCTGGGGCTGATAATGAGGGGGTGTTTAGGGTTAGGACTAGGGAAGGCTAAGGCCTCAGGTTTTGAATTCAAGAACCATCACAGTGGACATGTCCAGGCGAGGCTTTTCCACAAGCTGTGATCCACGAGCATGCGAAGTTCAGCCATCCGGTGAGCCCAAGTACCCTAAACCCTAAACCCTAAACCCTAAACCCTAAACCCTAACCCCGCACATCATACATAAGACCCTGCTTTAGTCTTCTCGGGTTTCTCCGGAATCTAGTTTAGCCAGCCTGAGGCGGCTGGCTTTGCCCCCCGTCCCCTGCCCTGTAATAGAGTTTAGGGTTTAGGGTTTAGGGTTTAGGGTTTAGAGGTTTACCGGTCTACCCTAACGAACCTACATTTTTGTAGGTTCTTAGTCTAAAGCACATATTCTGATTCCTGGGTAACCTACAAAACAGCAGGTTTTGGTTTCTTAAGGGAGCGATTAGGGTAGGGGTAGGGTTTAGGCAGTATGTCAGCATCTAGTTCAAGTATATGGGGAGCTTTCAGTTCTCGAAACCCTTAAACCCTAAACCCTAAACCAAAAACCCCCCTATGGACCCTAACAATTAAACACTTAGGATGTTCCCCCCTTATACTAAGAGTCCCTAGTAGGGATTATCGTACCCCCTATTATCACCCCTATTCAGGACTGTTAGTATAAGGGGGAACATCCCAACCCTAAACCCTAAACCCTAAACCCTAAAGCCTGAAGGGGATCGTGGGTGCATCTCAGGTGCCGCGCAGCTTGTGAGCGCCACTTGGCGAGCAGCCGCTCGCCAAGACAGACCAAAGCCTCCGTATTGGTGACCTACCCTAAGCGTGAAACCCAAAAGTTCGAGGGTTTCGGGTTCAGGGTTTAGGGTTGGGGGAACCTACCCCCAGAAAAATTGGAAAGATAAACCCTGAACCCTAAACCATAAACCCTAAACCCTCTCTAGGTCCTAGATGGCCCGACCACTGCCGCCCGAGAATCGCAGGTGCCGCTGCCGACCAGGACAGCCTTGACTCCCACTCCTGGTCGCTTTGAGCAGTACTTGGAGTTTAGGGTTGGGATGTTCACCCTTGGGCGAAAAGTCCTTAAATCGGGATTGCAATAGGCTTTCTATACAGTCCCTACTAATGAGTTTTTGTATAAAGGGGGAACATCCCAAGTTTTGGGGGTACTTCGAAGCAAGGAAGATGCAAATGTCGACGCAGCCCTTCTAGAGGACAAAGGTTGCAGGGCCCTAGACCTGCGACCTCAACCTTTTTCGGGGTCGAGACCTAGACCCAAGAGTAGTTTAGGGTTAAGAAAAGTGCCGTTTTTTGGTTTAAAGGGGTTTATGAGTGACCCTAAACCCTAAACAACAAGGGAATAAGGGCCCACTCTGCGTCCTATTCAGTCGGCGGATGCCCCTGCTGGGGTAACAAGCAAGCTTAGGCTTGGCATACAGTCTCATTCGTGATGCCACCAAGGGCACAAGAATATGCTTCTCTATATCATGCAGCACCCTAAGGCTCTCTAAGGCGTCTTATTTGAGGGTTTTTGGGCCACAAAGGCCTTCTACATAAGTTCGTTGGGCTATGTTGAGCCTACCCAGGGCAGTTGCCAAACCATGGGCCTGATCCAGGGCCCAAGTGCCCCAATATGTCAGGTGTTTAGGGAGGCCGAAGTAGGATGTGTGTGGATTTTTCTTCGGCCATGCAATTGGAACCAGCTCGCCGCCAGTATCAGTAGCATTCTTGCGTGCATCTCGCATCGCCACGCAAGCCCTGGTTCCCCGAAAACCGGAGTCGTTCACCCCGGGTACACCCCCATGGCGACAAGGAACAGCAGCTTTTCATGCACGAGTGCGGGGAGACACCAGACGAAGCGCAGGACTGCTTCGGAGCTTACCCTAAACCCTAAACCCTAAACCCTAAACCCTAAACCCTTTGCTTGGAGGTTCATGGGTATTGGTAAGTAGGGTTATAAGTACCCTAACTAAGGTTATAACCACACTTACGCCGTCGCCTCACTTGGAAGTTCATGCCTGCCTTATCAGAAGGGGTAGAGAGTGGGGTGTGGATAGATTTTCTCGGGTGCTTATCACAACTTGGGTTTCTATAGTTATGACCTTATCTTGGTGGCTTCTAGCAAGTAGGGTTTCTATAGTTATGACCTTATCTTGGGTGCTTATAGACTACTTACAAGTACCCATGAACCTCCAAGCAGTTTTCGCATGTAAGACATGGCTTTTGCAACAACAACAACAACAACCAGGAACAACGCACAGAGCTTATGCAATTTGCAATCAGTTCAAAGCAAGATTCGGTGGAGCTCTTCCTGCACAGCCTCCAGAACCGAATACATGTCCGGTCGCGATGCTCGGGACGGGATCACGTTGCTGGCCGCTTTGGCTGCGGAGGAACATCTGCAGAGATAAGCCCTGAAACCAGCACTCTTTCTTTGAGGTGGGTTTAACCTTACACTTTGGGATGTTCCCCCCTTATGCTCACAGTCCTTAAAGGTATTATAGTACCCCGCAGTATCGTCCCCATTAAGGACTGCGAGTATAAGGGGGAACATCCCAACTTACACGTCTTGCAGCAGGTGACTGCCAAAGCTTGGTCAGCCATTGAGACCAAGCAAGACACCCCACTCCCCTAGAGCCGCCCACAGCTATAGAGACTCTCTCACCCAGGTTTAGGGTCTAGGGTTTAGGGTTTAGGTTTAGGGTTTAGGTTTAGGGTTTAGGGTTTAGGGTTTAGGGTTTAGGGTTTAGGGTTTAGGGTTTAGGGTTTAGGGTTTAGGGTTTAGGGTTTAGGGTTTAGGGTTTAGGGTGAAGCACCCTAAACCTAAACCCTTCTTGCCTAAACCCTGAACCCGCACACTTTCTTGAACCTGCCATCAATGATCAAAGCCCCCTTCAAGGGTCTAGGGTCTAGGATGTAGGGTCTAGGGTGTAGGGTTTAGGGTGAGAAGCCACAACCTACTTATTTGGAGGCTCTGAGTATGAAACCTGCAAAATAGTAGGCTTGGGCTTGTAAGGGCAACCCCGAGCCCCAGTGAAAGGCTCCGACAACTCCAGCTCCACGGCACCATATCGTCCTACAGAGGCTCCTCGGGGCGACGGCAGCTTGAGGGCAGGTATTCTGTCAGGCTTCGTTGGGTTGATGAAACATCCGAACTCTAAGCATGGGGAAAATAAGGGTACTGCTGGGAATGCTAGTAGGAGTGCGGCTTCTTCATTGTAGAACCTCTGCCCTGTTCATATAACCCCGGAAGCCTGATGACACCCCCAAGCCCTAAATTTCCTAAACCCGAAACCCTAAACCCCGCCACGTCCGCAGGCTCCATGGGTTCGATCCCCGATACGCTGCCACAGGGCATTCTGCATTCCATCGGTAGGAGGCTTCTTGACAGGTAGAAACAGTTATCCACATGCAAGTAAACAAGATTCCAAGGGCCCTAGAAATCAGGATACATAAGGACACCCAAAGCTGTGCAGGTCCCTAGAACAAGAGGTAAGCTGTCAGAGGTGTTGAAGACTCTCATGGTCTACTTAGAGGTTCATTTGGGTACTTGCAAGTGGGGTTAGAAGTCGGGCAAGTTATGACCTGATTTAGGGCACTTACAATAACCCTACACACAAGTACCCATGCACCTCCAAGCACCCTAAACCCTAAACCCTAAACCCTAAACCCTTAACCCTAAACCCTAAACCCTCAACCCTACTGGGAGCCCCGCCCCAGCCGCTCTCGCTCCGTGCCCCCTCGGAGGGCCGCCCTCGACGTGAAGGTTCCTCAAGAGGCGGACGCCAAACCCTAAACCCAAAAGTTATAATTAAACCCTAAACCGTAAACCGTAAACCCTAACCCCAAGCCCTAAACCCATCTAGACCCTAAACCCTGAACCGAATCGCATGGTTTCAGGCCTATGTTTGTTTCGGGTTCAGGGCTCAATATGTTGTGCTCGAATTTTTGGTCTTAAGGGAAAAGGATGGCTGTCCCCCTTGCTTACGGATCTAAGCCCCCCCAGCCCCTACTTGGAGGTTCATGGTACTTCTTAACCAATTAGAAGTGTGCTTATAACCCACTTATATATATATATATATATATATATATATTTTTTTTTATGAGTACAGTTATACGTCATACGTCCAGTTGTACTTGGTTAGTAAGCACCATGAACCTCCAAGTAAACTCTAAACCTCGAGAATCTTGAGCCCGCCGTCTCCAGGGGGCTCTCCCACCTGAAGCTGGCTGCGTCCGTAGGGTTTAGGGTGTTTAGGGTGTTTGGGGTGTTTACGGTGTTTAGGGGGTTTAGGATGTTTACGGTGTTTAGGGGGTTTAGGGTGTTTCGGGGGGTTTGGGGGGGGTTTAGTGGGGTTTAGGGGGGTTGGGGGTTCCCTAAACCCTTCTTCTCCTGTGTGCCCGCGGCGGCTGCCGGTACTCGGGCGTTGGGCCCACCTGCCGAACTTTTCGAGCTGCTTTGGGCTGCAGACATGGTCTAGAGCTCAGGATTCATGTTGGAAACAACTATCTTCCAGAGCCCCTTAATTAAGGAGTGCACCCTAATTCGTACTAGGGGTCATCATTCTGAATTAGCGGTATATTCCTTAATTAAGGGGTTGTGGAAGATCTGGGAACCCCCCCAAACTCCATAGACGTGTGACACTCGACCCGAACCTGAACGAATCCTGGACCCTGGACCCTGAACCCTGAACCCATGTGGCGTGGAAGGTAAACTCTACAGCCCATATGTTCCGACCCTAAACCCCATATCCCGAACCCAAACGCTAAACCCCATGACCTAACCTTGGCTACTCCCAAACCGAACCAGCTCCAAAACAAAACCCAGGGTTTAGGGGTTTGGGCCCAAAACCCAAAACCCAAAACCCTAAGCCCTGAGCCCTATAAGCCCTATAAGCCCTAAACCCTGAACACTAAACCCTAAACCCTAAACCCTAAACCCTAAACCCTAAACCCTAAACCCTAAACCCTCAACTTGACAATCCTAAGCCGAGTAGTCTGGCCTACGCCCTGGGGAGCGGAGCTGGCCGAGGGTCTGAGCACCTTGAGCTTATTTGGGCGGTTCAGGGTTTAGGAATAGGTTTGGGTTTTAAAGGGTTTCTAGGGGTTTAGGGTCAGCTAGGGTTGAGGGGCTGTTGGTGCCTGTCTAGGTTTGGGGGTAGGGTGCAGCGGCTGGTCCTCTGTTTTTGTTTTTGTTTCCCTTTTTTTCTTTTCTCTCTCTCTCTCTCTCTGTAACTGACTCTGTCTCCGTCTCCGTCTCTCTCTCTCTCTATATCTCTGTCTCTCTCTCTCTCTCTCTTTCTCTCTGTCTCTAACTCTGTCTCCGTCTCCGCCTCGATCTCTCGCTGTATCTCTGTCCATAGCACTGTTCTTGGCCCCTACTTCTGAGGGGGGCCTGGCTCCAAGCTCCCGGCACACTCCTGCTGCCTGTTCTGTCTCCCTCTCTCTCTCTGCCTCTGTCTCTGCCTCTCTCTCTCTCTCTCTCTATCTCTATCTCTATCCCCACGGCTCTACGGCCTCTTATTTTGGCCTTCTTACATAAGGTCTTTGGCATGTGTTGACCCTAAGGGTATCTCTTCTCTTTGAACTCCAGCATGCCGCGCATGTTGGTCAAGGCCCAGACAAACACCTGAACATCCCTGGATGTGGGCGGTTTCGGGTTTAGGGTTTAGGGTTTATAGGGTTTAGGATTTAGGGTTTAGGGCGCGGATCCTGACCAAGCCTTGCGCTTGTGTTTATAGGGTTTGGAGGGCTGAGGGCTCTGGGAGGGTTCATTTTGGGGTACGTAGAAGTTGGGTTATAAGTAGGGTAACTATGGTCATAACTTTATTTTAGGTACTTACAGCCCTACTTTTAAGTACCCAGATGAACTTAACCCTAAACCCTAACCCTAGGCCGTACGGAACCTAAACAACCCTAAACCGTAAGCCCTAAACCCTAAGGCATATATGCCCTAAACCTAAACAAAGCCTAAGCCCCCACTTGTAAGTACCCAAATGAACATAAACCCTAAACCCTAAACCCCAAGCGCTAAGCCCCAAGCCCCAAGCCCTAAGCCCTGAACCCTAAGCCCTAGGCCCCACTTGTAAGCACCCAAATGAACCTCCCTAAACCCTAAACCCTAAACCCTAAACCCCAAACCCTAAACCCTAAACCGGTAAGCCCTCCATGCAACGAGCCCCTGAGCTTCGGCCCGGGCCTTTTTGGCCCGCTTCTCTTCGGCAAGAGGCGCGAGTTGCTCTTAGTTCTCTGAATTAGGGTTTAGGGTTTAGGGTTTAGGGTTTAGGGTTTAGGGTTTGGGGTTTAGGGTTACCCTTTTTGGGGTCCCCTATAGATATGAGGGGCCACCTTATATTGTAGTAACCCCGAAGGTGACCCGTAAGTTACAGAAGTGGCCCTGGAGCTATGCGCACGGCTCCCTGCGTGTCTCGCCCATTCGGGCGGTTCTGCAAAGAGTGCTCTACGCCGCCGCTACGAAATCTCTTCCCTCACTGAAGCGAGCCCTTAGGCTCCCAAAACAAATGTAATCTTAGTTGTGCAGTAACCTGGGGGAACGAAAGGTTAACCTTTAGGATTGTAAGGGGATTCTATTACCCCAAAAAGGTGAAAAGTTACCTATTCTACTACTAGGTAATAAGAAGGCCTTTTGGCCCCAAAACCCAAAAAACAACGAGTCCTTCGAGCCTTTCGGAAGCGCTGTACAGCCACACACCATGCTGCGGATCGAGGACTCTGTCAAGCGCCCAAGCCCCTCAAACTCGCTAGTCGCGCCTCCCCTAGTTGGACAGGTTTGGGGCTTAAAGGCTCTACCCTAAGAACCCTAAACCTACTTTTTTGGTAGGTTCTGAGTGTATAAAACCCCTTAGACAATTCTTAGGACAATATGGTTTTGGGCTCTTACTTAGGCTCTTGGGATCAGGGTGCAACCCACAGGAACACTTATGGCTGGACGGCATCACAAGGCCCCCAGTCGTCGTTGAATGCCTCAGCTGCTTGTTGTTCCGTCTTTGCTGTCAAACCCTATAATCCACCCCTAGCCCAACCAAACGCCTAAACCCTATAAACCCCTAAACCCCCAAACCCTAAACCCCTAGGAATTGGCTGTCCCTATCTGCGGTGACAAGGACTGTGTGGTTTTGCTTTTGACGCTTGACTTGGAGATGCTTCGTGACCTTGGGGACCCAATGAAGCCCAAAAGGGTTTCACATGACCTTCATAGGGAGTATAACTTTTTAGTGTAGGGTTTGTATGATAGAATCCATGTTTTAGGGTTCACGTGGGAAGGCAAGCGATGGCTTGGCTCTGCAAAGATCTGCTCACTGAAAACGGGGCACTGACACAGTTGAGGGCTTCGATGGCCCTCTCATGACAGCTCTAGGACTCTCGCCTGCTCACACCCAACTTCTTTAGGGCTCTAGACTACAGTTTGCTTAAGAACCCGAAAAGAATAAATGAACATAAAAAAACACTCCCTATATTAACCTTAATAAGGAAGAACATTCTGATTTTTTCTGGGTTCTTAAGCAATCAGAAGAAGACACACTGGCTGCCATTCTAAGATGGAAGGACATGTGAAGCTGTCAATCCGAGCTCTGGGGCGCCGGACTCTTCGGGAACATGGGCGCAGTGCTTCGCGGCTGCGCCCTGACAATGTCAGGGGGTTCGGTTCGGGAGCTCGGGTGGCGCAGCCAGGAGATTCGTGGAGCTGTCCTCCCATCATCATCATCATCATCACTTCACTGTTTTTCGTGTCTGACAATCACATTGCCATTCTACTACACAGAGTCCTGAACAAACGTTCATGCATGTCAATGACACTCTTGCCTTTGCGGCCAACTAGTCAAGAGCTCGCCTGCATTGGGGGGGGGCTTGGCCTGGTCCCTTCCGGGAGGCAAGTTGTCATGTAGCAAAGTCGCGAGTAGAATATGGAAATATCTTCACTGCGTGGCCCTAAACCCCCTAAACCCTCAACCCTATATGGAAACATCTTCACTGCGTGGCCCTAAACCCCCTAAACCCTAAACCCTAAACCCTAAACCCTAAACCCTAAACCCTAACCCCAAACCCCAAACCCCCCTCATTGTTGAGCATTGCTATCCCTCGCATGCGAAGAAAGCACGGCAACTTTTGAGCAGGTAAGGCTGGCAAGAAGTAAGGCTGGCAAGGAGGCCGCCGCAGCATCAGGATGAACATGAGCAGGTCTCCCCTACTCGGAGGTTCATGGGTGCCCATAACCCTATGTTTAAGTAGGGTTTAGTTTTTAGGGTTTTAGGGTTTTAGGGTTTTAGGGTTTAGGGTTTAGGGTTTAGGGTTTAGGGCTATAACCCTATTTATACGTCTACTTATACTACTTAGAGGACTTATAGGGGGCTTATGAGCATAGCTATAATTGGGGTTAAAAGTACCCTGAACCTCCAAGCATACAACTGTGCTGCACGTGTGGCAGAGTAAGGCCTTGCTGCTTTGAAAAGCTTCACGCACAAAACCTGCGCTTCTTTGAAACGTGGTCGGAACGGTTACCCTATATCCTTCCAGAGACCGAAAAAATGAGGGGTCCTCTTGGGGCCCTATGCATTGTACGAGGTTCCTGGAAGCATAGGGTTACCCTAAGGGTCCATGTACCCCATCATCGTGTACTCGGGCCCTAAAGTCCCTAAATAGGAGCTACTTTTAGGCCCAAGTATTCCCTATTTCGGTACATGGACCCTTAGGGTTAGTTAGGACATTCATTCAAACATGAATTGTCAGGACTGCCCGAAGTAGCCCCTGTAGCACCTCTGCACCTCTTCTGCCCCGGGCCAGACCTTGGCAGCCCAGAAACCTAATGATAAGGGCACCCTTTTGGGGGTTGGTCATTTTTACAAGGGAACCCTAAACCCTAAACCCTAAACCCTAAACCCTAAACCCTAAACCCAGAACCCAAAACCAAAAAGGGTAAAGGGTACGACTGGGCTGCCAAGAGACAGTGCCCTCCGGGCCCGAGACGTTGAACCACGTCATCATGCCCTGGTCCTCTACTCCCCTTAGAACCTTGATGAAAAAAAATTGGGTTAGGTTTAGGGTTTAGGGTTTAGGGTTTAGGGTTTAGGGTTTAGGGTTTAGGGTTTAGGGTTTAGGGTTTAGGGTTTAGGGTTTAGGGTTTAGGGTTTAGGGTTTCAGGTTTCAGGGTTTAGGGTTTCAGGGTTTAGGGTTTAGGGATGTAGGGTCCTCGTGGGAGAGGATGTGGCAGTGGAGGATGTAGGGGCCGTTGAAGGTGCTGAGCTGGAAGCGCACCTAGGATGACCCTGAAAATGGGTCTCTGAAAAAAATTACGCCTGAATGGGATCCTCATAACCCCAATAAGGGAAAATATATCAAAACTTAAACCCTCTGAAAATACTCCTCAAAAAAGGATCCTCTTCACCCCTAAAAAAAGAAGGGGCAAAAATAAAAACAGAACATATTCCCAAGGGCCTAGCCAGGAACCCTGGCCTGCCCGCCCCCGAACATCAGTGTGTCGTGCCAATCGCCCACTTGGAAGTACACGTCCGGCTCGCAGCTTCCGTGAGTGATCCATGTGCCGTTGTGGCACTGCAGGGCCACGAGCTGGTACTGGGTCACCTAGTTCATGGGATAATCTAAAAAATATAAATGGTTGTATTCCTTGCTGGGTTTGAGTACCCTTAATTAAATGTGAAAGGTTACCCAACTATGCCACAAAGTCACGTGGAGGTGGATCGGATGCTGCTTGATGCCGGCGATCTGGTAGGCGGCGGGGAGGGACCTGTTGTAGCTGTGACGGAACCACAGCTCGTGCACCTCACCGAGCGTCCAGTTCTGCAGCGGAGGCGAGTCATCCTCGAAGGGTTCGCCGGAGTAGTTGGAGGGGGTGGTGACGTTGGACCAGTAGATGATCTGCCACTGCGGCTTCGTGGGGCCTTGCGGTGCAGGCAGGTTGAGCGTGCCGTTGTTCTGCGGCGCCACGTCGACGCCGGTGAGGTTCACGAGGTAGCAGGGCCTCTCCACCGCGAAGTAGGGGAGGTCGTCACACTTCGGCTTGAACGAGTACGGGCGCTGCTTCACGATGATGAACATGAACTCCTGGTTGATCGTCTTCTGCCCGACGTCCGCGAAGGGGCCGGCCCTGCTCGTCGAGGGCGGGCCGTCCTCGAATTCCTCCATGGTCGCCGCACCTCCACCCGGCGAGTACAACTCCCGATGCGAAACGAGGCTGCCAGTGCAGCGACCCACGAAGCTCTTCTTGCAGCCGCAGCGCATGGCGAAGGACGCGCGGTTCCCGGAGGCCATGTAGATACCTTGGGGACGAAATAAACCCGATAAAAGTAGGGTCACACACACCCCACATACCTCTATAATCCCTATTAAGGTATGTGGACCTAAAATCCCTATTAAGGTATAAATGGACCTTTAATCCCTATATTAAGGTATATGGACCATAAACCCTTTTGGGGTCCATCTCGTTTCCAAGGTACTGGGCACCTTGCGCGGCGCGTAGTTCAGGTAGGCGCCATCCTTAGCCAGGAGCTGGAACTCGCACGAGAAGCCGTTCCTGTACTGAATTTGGAACCCTATAGCAAAGTGGTTTTAGCTATGTTTCTTAGGAATTAAGTAGTACCCCAACATATTTATTCAAATTTAGTTTTAGCTTTTTCTTAGGAATTCTAGTGCCCAAACATTGACAACTATTTCCAAGTACCCCAAAAAGGTTCATGGCACTGACCTTGTTGGTCGGGAGCGCCTTGATGACGACGTTGTACTCGACGGCGGCGTAGACAAAGTCGAAGCGCGTCCACTCATGGTCCTCCGCGAACCAGCTCGGCTTCCACAGGCCGTTGGTCAGCATGTATGTGGTCAAGAAGCGGTTCACGTAGTCGCCCTCCGGATCTTGCCACAGGTCGCCCAGGCTCTGCTGCTCGATTATCGGAGAGCTCGACCCTGTGATGCTGCTCTTGTTCTGCACGTCCACGAGGGTTAAGACCACGACCCTCGTCGGCAGCGCCTCGATCTCCTTAGGCAGAAGGCCCGGCGGGTCCTCGATGATGACGGCACCGTGCTGTCCACCGCCAGCCTGACCTGCCTTGGGAACCAAATGAACCCTAAAATTGGGGCCATAAACCCTATACTACTATAATCCTTATTGGGGTATGTGAACCCTAAACCCTTTTAGTGTTCATTTGGTTCTCAAGGTGCCGTGGAGTGGTGCCGGTGCGGGTGGTACCAGTAGGCGCCCGTGGCGTGGTTGGGTGGCACCATCACGGAGAGCGAGTTCGTTGTGCCAGGCGGCCAGTGCTCGAATACGTTGTCGCCGCCTGGCTGCGGGCTAACATGCATTCCGTGCACGTGAAGGTTCGTCGCGTTGACGTAGCAGAAGCCGGTGATCTGATGAGGGTTCACAGAGGGGTCGATGTAGGCGTGGCTGCCCGTCTCCTGAGCCGGCCTCGTCTGGTTGCAGTCAGGGTTCGGGTATGCCAGCTTGTTTATGATGGTGATGGTCAGGTTGTCGCCGGGCTTCACCAAGATCGTGGGCCCCGGGATCGTGGCTGCTTGCCCGGGAAGCGCATAGGCACGCGTGTACCAGGTCGTGACCTCGGCGGTGGGATCGCAGACCTGGATGGTCGTCAGCTCCAAGGTGATCGGGCCGTCGGACGCCCTGACGATCACCGGGTCCTTCAGCGGCTGGTGCTTTGGCAGGAACGGGCACTGCTGGGGCCGTCGGCCATACGAATACGACGCACCCCGATACGCCACCCTGCGGCGCATGCCACGGCGCCCACGGCTGCCGCCCATCGCACGGCGCCGCCACCATCGCCCGAGGCCGCGGCGACCCGCACCCTCGGTGTCGGTGACGACCTTCTGCGAGCCTGCCATGTGACCAAGTTGCAGGGCGGACGTCACGTCGAGGAGGTGCTCCGCCACAGAGGCAGCCTCATCGCCCGGCGACGCCGCGCACGAAGTTGCACTCTCCGCGCAAGAGAGGCTGAGCTGAGCCAGGAGGGTGCATGCGGCAAGCTTCGTCCACATGGCACCTGACCAGACCATAGGAAGCGGCCGACAAAATGGTGAATCTGAAAGCTCAGCGCTAATGAGGCATGGAAACAACACTTTTACTTGTCAATTGTTCATCTGTTCAAGAATCTGTATAGGGTGGAAGTCATCCATGCACGTCCGGTGAAAACTCATACTCACGCTGATCGTCATCGGGCTACAAGTACCAGCTCGGCCCTCATACTTCTACAAGAGACTTTGGCTGTCCTTGTCTGGGCCATGGAAGAAGGCATGCCACAAGTTTCCATTGCGTGCATTGATCCTCATTGCTACCTGCATAAACTCGACACGTGGATAAAAGTGCAGCCATCATCGCAGATCCCCTACGTCCTCTAAGTAGGTTATAAGTACATATACTTGGGGTTCTAAGTACCCATGAACCTCCAATTAGCGTACTTTAGGGAAGCTTAGAGAGGCTCAGGGAGTAGTGGGGAGAATCGGGAACCTGGGGTTACATACCCCCCTTGCGTACCATATAGGAGTTTAGGGCTTAGGAACCTGTTTAGGTAGCATGGTGTAGGGTTTATAGGGCCCATAGGGTTTAGGCTTTAGGGGTTTAGGTGGCATGGTGTGTGTATATAAACATACATATATCTATATATGTATATACACATATAATAATGCGTGTGCATATACATAGATACATCTATATACACACGTATATAGGTACCATAATGGGAAGCTTTTGGTAGTGACCCGGCTGCTTGAAAACTCAGCCGCTGCCAAACAGAAAAAACAACTAATGCATCGGCCGCTTTCTTCGGCAGAATTTTTCTTGCGGCGGTCACAGCTGCATGGTCCAGAGTTCGCCCCCAGCGTCGAGCACCATGATCCTGAGATACTCGCAACCCCGAAACCCGACGTAGGATTCAGGTGGGCAGCTCTCAGAGTTAAGGTCGGTTTGTGGGGTACCCCTATGACCTCTAAGGCCCTGAATTATGATGGTCACCCCCCCCAAGAGGGATATCGTAATGTGACAACGGCGCCATGCGTTTTAGAGAGACCCCACCATTTTTTTTCAGAGGCCCAGAAGTCCCAGCCACAGGCCCTAAGAACTCCACATAACCCTAAACCCTAAAGCCTATAGAGGACCAAAAGAGCCCTGGTACAGGGATCGCTTACCACTTTCAATGCTGCAGGGTTTATGGATATCCCTGACGGCCTCATTCAGAAGAGGGCAAAGAGGGTTGTACAGGAAGCTGTCCCAGACTCAGCTATAAGGCTGGGAACCGCCTCTTTCTGACCATGCAACTTAAAACGTCGACTTAGTGATCAGAAAAAAACGACAACTCCCCCCTTCCCAGGGTCTAGGGTCTAGGGTTTAGGGTTTAGGGTTTTGGGTTTAGGGTTTGGGGTTTAGGGTTTAGGGTTTAGGGTTTAGGGTTTAGGGCTGATGACGGAACTTCCCTGCTCAGACCAGGCCGCTGGCGCTTGTCCGGGAGGAAGTGAGAGGCGCCAATGCAGAAGGAATCCTAAGTTGCCAAGAGGGGGCTTCCCAATGGGGGAGGTTTAGGGTTTAGGGTTTAGGGTTTAGGGTTTAGGGTTTAGGGTTTAGGGTTTAGGGTTTGGGGTTTGGGGTTTGGGGTTTGGGGTTTAGGGTTTAGGGTTTAGGGTTTCTGCTGCATGATTTAGGGTTTAGGGTTTAGGGCCTTGATAAGTAGACGAGGTCTTGTAGTAGAATTATATAGGGGCCATAAGGAATACTGTCAGTAACCATTCCTAAGTTGCCAACAGGGCGCTTCCCAATGGGGGAGGTATAGGGGGCTTAATAATTCGAGTAGGGTGTTGGGGGGTGATTCTAGTACAAGTATATAGGGACCATAAGCGAGTACGATTTGTAGGTCTGACTCTTGGGGGGGGGGGGGGGGGGGGGAGGGTATTGATTCTGGCGGGTAGCTCGATTTGGCCCACTTACCCAGGCTTGAAGTGGAACGAGGCTTACCTAAACCCTAAACCCTAAAACCCTAAACCCTAACCACTCAGGGTTTTAGAGGGGGATGGTGGGGAGTGCCGAACTTGGACATGTCGCCCAGCAAGCGAGCCCTAAACCCTAGGCCCTGATCATGCAAGCGTGTTTCTGGGTTCCTTAACAGCAACCCAGCTATAAGGACTTATGACTGAAGTCATGTTGGCTCTGAGGTTGAGAAGGATCAGAGGGTTCAAGGTGGTTGCAACATCCTCAATCGACCATTTACCCTGAACCCTAAGCCCTCTCTGGTATCTTTCTCCCGCGAGTAGGTGAGGCCCAACCAAAACAAAATAGCTCCGAACTGAATAGAATTCAATGGCGGGGGTGGGGCGTGGGTAGGTGGTGGGAGTGCGCAGAAACCCTAATTAAGATTCTAAAGCCCTAAATCACTACACCCTAAACCCCAAACCCTATAGACCCTAAACCCATATAAACTCCCCAAGGCGGCCAAAGGGGCGGAGAATCCGTCAATTTCGAAGTCAGCGCCGCAGACGAGTTCCCCAGGCAAGTCCACATACGTCACGTCCCATGGCCTGAATTTGGGGTTACCCTAAACCCTAAACCCTGAACCCTAAACCCTAACTAAACCTTTAGGGTTTCGGGTTTAGCGTGGCAAGGAATTTGAAGCCACAACTTCGCGACTCCTGAAGAAACTCGGAGGGTTGAGGACCCTAAGCCCTAAACCCTAAACCCTAAGCCCTAAACCCTAAACCCTCAGAATAAAACAGATTCCCAAGCAAGATCCCCCTAAACCGAAACTGGGAGAGACTGAAAGCTCTGAAAATTCCAAGAGTGTAGGGGCTTCAGAGCTGGGTTCTGTGTCTGAGTAGACCGCTACACCACCAACGTGTCGCACGCGTGCCTGCATACAAGAAAGCAACGGTGTGCCAAACATCAGGACCACCAGAACATGAAAGATCTACATGTGTGGACGATTCGGAAAAAACTCCCCTTCCCTCCTGCGCAAAGACAACATGAAAGAACACGGAGTGAGACCCCCGCTACATCCATAAGCGGGGGATGGTATTTACTGCAAAGGCAATCCCTGCGCGTAGAGAAGACCCTTTCCTTTCAGCACATCCCCCTAAGCTTAGTGTATAACAAAATGTGGTTAACTGCGCCAAATACCCACACTAGCCAAAGTGGCTCCCATGCCCCTCAAACCTAAACCCCTGCAAACCCGATGAACCCTCTAAACCCTTTAAACCTTGCAAACCCTATAAACCCGATAAATAAACCCTTCAGACCCCATAAACCCAATAACCCTATAAACCCCCAAACCCCACAAACAAACCTTCAATCTAAGAATACCCCTTAAACTCTAAAAGGCGAATATGAGGGAGTTCAAGGGGTGATTTTGCATTACCGCGGAAAAATTTATTCTTACGGCATAAACCCTGCAAATCCCTTACCGCTGAACCCTAACCCCCTACACCCCTAAACCCTACTTAAGAAGTACCTATGAACCCCCAATTGGGTTTTTGGGGGGATACTTTTGGGTAACATTGCAAAGGGGCCATAAGGGAATACTATTAATTAGTAGGTCTTCCGACCCCTATGTGAACCCCCAAGTGTTCTCCCAAAGCGGTGGCCTGCCACCGTCCCTCCGCGTGGGCAAGAGGCATCGGACGTGGCCTTCGCCGCAGGAGTTGAAAAATATGGGCTCCCTAAACCCTAAACCCTGAACCCTAAACGATAAGGCTCAGACAGGACAAGCCTAATCAAATCTCAAATGAGGGGGGGGGATTTGGTGGCCCTATGAAAAATGAAACTTTTCATGAGACTGTGGATATCGCAGGGTTAATTCGGGCTCATGGAATTTGTAAACGCCTTCCAAGTCAAAACGCCCATCTTCCGGGCAACAAGTGTTTGGTAGCCCAATAAGCATACTCCAAAAAGGGGCACCCTTGTCTGTGGCTATTGATAAGGAAACCTTGAACCAAGAGAAAGGAGAAGGGTACCACTGGGCTACCAGGGGAGGAGCCACCCTAAACCCTAAACCCTAAACCCTAAACCCTAAACCCTAAACCCTAAACCCTAAACCCTAAACCCTAAACCCTAAACCCTAAACCCTAACCCTAAACCCTACACCCTAAACAAGAGGGTTTATGGTGAAGGGGTTGCCGACTCTCACACTTGCAGATGCGGGAGAGGACCCAGGTGGTAAGTTTGGGTGAACCAGCACCCAACCAGGGTTCAGGGTTGACGGTTGAGTGTTCAGGGTTTAGGGTTTAGGGGTTTAGGGCTTAGGGCTCAGGGTTTAGGGTTTAGGGCTTAGGGTTTAGGGCTTAGGGCTTAGGGCTTAGGGTGTCTAGGTGGGCCAAGCTGCACGCTTCTGCCGGAAGCCCCATCGCTTGCGCCGAGCTCTCCTGCTACGAGCTCTGGGGTCTTGCGTTTAGGGTTTAGGGTTTAGGGTTTAGGGTTTAGGGTTTAGGGTTTAGGGTTTAGGGTTTAGGGTTTAGGGTTTAGGAGCCTACTTTCTAGTAGGTTGCCCCAAGAATCCGAGATTTCTATACCGAGATTTCTACATACAGTACGGCCAGAGTAGGGCCTGGGTAAGGTTTTAGGGGTCCTGAGGGTTTACAGGATGTCAGGGGCGTGGGCTTGTGGGCCAAGAACACCAGAGCTCCTTGGGATGATATGGGCTTCGAAGGCTTGAGGGGCAGTCGACCCTAAACCCTAAACCCTAAGCCCGAAGCCCGAAGCCCGAAACCCTTTTGAACCTAAACCCCGAAACCCGAAACCCTAAACCCAGAAGCCTATTTCGAACAAGGGCAAAACGATCGGGATTGCTGGCGGCTTAGCGTAAGTCTTGTGTTCAGGGTTTCAGGGCTTCGGGGTTTCAGAGAAGTGGGCCCCGAAGTCAAGGGAAATTTCGGCAAGCCCTAAGACCTACGGATGGGATCTCCGGCAGCAAGCTGGCATCGGAAAGGATGTACCTGGCAGGGTTTTGGGTTTAGGGTTCAGGGTTCAGGGTAAGGCGGTTGAGCTTGATTTTCTTGGGGAAGAGCCGGCAAGTCGGAGTCCAAGGCCACTAAACTCTTTCTTAACATCAGGAGCTGGGGAACATGTTCTCTTGTTTCAAGATGCAAAGAAGAGGACGATATGAAGTCGGGTACATATTTCTTGTACCCCCAAAAGGACACCCGGCATTTACACTCACCAATATCAAAAAGGAACCTTATAGACATCTACCAGGAACGGTAATACAAACCCTACTTCATTTGAGGTCAAGCTTAGTAGGGAATGAGGGAATGAGGGCCCTATAAAACTCCCGTAAAGGGTATACATATAGGGCCCTAATTCCCTCAGTCCCTCAAACCCTCTTCCGTATGGGTGCAGCAAGACCTCCCGATTATGTGCAATCTGTGCCTTTCACAGGTGAAGGGGCAGCTCAAACGCCGGCATACAAAGTGCCATGCCCCAAACCCTAAACCCTAAACCCTAAACCCTAAACCCTAAACCCTAAACCCTAAACCCTAAACCTCTCTCTAAAGCTCATGATGCCCATTTTTCGCATCCAGGCCTCTGGTCCTAACCTTTTTGGAACCGGGTAGACACTGGCCTAACCGTCTTAAAACCCTAAACCCTAAACCCTGAACCCTGAATCCTAAACCCTAAACCCTAAACCCTAAACCCTAAACCCTAAACCCTAAACCCTGAACCCTGAACCCTGAACCCTAAACCCTAAACCCTAAACCCTGAACCCTAAACCCTAAACCGTTACCCTCGAGAGTTCACCTCTTGCTGGCAAAGGCGCAGCTGCCGCGTGTGGAGGTCCATCACCACGTCCTTCTCCGAGATGGTGATCTTGCAGTGCCCAACGTGCTTGAACCTCCGCCGAATCTCGAAGCCCAAAGAAAACCCTAACTAGGCCCTAAACCCTAACCCCTAACCCCTAACCCCTAAACCCTAAACCCTAAACCTCCGCCGAAACCCTGAGCCCAAAGAATGGCTAACATCTATTTGCTTAGGGCCTTAGGGCTTGCAACGAGAAAATGAGGAGTAAGCCCCTGCTAACATGCCATGAACGTATACCTCATGTCCACTCAACAGGTCTGCCGACGTGACTTGGGAACCCTGAGTCTCTTGAGAAATGCATGCGAAGATAGCCCCTTAGCTTTTTATGATCAGTAATGCAACATACTTCCTAAGGAGGCTTCAGCTGAAGGTGCTGCTAACATCTACCAAGACGCCTGACGGGGCACACAGACCACCTTACTGATTTGAGTGATCATCAGCACCTTTGAACCCCTACATACAACATGGCCCTGAACCCTTTTCACCTCTGTTTTCAAGCCTAGATACCCTTTAACACCCCTGAAACCCTAAACCCTTCTGCCATCCAGGTCTCCGAGTCGCTAGCGGGGCAAAACACCTACACAACTATTCAAACCCTAAAGCCTCAAACACTAAACCTTAAACCCTAAATTCAACACTTCATGACACTTACGCCCTATTATATACCCTGAAAAGCCATAAACCCTAAACCCCTTCAAAGCCCCCAAGAAAGCACCCGGAAGCCCAAACGCTTCCCAGGAGCATCTGCTGCCACAGGAGGCAAGTAGACACGCTGAGCGTCTCCTAAATAAATTCGGAGGAACAAGTTTGCCATCAGCCGTTCTAATAAATAGGTTGGGATGTTGCCCCTTAGACTAACAGTCCGCAACAGGGATTATCGTACCCCCTAGTATAATCCCCATTAAGGACTGGTAGCATTGGGGGTAGCATCCTAAATTTTTGGATTAAGTTTGACTTCGGGTTGGGCCCCAAAATAATATTCCTCCCAAGAAGACGCCTTTAAGGTCGGCTCTTGCAGAAGAGTTCAGTGGCTTGAATAATTCGAATAAGGTTTTTTTTTTTTTTTTTGGGGGGGGGGGGGGGGGTATTATAGTATACTTTCTGACCCTAAGGGCCCTGTACCTAAACAGGGAATACTTGGGCCTAAACATACCTCCTATTTAGGGACTTTAGGGCCCAGGTTCATAATGATGAGGTACATGGACCCAGGGTGAGAGACCAAAACGGACTACAATTCATTCCTAAACCCTAAACCCTAAACCCTAAACCCTAACCCTAAACCCTAAACCCTAAACCGTGCAAAGGCTCGACTGCGTAATCACAGGAATCGGAACTCTCTCACCTAAGTGCCGTGTGCGGTCCACGGTCGAAATCGCACTCTCGCCCCGGTAAAATAAGGGGCCTTAATCAGTAGAACAGGGTTTTGGGGGAGGGTATTGTAGCATTATTATAAAGGGACCCTACAGGAATACCATTCGTAATTACTCCGACGTGCACGATGCGTTGAAGTTCGTCACCCTAAACCCTCAACCCTAAACCCTAAACTCTCTAAGCGATGCAAGCTCGGCAGAAAGATGCGTGCTAGTAACTTTCTGCAACTCGCGCATCTGCCGAAACAAAGCCGTCCAAAAAGCACACCAGCACCAAAACCTTTAGGGTTTAGGGTTTAGGGTTTCTCTCCGTAGATGATGCATAACACACATTTTCTCGAACCATTCAACTTTTAAACATGAAAGGGCTGAACAGCAGTTTGACTCTGTGAAGTGGAGCCAAGGACCTTCAAACTCTTCCATAACATCCCAAACTAGACCCCGGGAGTAACCTAGGAATAAAAGGGTACCCGTTGTAGTTTTAAGGGGATGATATGCGAACCCTAAACCCTAAACCCTAAACCCTAAACCCTAAACCCTAAACCCCAAAAAGAAGAAAAAAGAGCCCACTCCCGGACCTCCCGAACGCCCTCAACTCCACAGTTCCGCAACAAACCCAACAAACCCACCGACAGCGAGTTTGCAAACCTTCGGTTTAGGGCGTCAGGGTTTAGGGTTTAGGGTTTAGGGTTTAGGGTTTGGGGTTTAGGGTTTGGGGTTTAGGGTTTAGGGTTTCGGGCTGACTGTCGGTTTAGGGCCTCAGGGTTAAGGGCAGTTGAAGCCAGGGCTGTTGATGCAGTTGCGGGGCTCGGGTAAGGGCGGACCGGTGGTCAGGCGTCATGAATTATATCTAAGGGTAGTTTAGGGTTTAGGGTTTAGGGTTTAGGGTTTAGGGTTTTGGGTTTCATGGGCCCTTAACATGGTGTCCTTACCCTCCTTAAAGGGTTCTGATGTTTTGGCCCTTAACTTGAATAAGGAATAAAAAGGGCTGACCCTTTTAAGGGCCCATACTAAGGGACTGTTAACTACCCTAAGATTATGCTCCGAGAATTAAAGAGGGTTCTTAGGGGAGGGGTTCGCGGGGGTATAGACCCTAAACCCTAAACCCTAAACCCTAAACCCTAAACCCTAAACCCTAAACCCTAAACCCTAAACCCTAAACCCTAAACCCTAACCCAAGATCCCAAATACTCCCCACTACTCCCTAAGCTTCCCTATAAGGCCAAGGTTCCCTAGGCACCTACCCCCCATGAAGCCCCCCTCACTTAAGGGGTTTAGGGTTAGGGTTTAGGGTTTAGGGTTAGGGTTTAGGGTTTAGGGTTTAGGGTTTAGGGTTTAGGGTTTAGGGTTTAGGGTTTAGGGTTTAGGGTTTAGGGTTTAGGGTTTCCTAGACCCTAAATCCTCAACCCTAAACTCGGACTCTCTCCTAGCGCGTCCAGGGCACAAGGCAAAGGACAAAGACCCCATCCATGTTGCAAAACCTTGAAAGCGCACGGGGGGCTGCGAGTCTGCTTCGGGCCGAAAAAAACCCAAGAGGTTAAGGGTTTAGGCTTTGGAGTCCCAACCCCCAATAAGGTGTTAGGGTTTCGTCAAACATATATAAACCCTAAACCCCAAACCCTAAACACTAAACACTGAACCCTGAACCCTGAACCCCAATCCCGAACCCTGAAAGCGCTGAGACTGTCAAGCAGGCAAGCGGCCACAGCGCCTCGCCTGTGGTGTCCAGGCCCAAGAACTGCCTCCCTAAACCCTAAAACCTAAAAGCCTAAACCCCAAACCCTAAACCCTCAAGCCAACTTCGAGTTCGAGTTCAGGGAAAGCCCCTAAAAATAAGCGTTGTTTTTGCTGTTTCGCTCGGTTTAAGGTATGTATAGTTTCGACTCTCACACTCACACAAGGCCGGCAAGGCATCGGTATATATATATATATATATGATGGTTTAGGGTTTAGGGTTTATAAGGAACCCAAACCTACCTTTTTTCATAGATTCTTAGTATAAATACCCCGCATAGGATTCTTCGGCAACAGACTTATCACCACTTCTCCAAACCAAAAAAGACAAGTAGGTGTTGAAGTTCTGACGGAAGCGGTTGAGGGGTTTGAGGGGTGGAGGGATTTATCGGGTTGAGGGCTTTCGGGGTGTGGGCTTCGAGTTTTGCAGGGTATCAGGGGTTCGGGTTTAGCGGGATTCGTGCCTAAACCCCGCATCCTGAACCCTGCTTTTTTACACTTAGAAAGGGCTGCACATGTTTGTTCCACATCTTTGGTGACTTTTGCAGGGTAGGGGTAGTGGCAACCCCTAAGTTTCCCAAAAAGAGGGAACCCCCGAGTTGCCCCAAAGACGAGAGAGCCAGTTTGACTCATTGCTATTGGAATCCCCCCCCCCCCCCCCCCCCCCTAGGGTTTAGGGCTTAGGGCTTAGGGTTCCCCCCCCCTCAACAAGGAAACACCTAAATGCTCTTTATATGGGAGTGGGGGGCACATAGGGGGATGCAAGGTGCCGCCGGTGCCTCGTTTCCAATCCCTAGACCCTAAACCCTCCTTCCCTAAACCAATAACTAAATCCCTAAACCAATAAACCCTAAGTCCCTAAACCAATAATCCCTAAATCCCAAAACCCTAAATATTAAACCAATAAACCCTAATTCCCTAAACCCTAAATCCCTCAACCCTAAATTTTAAACCAATCAACTCTAATTACCTAAACCCTAAACCAATAAACCATAATTCCCTAAACCCTAAACTCTAAAATCTAGAGACCCTAGGCAGGTTTTGGACGGGGAAGCGTGTTGGCATCCTGGGTTTTTTTTGTGGGATCGTCCTCCGAAAGCTGCAGTTGGATTTACTAAGGGTTTGGGTTTAGGGTTTAGGGTTTAGGGTTTAGGGTTTTAGGGTTTAGGGTTGAGGGTTGAGGGTTTGGGGTTTGGGGTTTAGGGTTTCGGGTTTAGAGTTTAGGGTTTAGAGGTACTTGAAAGATCAGTGGTACTGATAAGTCGGGTCAGAAGTACTCTAAATGAGGTGATAACCATAGGTACCCCACTTCTAAAAATCCTACTTACAACTACCCATGAACCTCCAAGCAGGGTTTAGGGTTCAGGGAAGCCTTTTTGTATGCATTGGCTCGGAGCTCCTCACAGAACCACTGACACTCCACCCGTGAACCCCAACGACCCAAACCCAAGCAGCCCTACCAGCGCAAGCCCTTCCTTAAGAACCCTGGCAAAAGACTAAGCATCCGATTTGAGCATGACAATAACGCACAACAACAGATTTTCGGGCTCTTAAGGTTTCGGCCCACCCACCCTCAATCAAGGAAGATACCCTAAAACCCTGCACTCGAACTGAACCCCTAAACCCTAAATCCCGAAACCCTAAACCGAACCCCTCAACCCTTAAACCCCATACCCGAATCTTGGCAAGAGGCGGCTGCCAGTCCGCTAACCAGGTCATGGTCGCAGAGGGGATCTTGTCCAGCGTTTGCCGCCTTGCTTCAAGAGATTAAGGTTTAGGGTTTAGGATTAAGACTCGTACCCCCAAGGATGTACCCCCAAGAGCTTCACTTAACATACTCCTAATATGCCCCTTAATGTTCCAGTAGGGGACCTTGAAGAAAGGCCCCCTCCAAACCCCAGGGTACAATTTTAGGGCTCCAAGGTAGAGTCCCGGAATTTCTTTACCTGAAGCTCCATGCCACAAGAGCCCTGAAAAACCCTAAACCCTAAACCCTAAACCCTAAACCCGACTGGACTTGAGCACCCTAGTTCAACTCTGCGCCCTGAAGTCCTAGAACGCTGGAAGAAATTGAGGGCTGATAAGGGGGGGGGGGGGGGGGGAAAACTCAGGTATTGCTTTTCATGTTTGGGCCTCGGGAAAAAAAAGGTTGAGGTTCGAACTGGCTTGGAATTGTAACAGAATGCCTCTTGAAGTCGGCATGGCGTCTGATCAAGAAATCGGAAGCTTCGGGGGAAATAGGAAGAGATGGGATCAGATTCAAGCCTTAACCCTACACCGTGCGGGTTGTGGGAGGAGGGGTGCTATAAACCCTGCCAACCCGAAATCCTAAACCCGAAACCCTAAATCCTGAACCCTGAACCCTGAACCCTGACCCCCTGAAACCCTGAACCCTAAACCCTAAACCCTAAACCCTAAACCCTAAACCCCTAAACCCTAGACCCTACCCTAAACCCAAAACCTAAAACCCTAAACCCTAAACCCTAAAAAACCCCCTAAACCCTAAACCTAACCCTAAACCTAAACCTAAACCCTAAACCCTATAAACCCTAAACCCTAACCCCTAAAACCCTAAACCCTAAACCCTAACCCTAAACCTAAACCCTAAACCCTAAACCCTAAACCCTAAACCCTAAACCCTAAACCCTAAACCCTAAACCCTACTCGCCCTCTTGTTGACACCCCTTCCAACCAGGAAGCCGCAGCTGTGCGAAGGAGCCATCTTCGGCAGAGGCGAGTTCCAGGATGACTGGCTTGGGGTTAGGGTTTAGGGTTTAGGGTTTAGGGTTTAGGGTTTGGGTTAGGGTTTGGGTTTGGGGTTTGGGGTTTGGGGTTTGGGGTTTGGGTTTGGGGTTTGGGGTTTGGGGTTTGGGGTTTGGGGTTTGGGGTTTGGGGTTTGGGGTTTGGGGTTTGGGGTTTGGGGTTTGGGGTTCAGGGTTCAGGGTTCAGGGTTCAGGGTTCAGGGTTCAGGGTTCAGGGTTCAGGGTTCAGGGTTGGTCCGGACTTGCGTCGTTCACACAAGAAAGGTGGTACGTTGCCCACAGGTGAGTTTGGGGTTTGGGGTTTAGGGTTAAGGGTTTAGGTTGTAGGGCTTATGGTTTCCGGTTTAGGGCTTATGGTTTATAGAGTTTAGGGTTTAGGGTAAGTGGTTAAAGTTAAGGGTTTGGGGCTTAGGGTTTAGGGTTTAGGGTGAGGACTTCCCATCGCTGAGGTTTTGGGGGGTAGAAAGTTTATGGGGTTTAGGGTTTGGGGTTTAGATGATTGAGGGCTTTTAGGGAGGTTTCATAACGCTTAGTGTTTGGGGTGACTTCCCACCGCAGGGTTTCTAGGGTTGAGAGGGTTTCCGCAGACCTAGGGATCTCACCATGAAGTAAGGGTATCCCTCTTCTTATTATTATTTTATGTGTATATATATATATATATATTTTTTTTTTTTTTTTGGGGGGGGGGGGGGGGGGGGGGGGGGTGGTTGCACCCCCCAACACAATGGTAAAAAGGGTGTCGCTGGGTTACTTCGGGATGGAAGTAGGGGTTCGGGTCTTTCGAGGTGGTAAACGTCAAACCCTACATCCTCTAAAACAGGAGTGCAGCAGCCCCTACCCCCGCCCCCCTCCTCCCACAAAACCTCAAGGACCCACCACGGCCAACTCTGTCAGGGGTATGGGCGAATACAGGAGCTCTAAACCTCAAAACCTAAACCCTAAACCCTAAATTCCTACAACCCTAACGGCTCCTTCCATACTTTAGCACACCGCCAACTCTGTCAGGGATGCCCGATGTGTCCTGCTCGGTGCATCCAATCTGGGCAGCAGGAACTCTCGCATCTCGGGGTCCCAAACCATCAAAACCCTATAAACCCTAGAAACCCTATAAACCCTAAAAGCCCTAAAAGCCCTAAAAACCCGAAACCCGCCCAGATCCTATTCCGGAAATGGTCTGGCTGTTCGCCTATGTTTTCCGGGGACGTAAGTATAGCGCCCTCAAGTGTTCTTGCAGCCTGAATTTCCAAATCTGGTGGTCTGGTGACCTGTTTGTTGCGTCACTGGAAGTATAGGGTTGCGTGTTCTCAGTCCTGTCTATATGCAATCAGATCTTCAGGGCTATTTGACTGGGATTACCGACTTTACACCCAAACCCTAAACCCTAAACCCTAAACCCGAAACCCCAAACACGTCAGCCCTCAGTCCTACAAACACCATTAAACAACTCGCAGATTTAAAGCATTCAACGCCCCAAGACCCGAAGCTTATATGATATTGACACAACAGACCTTAACATATTCTTGCCCAAAAATATACCCCAAACTCCCTGACAAAAACAACCCGAAATCCCAAAAAGTTGCTGCTTAAATGCACGGGAATTGTGGAGGCATGATGGAGCATGCCAGGGGCATGCTTTGTCAAGTGGTACCAGGCTGGATGGAGCTCTTTCCCGGTCGGCAACCCCCAAACCCTAAAACGAATAAAGCCCTTGGAAGCCCGTGTTAAGAGAGGATAATAATACTTATTATTATTATTAGTATTATTATTATTAATATTATTATTATATATATATATATATATTCTTTTTTTTTTGTGGGGGGGGTTGGGTTAAAAAGCTGGAGACTTATTCGAAATTCCAGCCCCCCTCTCGTCTCTTGTTGCCCTTCGAAGCCTGCAGAGCTTCTAGCTTTTAACCCAACCCCCCCCCCCCACCAAAAAAAAGTATATATATATATATATATTATTAATAATAATCATCATCATCATAATAATAATAAATAATAATAAACAATGAAAAATGAAAAAATAACAATATATCAATAGTAATAATAGTAATAATAATAACAATAACAATAACAATAACAATAATAATAATAATAATAATAATAGAATAACAATAATAATAACAATAACATCATAACAACAGTAATAAAAATAATGATAATGATAACAAACTCTCTCTGCCACACCCTAAACACCCTAAACCCTAAATCCTGTCAAAGCCACCATGTACAGGGAGGTCTTGACGAACAGGGCATCATAAAGTGAGAGCTTCTCTGCCTCGAGCTTTCGCGAAGTCTGGGTGACCGTCTGGGGGGGATTGGTTCAGAGCTTAGGGCTTAGGGCTTAGGGTTTAGGGTTTAGGGTTAGACCCAGTAGGAAGAAAAGGGTAGCCTTTTTGGTTTTCAAGGGATAACCAAGTTCTTAAGAGTTTCGAGTTCAGCCTCAGACCGGACTTAAAAGATATGTCCTTTTCTGGTTTCCATACGATTCGGATACGACTCCGATACGATTGCTGAATGCGCACTTCGTACCAGCCGATTTCAATGCAATTTCAGTATGATTTGGTTCCTACGGGCAATACGGCCCATGCCTGCCCATATACGATTCTAATACGATTTTCTTCACAGTTCCCGATGCGACTTACAATATGACTTCGATGGCAGTGTGTAATCCGGCTAAAATCCAAAGTTGAACTTCTGAGCACCAACCTGCTTGGCGTGCGGGGCACACGCTGTCTGGTTTCCAGCGCTGTGCCCCCCCCTTCCCCCTCCCCCTTCCCCCCCAGCCCCCTCCCTCCCTGTCCCGCCCCCAGCCCAGAAAGTTTGAGTTCCTAAGGAAAACGCACGGTTTCGATATGGTTTCAAGACGAGTTCAAGATGATTTCAATACGGTTTGAGTAGAATGTGAATACGATTTCAATGTGGGGCATCATACAGGGGGCGATGCCCTCTTTCGTATTCTGGGGCAGATAAACATCGTCTGATCAGGGGCGCATTGAAACCAGAACTGCTTAGCGGGTTCGTATCTCGACATCGTATTGAAATCGTATTGCAACCATATCAACAAATTCCAAGCCAGACCCTCGCCACAGGCCAGCTAGAAAGTCATGGGGATTGATTGTAAGGAAACCCCAACCCCAAAAAAAGGAAATAAGGGCCTACTTCGGGTCCTAGAGAGGGTTTAGGGTAAGTATGGAGTCAACTGGCCAGCCCCAAGCGCTGACTACGCCGATCTGCAAGCGATTTGCGTTGAACAGCGTCGGCAGTTCACTGTCAGCATCATCTTTGCCAAGGCCTTCAGACAAGATGCACCCTAAACCCTAAACCCTAAACCCTAAACCCCAAACCCTAAACCCTAAACCCTAAACCCTAAACCCGGACTTCCTTTTGGCCCGGCTTGAAGCCTCCGGGCTTGAAGCTTTGGGCCCAATTTTCCTTGCGTTTCTGTACAGAGCGTGTTTGGAGGTTCTCCCCTTAGACTACTAGGCCCGGGAGTTTAGGGTTTAGGGTTTAGGGTTTAGGGTTTAGGGTTTAGGGCTAGACCCGGGAGTAACCTAGGAATACAAAGGGTGCCCGTTTTGGTGTTAAGGGGATTATAAGGGAACCCCAACCCTGAAAAAAGGAAAAAGGGCCTACTCCCGGTCCTAGACTAACAGTCCTTGATAGGGCTGGGATGTAGGGATTTAGGGTGTAGGGTTGAAGGGGGGGCATGGCGGATGCGGATGTGCCTACCTCCGATTATAACCACTATTAAGAACTGACTGCTAGCATAAGGCGTAAGCACCAGAATACTTTCCCTAAGGCTCAAAGGCCTCTTATCTCAGGGTTTTGGGCCAAAAGGTCTTCTTATACATGGTTTTTGGGCTATTCCGGGCCTAAGGGGATTGTGAAAACCTGGGAAAACGCTGTACTTACAGAAGTTCAGTTGTTTCTTGACAGCCTTTTAGCTAAAGGCGAGTATGTAGGCTGCCGGGTGCTTTGTCAGATGCTCGGAATATGCTTGCGCCCTGAGTTGCGGTCCCTAGATTCTGGGCCCCCAAACCGTGACAAAGGACCTTGATCGTGGCCCTAAACCCTAAACCCTAAATCCTAAACCCTAAACCCTAAACCCTAAACCCTAAACCCTAAACCGTGTGTCAGCTCCCAGCCCTGAAGTCGAGGTCATCATTTGCAACTCAGCAGCTATTTAGGGTTTAGGGTTTAGGTTTAGGACTCAGGAGGGTCAGGGATTCATAGAAACCAGCCCCAATTCCATTCAACCTCCCACCCCAACGCCATGCTCCAAGCTATTGCCGGGTGCTGAGGGTTTAGGGTTTTAGGGTTTAGCAAAATCCATATTTCTTAAACTATGCCTTTGCAACATCAAGCCCCAGCAGGCTCAGCAAGAATCCTAAACCCTCAGCCCTCAACCCTGAACCCTAACCAACACCAGGCCAAGTAGCAAATCCCATGTTGATCATAGTTTTCCGTCACCTCCATGTACACGTCACCCGCCGAAGAAACGGCCAACGGATGCATCATTCGCCTGGGTTTGGGGACCCCTGCAGAGTTTGGGATTAAGGGTTCCTGAAACCAATGGCACACAGAAACTTAAGAATCGTGAGAACTGGAAACCAGGGCCGCCAATCTCATAAGGAGAAAAGGCCCTATGACGATCATGCTTCCTGTAGGGCTTGGTGAAACCAAGAAATAAGCCTCCTTGTGACACCAGATTAGGGACTGAAAGGTTGCGTCTGGGGCTTGGGCTCAAGTTGCGAAGAAATCCCCGGCCAAGTTCAAAACCACAAATAGGCGATTCCAAAAATGGGGGGTTGCTGTCGGTCTTCACGATATTGATTATTGGTTCGGCTTTTCGAGGTCGTTGCGGCTTGACGTACGCCTACGTGTTAACACCGGCGTCGTGCCTCACATGCATTGACCATCGGTCAAACCCCATTCTTACAACAACAAGGTACATATATAAGATTACCCTAAACCCTAAACCCTAAACCTGGTTCGAGACAATCGGCTGACCCATGTCCTGCTGCTTGCATGGAGCTCTGCTCTACTCCGTCCAAGCCAGAGTCAAGGTGAACTTGTAGCACATATCGTGGAGCAGGGTTTAGGGTTTAGGGTTTAGGGGATTGGGGATTCAACAACCCCCCTAGTATCCAAACATGATACTCCTGATTCTATAGGAAACCCACCCAAAGAAAGGTTGCCCTATCTTCGGAAAGCCCAAGGACACAGAGGGTTTAGGGCCTAGAGAGACCAGATTCGAGTGAGAGCCTGGCGGCTGCCTCCCACCAGGACCCTTGCAGGTGATGCGCAGGTGCTTTCTCACGTTGTCCACTGTGTCCTGCGGGTTTAGGGTTTAGGGTTTAGGGTTTAGGGTTTCGGGCGCATTTTGGGCTGAGGGAAGCCATCGTCTCGAAATGGATGGTTGGGGACTTTCCTCTGGAGACCCTAAACCCAAAAAAATTGCCCCAGGTCACAGGTATCTTTCCTTAAACATCCCCAACTACTTCCTATAGCCCCCCGTAAGCCATAAGCCCCTCAGAACGCTAAACCTGCCAAACCCCCAAATCACTATAGCACAAACCCTAAACCCTAAACCCTAAACCCTAAGCACAAATCCCTTTTTTCCCGTGGGCAGTTCTCTAAGTTAGGCTCGGACCCTCATATATTCGGTTTAGGGTTTAGGGTTTAGGGTTTAGGGTTTCGGGTTTAGGGTTTAGGGACCCTGCTTTGTTGCTTCCGGCCTCGGGCTTGGTGTCTCTTCTTGAACCCAGGGCTCTGGTAGATGGCTTTAGGGTTCAGGGTTTAGAGGGTAGAGGGTTTAGGGTTTAGGGTCCTAAGCCCTAAACCCTAAACCCTAAACCCTAAACCCTAAACCCTAAACCCGTAGTACCGTTCGTGTTCGCTGTTAGCGCACCAGTAAGCGCAGGTAGGCTTGCCGGCATGGGCTCGGATCTCTTCACGAAGAATCAGACAAATTCGGGCGGTTTAGGGTTTAGGGTTTAGGGTTTAGGGTTTTGGGTTTAGGGTTTTGGGTTTTGGGTTAGGCTTTTTGAACGCTCTCGAATGGAAGCCTCACTGTCGCCAGGCTCGATCCGACTGCCATCTGCCACTTGTGAGCAGGTGACTTTGTTGTGGGTGTCCCAGATCGCCAAAGTACTTGCTTGAAATTGCACCACAAGTGTCACTTTCACCACATACGGCTGAGGTCAAGAGCACATGTATGTCTTGAGGAACGTCCAGCTGCTTCGCCACTCTCACAGCATGTCCCACACAACTTCTGAGCCTGTTCCTGGCCTCGAACATTAAGCCCACAAGCTCTGAACTCCAAAGCTCTTTAGCTCTTGACCGTAAATCACCAAACCCCGCAAAATCCCCGCAAGCGCTAATATAAGTTCTTAACCGCATGCCCTGCATTAGCACTAAACCACCTAAACCGTAAACGCCAAACCCCAAACCCTAAACCCTAAACCCTAAACCCTAAACCCCTAAACCCTAAACCCTAACTAAACCCCAGACCCTAAACCCTAAACCCCAAACCCTACACCCCAAACAAGAAACTCTCAACCCACTCCCCAGACCTCTTTCGGCTCGGAGTCCGGGTCGCTGTCGGACACTGGCGTCGCAGAACCAGCCCAGGAGGTTAGGTCCTTGGGCTTAGGGGGGGGGGGGGGGGGTTTAGGGTTTAGAGCTTAGGGTTTGGGGTTTAGGGCTTGGGGTTTAGGATTCTTTAGGAGGTTTGGTGCTTGGGTTTAGGGGGTTTAAGGGATTCTTAGGGTGGGGCTTAAAGAGCTCAGGGTTAAGTTTAAGGGTGGTTTAGGGTTTTGGGGGGGTTTAGGGTTTGGGGTTTAGGGTTTTTGGGGGTTTAGGGTTTTTGGGGGTTTAGGGTTTGGGGTTTTTTAGGTCCTTGGGTTAGGGGGCTTAGGGGCTCTAGGGGGTTTAGGGGAATTCTTAGGGTGGGTTTTAAACAGTTCAGGTTTAAGTGTCGGAGGTTAGGTCCTTGGGCTTAAGGGGGGGTTAGGTCCTTGGGTTTAGGGGGTTAGGGGGATTCTTGGGGTGGGGCTTAAAGAGCTCAGGTTTAAGTTTAAGGGTGGTTTAGGGTTGGGGGCTCAGGGGGTTTAGAGAGTTTAGGGGGATTAGGGTGGGGGTTAAAGAAGTAAGTTTAAGGGTGGTTTAGGGTTCAGGTCAGGACTCGTCCCTCTCGCGGTGGCAAGACTTCAGTTGTCCACTCGAAAGGGCTTTTCGAGTTTAAGGGTTTAGGGTTTAGAGTTCAGGGTTTAGGTCTAGGCGGGCGAGGTCTCTTGGATAGGGCTCGGGTTTAGGGGGTGTTTAGGGCGGTACCAAGGCCCTAAACCCTAAACCCTAAACCCTAAACCCTAAACCCTAAACCCTAAACCCTAAACCCTGTTTTTTTGGGATCTGTGGAGAGTCGGGGTGCTTGGACCCCTCCGCCCGTGTAGGGTTTCGGGCTGGGTTTAAAGGGCCTGGGGGGTTCGCTAGAAGCCCAGTGTTTGCCACCGGGCTTGCAAAACGCGACACCCTGAACCCTAAACCCTAAAGCTTACATGCTAAACATCATTTTAGGGTTTCGGGTTTGGGGCTTAGGGTTTCCTAAACGAGCTGGCTCGGGAATTCTTGAGAGCCGGGATATGGCAGGTTGACTAAAGTAGGGCTCCTTTTTGTTGGGTTTCGACTTTAGGGTTGAGGGTTTAGTTTTCTATCTCCTCCCCGGATTTCTGAGCCTCTTTTTTTGCCTCCTTCCGGACCATTTCTAAGCTTCTTGGCTTCTGCCGGACCAGTTCTGTGGGCTCCTCCCGGACTGTTTCTGAGCCTTGGACCATTTCTGGGCTTTTTTGGGCCCAAACCCTCCCCAATCGTAGAGAGAGCGCAGGACCAAAAACCAAAGGGAGCCCAAGGCATAAACCATGGGTCTTGTAAGCCCGGGAGAAGCATCATAATTTGGAAACACCGGGCAAAAAAAACCCTAAACCCGCCAAAAACCTATGGATCTTGTAAGCAAGGTCCCAGGAGGTCCCAGGGGCCGAGGTTCCAGGGGTCACCAAGAAATCTTTTCAGGAAGCCTCCTTCGGCCAGGCCGTATGGATCCTGAGCAGGGTCCCAGGAGGTCCCAGGACAGTCCTTCCAAAAGCTCTCCTAAGAGGCCTCCTTCGGCCAATCCAAGACCCTCCCCAATCGCAGAAAAAGAGTGCCGGACCAAAAGCCAAAGGGATAAACCTATCGGTCTTGTAAGCCCGGGAGAAGCATCATAATTTGGAAACACCGGGCAAAAAAAACCTAAACCCGCCAAAAAAACCCACGGATCTTCGGGGGACAGGGAGGACTTTGCGGGGGGTACCCCAGGATTTGGTCAAAGGCGGCCCGCAGCGCCCCCTCCCACTACTTACACACGATATTAAGGTTGCCCCAATCTTGCCTACAGTTCTCTGAAGTCGGAGGCCCGGGGGGGGGGGGGGGGGGGGGGGGGGGGGAGGGGGGAGTGTTGCATTCCCTTGAAAAACATCCAAGAAGCAGATCCTGTTAAGGGTTTGTAAGAATGACCCAATAGTAGTGTAGGGTACTATTTGGGGCCCTGAGAATGTCATCGCTTTTTACACCTTTCTTGGGGACTAGATAAACTACATGAACCCTAGAAGGGTTCATGGCCCATACACCTCAATAACCACTATAATCGCCAAAAGGGTTTTTGACCCCAATTCCGGGCTTTATTTTGTCCCCAAGGTTCTCGGTTTACAAACTAAATGCTTATCGTGGGCACTCCTTACTAAACCCTAAGCATAAGCACTAAGCCCTAAACCCTGAACCCTAAACCCCTATTCATTTATAACCCCTTCTGGACCGGGCGTCCATTGTAACTGTCTCATGCGTGAGCGGACGGTCCTTGGCAAGAACTTGCAACCAACTTTGGTGTAGGCTCTTAATATAAACATCTTATAGGATTCTTAGGCAACCTAGAAACAAAGCAGGCTTTGGGTTCTTGAGGTAGGACATCCTGCCCTAAACCCTAAACCCTAAACCCTAAACCCTAAACCCTAAACCCTAAACCTTAACCCCTAAACCCTAAACCCTACACCCTAACCCTCAGCCCTAAACCCAAGCATTGTGCAGCGGATGTAGCGCAGTGAAGAATGGGGCTCGGGTGATCACAACTCACACTGTAGAAGTGCTCCGCGCACTGTTGGTTTTCTCACGATCACTCAGATCTGCCGTAGCTATCGCTCTACGAAAGGCTACACAAGGAGGGCCCTCCTGAAAGCCGAAATGTACAACGGAACAACTGTGCCGAGAATTATCAAACCTGCACCAGCCCAAAAGAAAGATCGAAGGCATCAGTTGTGTTCCACGGCTGGGAGGAGCCCTTCAGAAAATTATCAACTCGGCCGACAGCAGAGCTTCCAGCTCGCTTGCTCTTCTTAGCTGATGTAAATGATGGATCGAAAGCAATCGACCACAGCCATGTCTGCAGGTACTTTACAAGGCCTAGCCGGCATTCAGCACGCTTCTTTGTGAGAGCGTCGGCCAAGTCGTAGTCGGAAGCCAACCATCGGAGCTCGCAATTGGACCGCTGCAAGTTCTCTCTCAACTTGAACGCCTGGAGAGCAGACCGCATGTTGCTAAGCCCGAGCAAGGGACTCTCATTGATCTCCACAGCATCGTAGCCGCCTCGGGAATCGGTGCAAAGGATCCCCTTCAACATGCAGACCTGCTTCTCAGTGTCCTCGACAAGGTCTGTTCGAAGATCACGACCTCGTCCGGCGCCATTCAGTTCGGTCCAGACAAGACGAACTCTGAAGTTCTGGTCCTCAGCTTCCAGAATCGCTTGAACCTCTGCATCGTTGGATCCAATGGCCTTCCGCTTCAGCTTCCATGTCCTCCACGAGATGAGAACCATCTTGCAGACCTTGCCATCCTTGCATTCAGGTCCAGCAACCATTGTCAACAGCCCACCAGTCGAGTCGCCCTTCGGACGGTTGTTGTGAGCCTGGTCCCCCATTGACACGAAGATAAGCTCGGACCAGTGCCGAACCGAAGGAATCTTGAAGAACTGAAGCTGAAACGATTGTCGTCGGACCTCGCCAATCATCTCTTGAATTTCCTTGGCCGTTTGCGTCCGGCTTGTCGTCACCAGCTCTGTCAACAGCAGGTTACATCGAGCCGCCAATTGCGGCTGTGACTGGACCGCCAACCATTGCAAGGCACCAAGGGCTGCCCGGCATGCAGCAATCTCCTGCTTTGACAGCAAGTCGTCTTGATGAAGTCTCTCTGGCGGCATGTCCACATCTTGCAATCCTTCCACGTAGTAGGACTGGTCCACGATGATCTTGAACCTGCCATCATCATCAGAAACAGTCGAGATATCTGTTCCAGCATGACGATAGTTGCCAGCCTTGACTGTGCCCCACTTATAGGCGCCATCGATGGCCAACTTGATCTGGGTCCACTCGCCAGAATCCTTGTCACCCAAACGATGAAAATCATCCACATGTCCACCCATCGCGCCAATCACTCGCTTGAACTTGAAGATGGGATCCATTTCCACCGTTGATCTCCAAATCCACAGACATCGTTCGCCCAGGACTGGCTCGCCGCCCAGTGACACCAGCTTCTTATGCAAGGCCAGCCAAAGTCCCCGTGGCGCCGTAGTGGATCCGTAGATATTCCTCAGGATCTTCATCACTGCCTCTTCTCCCACGCCTAAAGCCTCACGTAGCTCCGCCACGCCGGTGGTGAAGAGATTCTCATCCGCAGCCGTGGCCTCGGTCTGAAGAAAGGCCGTTGCCAAATCCAAACCTTCCAATGCCCATTGGTTCTGAGCACTGAGGAGATACAGCAAGTTGCGTCCAATCGTTGACTGCACAGGACTCGATGTCTTGAAGCTGGGATCCAAAAGATTGGGATGCTGGAACCCCAACAGCACGATGCGCGCTTTCGCCTTCTTGGTGCCAGTGGCGTTGTGAAGTGTTTGCGCATTCTGCTTGGCATCGATCCGCGCTTCCTTTTGGTCCTCGGGAGGAACCAGCTTCCACGTCAAAACCCATCGGGCTTTCACAATCCTGTTGCTGCCATATGCTGCTTCAATCTCGGCTTGGTTCTCGCACTTCCTCACGGCTTCATTGCGGATGAAGGAATCCACCTCCTTTGCCTTAGCCCTCGAGAACAGGGCTCGTTCTGCATCACTGAGACGGGCTAGGACAACCTCAGAATCCTTCATTTTCTTCACCAGGTACAGTGTAGGATTCCGCTCAAGCTGTTTGCGTTGCCGGTTGGACGAAGGTGCCGGAACATCAAACTCAATTTTCAAGAAGTCGAACGTCTGGTCCATGGCCGTGAAGATGTCATACTCCTTGGCTTCCTTCTCGGCGTCCACATAGAGCTGCTCGACCCAATTGAGCTCTTCAATGTCATCCTTGACACCCTTCGAAGCTTCTTGTCGTGCGCGTTTTGGTTCGGGCTGGTCGTAGATATTTGCCTCGGGCTGGTCGTAGGTGTGGAAACATGTTCTTGCGAAGTACGGCCTACCATTCCTGGTGGCATAGTGGACGATGAAGCCGCAGTGGTTTCCTGCGATGGAGTGTCGTCGCCATAGTCATTCACCATTTCGGTACGAAGACGGTCTTGAACTGGTCGATCTTGATGGTCGCCAACTCGAAAAGTGGTCTTTCTCCGCAGTCGCATGGTGGGTGGAACCATTGTGGCGTCATCCGGTCGTGGTGGTAGCTGTGGAAGTTCGACTTCATCCTCGTTTGGTTCCTGCGCCGTGATGTCCACATACTCTCTCTTTGGGAGAACGTCTGCCAAGGTTCGCCAGGTGCTCGGTTTCTCGCTGCCTCCTGTCTCGAACACAAAGCGCTCCGTTTCCGTCACAGGACGAACGCTGTGAACAGAGCAGCGGTACAGTTGAGAGCCGACAAGCACCCAAAGGATATGACGTCGTTCGTCTCCATGAGATTGATGTGGTAGAACTTCGGAGAAGATCACTCGGCCAGGTCCAATCCAATGTGGTCGTCCTGATCGCTTTAGGCCTCCACGATTACCACGGTGTAGTTCTGCAGGCCATACCTTCCGCCAAACCTTGACCAAGTCCATAGGCTGATACGTTCTCAACGGTTGTCTCACCGTAGTGTTTGCCAGCTTGGACAGGACTCGCTTGGCCCGAGTAGCATGAGCCACTTGTTCTGCTTGTTGTCTCGCGGTCACCAGCTTGCTGAACTCGCTGATAGCATCAGAGGGCATCGAAGCAAACGTGCGGTGATCTTCGTCACATAGATTGTAGTTTTGCCCAAATGCCCACTGGAATGAGGTGAAGCCAGACACATACTCGGTGCTGTTCAAGGCTGCCACTGCCAACTGCAGTGTGACCCGAGGATCTTGATCCATGGCTTCCATGTGAATTGCCGTTGCCGTGACTTTCACGTCCTGCATGGCAGCCTCAATGACCCCATTGGCCCATGGCTCCTTTTCGGCCGTGTAGTGAAGCTCTACGTTGATGGAAGACGCGAAGTCATGCGTGCGCTCAGACGCAAAACTCTTGGCGGAGTCCATCATCAGCAACCGAGGTTTGGGATAGCAACCAAGCCAGCGCTCCGAGAACGCCGAGATGAGATGCTCCGCATTCTCTGCCTTCATCTCCAGGAAGTCGTAGGAGAAAAGAGGCTGAATCGCCCTCAGCTTCGTTGCCACATCCATGAACAAGAGAAACTTGTATTTGGTCTTTTGCCCCGGCACCAACCACTCGCCAGAGTCAACGACCACGGTCTCCCAAGCATGATACATGGAATGAGTGGCAGCAGGGGGCACCTGTCCTGAACTAGATCCACCCCTTTTAAGGCTTTCACATGCTGGACACACGTGAGCGAGGGCCGCCTTCACTTTCCACTCTGGATGACCAGCGTCCTTGACGATGCGGGCCAGATTCTTGTTCGTAGGATGTCCGGCTGCCTTGTGGAACTTCGCGATCTTGGCTTCCCAAGCTTGTCGCTCCTTGTCTGGTGGTTCACGATTTGGTTCATCACCAGGTCCTTCTGCAGCGCGATCCACCGAGTCCGTTTCGGCCGCCATCAACATCGGTAGACGGGCAGGTCGTTGCTTCGATCCACTGCCGGTCGGTAGGGGAAAGCCAAGCTGACGAAGATGCGCTCGCTCAACTTCAGACAGTGTGCTCGTACTTCGAGGTGTGTAGGCCGCCAGACTGATTCTAAAGCCTGTCCACTTCTGCGGCGCATGCCACGTGTCTGGGTCGAAGACCACCACCTGATGTCGAGTGGGCAGAACACATCCACGTTGAAGCTGACCATTAGGTAGTCGTCGACTCGCCTTGTGGCACTTGTCTGGAGGCTCACACGCAAGCCACAAACCTCCATGCTTGTAGTCGCCCATGCCGATCATGTAGTTGACTGAACCCTTGTCATTGTTGCTATCCCTGTGGACGGATGTAGGACCATTGAAGTTCACGTACACCCCAGACCAGCAACCTTCAGGAACATGAGCACGAAGGAAGGCATTGAGGTACCGAACCACGTCGGGATACTCCTTCGCCTGGTTACTGACACCACTGAAGCCGCCATGTGCATAAGCTCCAAGCAGTAGACGGCAGTGCGACCATTTGTTCAGTCTCGACTCTGCACTGTGGTCCTTCCTAAGCACCGCATGGATACTCAAGAGAAGGTTGGTGCAGTCTTCAAAGCTGAACCGCTTGGTTGCCAAAGCTTCACGAGCAAGAGCATTCATCTCTAGCTTGGTCGCTGCACTGGCCAATTCCAGCGGCTCGTCTTCCAGGTCTGGCGTGACCTCAGGTGCTTCATGAACCTCCGTGACGTCATTCTCACAGGATTCTTCCAGGACTTGATCCATGAGTTCGGCATCGGCATCGTCATCCACAGAGATGACATTGTGCAACAACTTCAGGTGCTTCGAAGGTACCATTTGGTCCCGGAAATGCTTCGCAATCGAGACGCACATTCGCCAGGGATAAAACGCCGTCTTCTCCGTCTCGATCCCCTGGATATGACCATGCTGGCCATGATTGCCACAGCAGACTTTTGCCCTGTAGGTCTTGTGAAAGCGTTCGTCGGTGGTGTTTATCAGCCACTTCTTTTTGAGGAAGGCGCCACTCTTGTCTTGAAGACCATACACACATCCGTCGACTCGGCATGAGAGGAAGGGAGAGCACCTTTCTTCTAGGAATTGTTCCAAGTCTCGAAGAGGCTGTTGCTTCCAGCCGTGACAAGGAAAAGGCCATTCCCAGTAGATGTTGATGTCGGGGTCCTCGTCGATCGCCGTTTTGATAAACTCATTGGCATGCCACAACATTCTCCGTTCACGACGTTGATAGGATGCCAATTGTTCCATTTTCTCCGGAGTGTTGTAGTTGACCTGCGTCCACGGACACCACTTAGTGCAAGGCAAGGATACCCATAGGCGCCGAGGACGATGCCGGCGACGAAGATCATGTAGACGATGCCATGCACCAGCGTTGTACAGGTCAAAGCCGTTGTTCATGTTGATCCTCCTCGGCCTCAAGTCGTGGGATTGCGCTGCTTCCGAAAGCCATGAGTGTGGCGCACATGCAATCTCCCATAAGCCATCTCTTTCATCCAGCGCCAATCCTGCCAAGAGATTTGACGTGGCCGCCATCATCACAGTGACAAAGGACATGACCTTTTGACCCATGTGGTGAGGTAGTGGTCGAAGCATGTCGTCACGCTTTTCCTTCTTCTTCGATTTCACTGTGGCGCATCCTGACCGATCTGATAGGCTTGCGTGAGCTCGTCCGTCATTTCCCAGCTGCCGTTGGACCCTGGACTGCTTTGGACTTCCGGAGTTACTGGAGCCATCGTCGAGGGAGTCGTCACAGATGAGGTCGTCGGTGCGTTGTTCTTGTGGGCCACGATGGCGTTGTTCAGCACCTCCTCGGCGTTGATCCGGTTCTGCATGTGCAAGCAGATCTGGGCTGTAGGCTTGTGGTCTCCCATGAGGACCTTGAGCTCCTTGAGCATCCGGTTCACCATCGCTGGGCACTCGGTCTTCGTCGTTGCTGCAGCGCTGCCCTGGCGAGGAGTGTAGCTCAATCGAAGGTTGCAAATCGAGCAATGAATCCACACCCCGTGGGCATTGCTCTTGGGGCGATCGGCAATGTGCCGGTTGAAGCACGGCCACACATCCGGTTGGGCACGAGGGTCGCGTAGATCCCCGGAGAATCGACGCGACGGGTCGAGTGGAGCCGCCTTCGCCTTGGATTTGGCCTTGGGTGGCACTTGTCCCACCACCACAATGCCAGGAGATGTCGGAGTCGAGGTTGCCATGCGGCAAGGAACTTGGAGAGGAAGTTGACGGGGAGTCAGCGGGGTTTCTTACCCCACACATGAATGCTGTAGAAGCTGCGGCACACGATGAGGAATTCCTGGAAGCTCGATACAACTGCCACAGACGATCACGTGATAACTGCAGTTCATGTTCCTCAATCCGGTGGTCATAGGCTGTCATGTCAAAGCAAAGTGGGTGGAACTCTAGAACGTGAATGGCGGTAATGTCTTCCGATCTCTTATCCTGGGGCAGCACTGTGACGTTGGGATGTCCTTCCTTACGACTGTGACCACGTGTCAGATGGTGTACAATGTCCAAGGTGAAATGCCCCTTAGTGTTAACTCCCAGGCTGAAGATCTCTGGATTGTCGCCATACATAGCCAGGCCCGTCCCGAAATCTATCAAGAGCTTATGACCATGCTTGCCCATGAAGTCCATACCCACCAGGATAGGTACAAGAGTGCTCTTATCGAATCCAGGCTTGTAGGCTTCTTCAGGGTTTGGCAACGCAAAGGCTGAGAACTGACGCGGTGTACCCGATGCATCACTGGATATACAAACCTTGTACAACGCCCTGCCCCAACGACCGTTCCCAAATCTGAAGTAGGGTCTTGTTCCCTCGTCGATGTTAATGGTAGCAGCTCTGTCAGTGGCCAACACTGCCGTGATCAGATTCTCGATCACTGCCGAGGGAGCAGCAGAGGCTGTTGCTCCGCAATCAAGCATACCTACGCCAGGCTGATGAGAAGTCGCCGTCGTTGGAGCCGTTGAGATTCCAGGCGCTGCTGTGGCGCCCATGCTGTCTACCATCTCCAGTCCACCAAGGTACATGTCGGAGACGTAGGCATTAACGCTGCGGCCACCAGCGTCCTTGCTTTTGCCCTTGCCCCTGAACCACATAGCCGCATAGGCTTCTGCTGTCATGCCCTTCTTGGACTTTCCTTTTCCTTTTCGCTTGCCCTTGCCGATGAAGAACTGGTCGTAGTAGCCATCGCCATAGTCCTCGTAATCGTCGGCGTCGAGCACGAAGTGATTCTTGGACTTGCCCTTGAAGCCACCTTTGCCACCAGGATGTCGACGGTCGGGACAGTTCCGCGCGAAGTGAGGGCCGCCACAGTTGAAGCATCGAGGAGGCTGTCCTTGAGCCGAACCCCCGAAGCCCCTGTCCTTGCGAAGGGCTTGGGTAGCCCTCTGGGCCTCTGCCCAGGTGCGTTGGGCCTCAAGGGCCAGTGACTCTGCCACTTTCTCGGCCTGTTGAGCTTCCTTGATCTTTTCGTCGTCCACGGCCAGCTCAGGTAGAGCGGCTGCCGCATGTAGCGTGGATCCCGACTCCCAGTCATCAGACCACCAATGCTCATCACGTCCAAGATGGTAAAGATATGGATCTTCCCACCAACCAGACTCGTCGTAGTCCTCGTCCCAGCTGTCCTGGTAGAAGAGGGAATCCGCATCCGTTGCCATGTCCACGTGATGGTTATAGAAGCCACCAGCACCGCCATGACCACGATGACCAAGTAGCTGCTCATCCCACAAGGTCTGGAGAGCAGCAGCTATGCTCTCATACTCAAGTGAGTTCTTGCACGTGGACAGGATGTCCCTGGTTTCCTCGGCATTCAACCCAGCTGCCTTCAGGAGACGAAAGCCTCTGAGCACGCCAAGGATGAAGGAGTCCTCGAAGGAAAGATCCGTAGGCACCTGGGGCTCAGCAGGAAAAGTGGCATCCTGCTGTTGGCTTGCGCGACTTGGAGAAGAACCTGCTGAGGCGCGAGGGGCTGCTGTAGAGGGAGCTTCAGCGTCACGTCTTTCCGGAGAATCGGGTTGAGGAGCATCACCGTCACCTCTGTCTTCCCGGTCCGCATCTCCGCCAGCCGCCTCTTCATCATCATTATACCATTCTTCTCCATACCACCAATCTTCGGGATCAGGCTCCGTCGGTGGTAAGCCAAAGTCCCTTTGATCCTGCGACACGCCATGCTTCTCCTCGAAGAGTCTAGTTATGGCCTCCACGAACTCCTCATGGACCAGTGTTTCTCGTACCAAGAAGTTGCCGATGCTCTCGCCCTGGGATCGCTTGAAGCCAAAGTACTGCTGGCAAATCGCAGCAGCATTCGGCAGCGTCTTTCGAACCAGGGGGCTCTGCGCCAAACGGCGCAAGAAAAGGAGCGTCCCATCATCCTTGTCGAACTGTACCATAGGCCATGACATGGCAAGGAGCCTTGCAGGACCAGAAAGACGGCCGATCAACCGTGCAGCGCAGTGCCGCCTCTTTCGAGGGGGCGTTGACTGAACAAACCACGCCACCTCCCGTGTGTAGCGGCGCCACGAGCGTGCCGAGCCATCCCAACCAGGTATAGATCCATGTTCCTTGCTGTCTGCCATTCTCGAAGAGCAAGGGCCGGAAGGAAAATCGATGAAAATTGGAAAAAGGAAATCTCCAGTACTGCAAGGAGACCACAGCTGTCGCGCGGGTAGGGGTCAGTGCCAACTCTGACCAGAACTTCAACGAAGGGCACGAGGCTGTTGTAAACGAAGTGGAAGACCGCTCGGTTGGCAGCAGATTCGAAGGCCCCGGTAGCGATTGCTCCGCTACCAATGCAGCGGATGTAGCGCAGTGAAGAATGGGGCTCGGGTGATCACAACTCACACTGTAGAAGTGCTCCGCGCACTGTTGGTTTTCTCACGATCACTCAGATCTGCCGTAGCTATCGCTCTACGAAAGGCTACACAAGGAGGGCCCTCCTGAAAGCCGAAATGTACAACGGAACAACTGTGCCGAGAATTATCAAACCTGCACATTGCTTCATTGCCTAGGCCTTTCGGAGCCAGCTCTCCTCATCGAGGCACGTGATCACGCTCCGTGTAGAAGTCCTGGGGTTTAGGGTTTAGGGTTTAGGGTTTAGGGTTTAGGGGTTTGGGTTTAGGGTTTAGGGTTTAGGGTTTAGGGTTTAGGGTTTAGGGTTTAGGGTTTAGGGTTTAGGGTTTAGGGTTTAGGGTTTAGGGTTTAGGGTTCTTCTCATTTTGAAACTCCTTGGGCCGAGGTTTTGCCAGGGTGCTACTGTAAGGATGGATAGTAACTGTCAATTCCTAATGTAGGTTCATGGTACTTCTTAACCAATTATAACTGTACATATAACCCACTGATAAGCCCCTTAAGTGCCCGAATATGGTTACAAGTACCGCTATAAGTAGAGTTAAAATTGGTGAACCCTAAACCCTAAACCCTAAAGCCTAAACCCTAAACCCTACAAACCCTAAACCGTGAATACTGGACTCCATCGATGCTTGTGAAGGTCCTTTCCACGGTACCGCCTTGCCCACGCAACCACGAAACGGTTGGCGTCCTGTTAGGGTTTAGGGTTTAGGGTTTAGGGTTTAGGGTTTAGGGTTTAGGGTTTAGGGTTTAGGGTTTAGGGTTTAGGGACCGCCATGAAGTTTTGGAACATAATACCTTAAGCCTCAGACTCCAAATAGTGCTTCTGTGTTTGTTGACATCTAAAGGCTGTAGCGCTTGTAGGGTGTTGGTTTGGGAGCTGTGGTCAGTACTTAGAGTACTTGCGATAGGGTCTAGGTTTAGGGGTGAGGGCTAATCCAGACTGTATAGTGATCCGGGTTAAAACAGGAGCCATGTACACTGACAGGATCTAGGGGTAGTTGCAAGCGCCCTTAATATGGGCCCTTAAACGGGGACCCCCTTCTGCACCCCTTATATGCCCTCTACAACCCAAGGGCCCATACCATCAGAACCCTTAAAACAGGCTAAGGGACAATATTAGGGGCCCATGTAACTACAACCCATAAACCATAGACCCCATTTTAAGCACGGACTGAGGAGGCTGCTAAAGAACCATCTTAGGGGCCCCTGTAACTACCCTTAGACGACACCCTAAACCCTAAACCCTAAACCCTAAACCCTAAACCCGAACACCCTTAGACAGGATTCGCAGCATTCAGCCTAGCCTGCCCTTCGCCCCTCCCAAGAGATGGAAGTGGAAAGGCGCAGCTCATGACCCTCGCACACCAAAGGGGGCTTGGTTAGCCCCGAAAAAAGAACCTTCCGGATAAACTTCTAAGCCAGCCAGGGTTCCTCATTCTGAACATATGCTGCGATCCCCTAAACCCTAAACCCTGAACCCTAAACCCTAAACCCTAAACAGTAAACCCTAAACCCTAAACCCTAAACCCTAAACCCTAAACCCTAAACATTAAACCCTAAACCCTAAACCCTAAACCCTAAACCCTAAACCCTAAACCCTAAACCCTAAACCCTAAACCCTAAACCCTAAACCCTACTCAATTCAGGGGTCTTGACTGGGCTCTCACCTGCGTCGCCACGCGCTTCAGGTACGAGTCGTGGGTGTGGTAGCCAATTTTCTGCACGGCAGGTGTGGTAAACTCGCACGCCCAACGAGCCCTCCACAACCTCAAGAAAACAAAACTTGCGAGAACATCTTTCTACAAAGCCAACCCCCCCTCCCCCCCGCACTATTGCGCTTCAAGGGGGTCCCTAAACCCTAAACCCTAAACCCTCATCCAGGCGCAGACAAGGGGGGGGGGGGGGGGACCCTGGGAGGTCCATGGAAACTAGTCCTCTTGAAGCTAGGCCATTGGGCCCTAGTTAGAAAGGCACGTGTAGGGGTCGACAACTTGTGGGTCTAGAGGTTTAAGGAACCTAGAAGCCCTAAACCCTAAACCCTAAACCCTTTTGCATCCGGACTCCCGTGGGTGCTGCCAGAAACAGCCCAAGCACAGGCTCCCAGTGCTACTGACTGGATTCCCATACTCTAGCAAGCCAACCAAAAGGCACAGTCTCAAACATGAGGACAAGATGATCATCTCGCAACATATCGTAATGGAGGTTCCTAAGCATGACTAAGTGTTCTTCAATCGTGTAAGTGGGCAGTAGGACTTGGACGCACAACACTGATCGCAGCTTCAGAAACCCTAAACCCTAAACCCTAAACCCAAGTTGCCACCTCGAATCCCTCTCACCAAGCTTCGTGCAGGGAAGTGGCACAGAAGTCGGTCCCAATCACCCGGGTGAATTTCTTTGCCCGCGCGCAGCGCATGACGTGGATCTCAGTCAGGCTTGGGGATTTCCGAAATTAAGGGTACCTTCTTGGGGTCCTTATTATCAGGGAATGCTGCTATTTGCGGGTCCATTCGGGTTCCCGAGTTTTCGTAAACGTTTCAAAGCCCTGAGCCCGAAACCTTGTCGCTCTACACCGCCTTGTAAACCCTAAGCACTTAGCCTTCTTGACGTCGGACTGAGGACAAAGCCCCCCTGACTCAAGCCCATCCGGAAGCTGAATCATTTTTGGGGTTTAGGGTTTAGGGTTTAGGGTTCAGGCCTCGAGTTCAACACCCTCCCGATCTGTGTGGCCCTGCGCCCTGGATCTTCAATCGCGAAGACTTGGGAGGCAGGGTTTAGGGTTTAGGGTTTAGGGTGTAGGGTTTAGGTCTATGCACCGGCAGCTGCCTTACCTAAGACGATCTAAGCTGACTCCTTGTCCGTATGTGCCAACTCTGACGAGGTCATCCAATCAAAACCCTCAACCCTAAACCCTGTAAGGCCCGCAAAAGTAGGCACAAAGTAGGGGGGCCTTTTCACACCACCGACCCTAAACCCGAACTTGTGAAAGAAGTCCGCAAAATATCACATGCGCTGTGCATACATGTGCGTAATTCCCCCAATATGGCTACCCTGAACATACCCCCAAAAGATACTATAGGAACCCCCCCAAAAGGGTACCCCGATTTTCGGAAATATGCTTGTCTTGACATTCATCTTCTCCGCGTCCACTAGCCGAAAAGAAAAGCTGGAGGGTCCTGAAGGGAGGACCTACCCCCCCTTGAACCCCTAAACCCTAAACCCTAAACCCTAAACCCTAAATATAAACCCCCTTCTCCCTTAACAACCCCACAGAAAGAAGAGCAGAAGGCCAAGGTGCGGTGGCGCCATCTTCGAGACCCAGGTCTCGGCAGCTGCTCGCGCCACAGGGCTCGCTGTTGTGCAGAAGGCCTTGGACCCTCCACCCTAAACCCTAAACCCGACCCCAAACCCTAGCCCTAAACCCTAAACCCTGAACCATGAATTCATGACTTATCAGGGCTCACGGCTTAGAGTTTCGACTCCTCAACCCTAAACGCTAAACTCTAAACCCTGAACCTTACACCCTAAACCCTAGCCCCAAACCCTGATCCCTAACGCAAGCCTTCGGTTCAACGTCTGGCTCGGCTCTTCCTTTCTATGACAGATCGCCGGTCTCATCTCCTAGCGTTTCGGGTTCGCATGTCGTTCAGGGAGCTGCAAAGGAATGTCCCAAAGCGCCTCAAAACCTAAACCCCCCGCCCCCAACCATAGCCACACACTACTCCGATGCAAGGCGTAAGCCTGCGACCCTCTGTTCCCCGTACGCCGTCCTTCTAAACCGCAAACCCCAAACCCTAAACCCACTAAACCCTAAACCCCAAAAGCCCAAAACCCACTAAACCAGCAGCCCTTCCGCCTGGGATGCCTGGGAAGCTCCATGGAGAACCCCCTCGGCCCCTCTACAACTTGCCTTGGACCGCTTGAAAACCATCAAACACCCTCCCGCCCAACCACCAAAACAAAGAACCCTTTTGAAGCTGGACTTGCTGACTGCCAGACAACCCTAAACCCTAAACCTTAAACCCTACACCCTACACCCTAAACAGACCTTCACAAAAGCCCGGCCAAGCAGCTGAAGGGAAGCCCCTCAAAAAATCCTAAACCCTAAACCCTATAAACCCTAAACCCTAAACCCGCCAAGCAGCTGAAGGGAAGCAGCTCTGGGAGTCGCTCCACGGCCGGGGCCTGCCTTGGCATGAAAGGGTTTCGGCTCTTGGGAGGGGGGGGGGGGGGGGGGGGGGGGGGGCGCCCCTCTTTTTTTTGGAGGGGTGGGGCGGGGGTTAGGGTTTAGGGTTTACGGTTTAGGGCTTAGGGCCTGAGGGTTTAGGGTGTAGGGTTTAGGTAATAGGGTGTAGGGTTTAGGGTTCAGGGTTGGGTGTACAGCAAACGAAAGTTGGAACATCCTCATCCCGACTCATCCCCATACCCCCATGCTATAAAGGCAATCCCAGCTCCAATCAACGGACCAGCCCCTCAACCTTCTAACCCTAAAACCTAAACCCTAAACCCTAAACCCTAAACCCTGGCCCTAGCCACCTCTTTGATCTGAAGAACTCCAAGCTTTGCAGGTTTCAGGATCTCAGCTCCTGGTCCGCAGCCAAGATGCAGACTGTCTGCCGGTGACAGGCGGAGTTCCTCAGCTGCAGACCCAAAGCCCGAAACGGTTTAGGGTTTAGGGTTTAGGGATTAGGGATTAGGGTTTAGGGTTTAGGGTTTAGGGTTTATGGTTTAGGGTTTAGGTTTCACGGTTTAGGGTTAGGCTAAACCCCACATGAAGCTTCATGTTTACTTCGATGTAGGGTTATGAGTCGGCAACAGTGGTGATAACCTTAATCAGGGTACTTCGAATACTACTTCTCAGTACGAATGACCCCATGAAAACCCCAAGGCTCGTGTAAGAAATGGAAACGCCATCTCTCTGCACTCCAGGGCGCGAGGGGACGCGACTGTGGGTCCAAGCTAGGGTTTAGGGTTTAGGGTTTAGGGTTTTAGGTTTAGGGCTGCAAAAGCGGCTCAGGGTGCAGCGAGCGTTGCGGCATGATGTTTTGGTCCTGTCCGTGCCCTACGATTCGGGCACAGCCTCCGAAAGTCTCGGATCCCCGGTCCCCTGACCTTTGTACCCTAAACCCTAAACCCCATGTCCATTGCATCCCGAGTTCCGTCAGAAGCTCGCCCGTCAAGATGTTGCACAGTGAGAGGCGCAGCAGCCCCTCGCAAGTTCCAGCTTCAGCTGAGGGCAGAGCTAGAGTTTAGGGTTTAGGGTTTAGGGTTGAGGGTAGGGATCGGGCTGAACGGGCTTGGAGAGTGGACAGATCAGGAAGATCGTGCATGATGCGTATTCTTCATGAACAAACCGTGAGACCTACATACATTGCATTGCATTGCATTATATTACACATTAACATTACATTACACTACATTGCATTACACTACATTACATTACGCTACATTACACAACATCACATCACACTACCGCAGATTTTGACTGGTGATTCGGCACAGGAACTGCCTAAAGTGTGGGAACTGGGCACAGGGACCCAGAGGCATTCGGGCTTATCCCTGGAGGTCGGGTATGAAAATGGACGCCTAAACCCTAAACCCTTAACCCTTAACCCTCAACCCTGGGCCTCCTCGCCAGCTGCCACGCCCGACATGGCTCAGGGCATGCCCGTTATGGGAAGTCGGTGACTGTGTTGGCTTAGGGTTTTGTTCGGCATGTTGCCCCTTATACTAACAGTCCTTAATAGGGATGATAGTACCCCCCTATATTTTATTCCCCCTTACTAAGGACTGTTAGTAGAAGGCTAGGGAACGCTAGGCAAGCTTAGGGAACCTCAGGGAGAAGTAGGGAGTACTAGGGAACTTTGGGTTACAAACCCCCCCTTCCATATCCTTGAACTCACCTCGCGTAAGAACCCTCTAATTTTGGGCGGAGGATGCAGCCAGAAGTCGAAAAGCTGCAAAAAAACATCGAGCAGCGAGCTCAGAGTGTCTGAGGTTTACAGCGCACGCAAATCCGTGCAAACGATGCACCCCTTCGGATCGGAACTGCCTTGGGAGGGTTCAGGGTCGCAAGCCTGAAAACTGTAAGGCTTCCTGCGCCAAGTCGGGGTGCGCAGTGGGGGGGGGGGTGCTTCCTAGCCCCTATACAGCAAAATGTCAGAATGTTATCGCTGATAGGCGGATATCTAAAGCACTGTCTCCCTTTGCTGGACTCTGTGAAGACATACATACCGGAGTAAGTATATTTCCATATATACATATTATGTCCCACCAGTGTACTGTAGTTGTAATAAGCATATGTGGGTTGCAAGGAGATAGACCAGACCGAATAGCGAAGCTGGCCCTAATATCCACACGCAGACACACACCCAGACTCCAAACGCTACTGTAAACCCTAAACCCTAACTACTGGACAAAAACTGTGTTCGAAACCCTTATTTGAATGACTGCACGAAAGAGCCTGAATCTTACTGGATAAAAAATCTGAACCCGAAGCCCAAGCGCGCGCAGGGCTCAAGGCGCAAGGCGCAAAACCCAGAAGCCCATGATTCGTTACGTGGACCGCCTCCTGCGCAGCCCTCGCCCGGTCCACGTGGCCTCGCAGCCGATGGAGCACAGTGGCCCCTAGGGTTGAGGGTCTCGGGTCTCAAGCGCTTGATGTGGTGTTTGAAAATAATTTGGGGGCTATAAGAAGAGCTACCAGTAGGTTGGCCGTCTCAAAGCCTCCGAAAAAGGTTCTGCACTAGATTGAGCTTATGTAAGCCCAATATAGCCATGCCTTCTGCAACGGCAGCAACGCTATCTTAAGGGTTGTCGGGTTGTCGGTCTAGGCGTTGCAAGATTCAAAGAGTTAATGAACGGTAGGCCCCTAGGGCTCAGGGATCCTGTTTGTGCCCTCAAGCAGGGTTTAGGGTTTAGGGTTTAGGGTTTAGCCGTCCGAGTGGCTGGACACTGAGGCATGCCGGACATGGCTCAACGATGTAAGAAGTGGAACCAGGACCAGGGGGGGGGGGGGGGTAATATGTAGCTGGCTCAGGTGACCGCCACACAGGAGCTTTCAGAATCACCAATGCCAATCCCCGTCTATGGGCTTAGGTACCTTTTTAAATTGGGGTTGTTTGGCTGGGGTGCAGGGCTTGGGGGGGTGGAGCGCTGGAGGTTGGCGCTGGCGCTGCAGCTTTCCTTCACCACTGAGCCGTAATGCTGCGAACTTGAGTGAAAATGCAAAAAAATCCTTGAATCGTGGAGCTTAGTCTTGAACCGTAAAACAACTGCGATACCGGAAAGGCAAGCTACGTGGACGTGTCCGCACTTAAGCCCTATGCGCTCTAAAGAACCGCAAGCTTCGGGGCTCTGTCTCGCGTGTCGGGAACATGGTGCATAGGCACGTCATGCCACGTGCAGCAGATACATGCGTATATGTACATGTACATAACGATGCCTAATGTGGTGAGGTGCAAGTATAGTGCCGGGTGTGGGGTCGCGACACCAGCAGGGATTCGCAACTTCAATAACTTCATGCCGCAAGGACCTGAAACCCTAAACCCGAACCCCCCCCACCCCACCCCGAGACGGTTGAAGGCTTGCGGATCCCTTCGTTTGTTTATGCAGTTGGCGCATAAGAGGGGTTAGAAAGCAAAAGCAACCAACAGACCTGACTTGGGCCGGGCGCAGAGATTCGCGTCCACTCCTTGCAGCGAGGCAGTTGGGGCTTCGAGGCTCATCAAAGGACCTAAATTTTTTAGGGTTGGGGGACCTGGAAGACACAGGTTTTCTTGTGAAGGGCTTTGGTGTTAAGGCTCCTATATGTAGTACTTGTTTGGGGTCGTATACTAAGATCCCCTATAACTGAACCAAAAGGGAACTACACTAGAGCCTTCATGAGTGTTAAGGCATTGAAGAATGAGAAAATGTTCAGGGCGTCGAGCGCAAAAAATGTATCAGGCCGGCAAGCGCCAGGCCACAGGAGGTCATGCTATGGGGTTGAGCAGTATCGTTGGTCTTCTTAGAGCCTCATTTATAGTATATTATTCTTTCCAACCCTAAACCCTACCCTAAACCCTGAACCCTGAACCCTAAACCCCGGCAGCAAAAAAAAACAGCGGATCGCCTCCAAGCCTGCTGATGCCCTTGGCTCCGGTGGTGGGGTCGGTACCTTCTTGAACCAAGGCTTCTTGAAAGGAGGGTATAGGGTTTAGGGTTTAGGGTTCGGTTTACAAGAAAGGGTTTTGGTTAGCTTGTTCAAGCTTTGTTGTTTTTTGGAGGTGGAACGGGGGGGGGGGTGGGGCGGGGCGGGGGGTTGCTTCGACGGCTCCACACGAGATGAGACATGAACGTGCTCGACTCAACAACGTCTGTTTGCTCTGTATGTGTATGTACACACCACGTTTTCAGTTCGTCTACACGTATTCTCGGCTGTTGTGGCAAGACCTACCTTTCTTTAGCTGTTTTGCTCTGCTAAACCCTACACCCTAAACCCTAAACTCTAAGAAGGTTTAGTTGAGGGTTGAAGCGTGGCAAGGATCATCTCGATTCCAACCAGGCAGCCTAAGTAACACAGAGTCCTCAGTATAGTTCAAGGAATAGCCATGAACAGTAACACAAAGGACATCAGAGGAGTCCTACTGTAACACCCTAAACCCTAAACCCTAAACCCCATAATTTGAATGACCGTTTTAACAAAGCAAGTCTGTGAAAGTTCTGGAAACACCCTAAACCCTAAACCCTAACTTTTCTGAACCTGGAAACCCTAAACCCTAAGCTTGGGATGTCCCCCCTTATACTAACAGTCTTTCATCGTAAACCCTCTTCTATTTCCCTATTAAGGACTGTAAGTACAAGGGGGCAACATCCCACCCCTAAGCCCTACACCCTGAAACCCTAAGCCCGAAAAACCCTGCCTCCTCCGCCTTTGGCAGGGGCCGTCCGTCACTGCGGGCCACCTGAGTCAGTCGCCGTACACCCTTAACCCTCAACACCTTTGGAACCCTAAACCCAGTTGAGATCGGGTTTAGGGTTTAGAACCCCTCAACCCTTATGGTTGCAGCCCCTGGACTGGCACCGAATCAGTTGAAAAGGTTCATGGGTTTGCAGATTTACAGGTTTACTTTACTAAGTAAGGTCATATGTAAGTTACTAAACCCTAGGGCTTGTAGGCTTTAAGCCGAAGGCGCTTCAGTTGATTGGGGGTTTAGGGCTTTAGGGTTCTTCGTTGTCCAGTAACCTGGGGGAATTACCTTTAACCATTGGGATTGTAAGGGGATTATACTATCCCAAAAGGCTAAAGGTTACCTACTCTACTACTAGGGGCTTACTCGGCGCTGTCTCTCTATCAAAGCAAATGAGCGCGACCGCACTGTGAACCGGCACATCATCAGGACTCAACCGCCAGAAGCACTGAACCTACTAGGGTGTAGGGCTTGGGGTCGCGGCACAGTCGACGCGTCATGAAGCTCCTTTGTTTTAGGGCCATCAACCCAAAATCTTTACTGGTCAGGGTTTAAGAAGTTTAGGTTGAGAACCCACTTTCTGATATTTTCTGAACTTCTGAGCACCCTGCCAGCATCATCAGCTCCAGCCCATGTCTATGTACAGTTCCCTGAGGCGTAGCACCTCCAGTGCCGGATCCAGAGAGGATAGTCATGGCTTAGAGGGGCTTGGTTGTAGAGGCTTGGGGTTTAGAAGTTTTAAGGTTGAGGGTTCTGGGGTTTAGGGAGTAGAGTCTGAGGGTAGAGGGTTAAGGTCCAGGGAGTTTATGGATCTAGGGTCCAGGGGTTTCTGGTAAAGGTGGAACCTGCTGTGTAAACCAAACAAGCAGACATGTGCGTCAAACCCTAAACCCTAAACCCTAAACCCTAAACCCTTAACCCTGAACCCCTCGGAGCCTTTTTGTGGAAGACCAGGCTGCTGAGCTTGTTGAATGTCGATTTGTTCTCAGATGTCTTCCCAAACCCGACATCCCCAAAATTTTGACCAGCCCCTCGAATGCAACTCAAGACTGCCGAGCCCCAAACGGCTCCAAAAACTCGCATGCTTGTGTTCTGCTGCCACAAGAGTCCTCTTGACAAGGCTGAGGTTAGAGTTTAGGGTTTGCGGGCTTAGGGGCTAAGGGTTTTGAGGGTTTAGGGTTATCTTCCTTTAAAGGGCTTGAGGCGCACCTGGCTTCTGCCGAAGCACCGACACCAGCTCGGTGGCCTGGATGTGTGCTTTCGCAGGACCCGATGATTCTCGTGTTTTTTTGGGGCTGTTCTAGGGTCCTTGCCTGTGTGACAACATAGCCCCACGAAATGAACGAGACGCATACTAGTCATAGGGGGTTATATAGTAGGGCACAAACCCTAAACCCCAAACCCTAAACTAGGGCACCCTAACTCCAATTTCCTGGAACCAACTCCCCAATTCCCCAGAACCATTAAAGAAGTGGAGCCAAGCATACCAGGTCACAGCCCGGAACCGAAACCAGCCACGCCCGAAATACAGCAACCTCAGCCAGTGGAGCCCGAATGAACTGAAACCCTAGAAGCCTAAACCCTAAACTCTTGTAGCCCTAAGACCCGAAAAACCCAACAAGCCTACTGTAAACCCTGCAATGCCCACTCTGTCTCACACTCTCTGCGGTGTCTCTCTCTCCCCCTCTCTCCCGCCCTTTGTGTACGAAGCCCTCAACCGTAAAAACCGACAACTCTAAACCCTGCCCAAAAGCACCCCCCCCCCCCCCCCCCCCCCCCCCCCCACCCCCCAAAAAACAAAAAAAACCTCGAAAGCCGTTAGCCCCAAAATCCTTTCCCAACTGGTACCTCCTTGCCCTACAAGCCCAAACCCTCAATCAAAGGGCCCTCCAGAACTGCCTTGGTTGCTCTTTAACCACCAAACAAAAGCTCAACTTTTGGCTCCCTGAATATGAAGGTAGAGGAACCCCCAAAACTTACAAAGTGCTAAAGTTGTGTGTAAAGTCTCAACTAGAAACCCCCCTCCAGCCCCAAACCCCTCCAAATCCCCCTGGAAGTCGCTCTAAAACCTTCGGCCCCGAACTAAATCTCCCCTAGAATGCCCCCAAACCCCAGACAAATCCAGCCAAGCCCTAAACCCTAAACCCTAAACCCTAAACCCTAAACCCTAAACCCTAAACCCTATCCCCTAAACCCAAAACCTTAAACCCTAAGCCTCCCCGGCACGTCCGGAGCTCACGGCGGCGGAGACGACGTCGACTCTCAGCCGCTCCTGAGGGAGAAGGAGTTTTGGGGAGGGCTGCTGGGGTGTGGGAGGGGGGTTGGGGGGGCCCCAGGGTTAAGGGTTCAGGGCCTCGGGCTTAGGGTTCAGGGTTTAGGGAAAAGCATGTGGGGGATTGACTAAATGAAGCTTGAACATACCCCCTATGCTACCAGAGCACCAAGTTTTTTAAAGGGCTTGGAAGGTTATGGAAACCCCTTGCGCAACGGGGTTTGATTTTGTCCCCAAGGCCGCCTTACAAGGCTGGTGGTCCTACTTCCAACTCGTCGGAATCGCAGGAGTTGCCCGGTTGCCTTAAACCCTAAACCCTAAAACCTAAACCCTAAACTTCCACAGAGCTTCCGGAAATGATGCGGAGTGGCGACACGTGGAAGCTGAGGCAACCAACCACGCCCAAGGGCATCTTGCACAATTCTGGATCTCCTCGTCGTCTTTCTTTGACTTTCTGGTGCGCTTTGTGAGGATGCCGTGGGAAGTCTTCCATAGCAGGCAGGAGGGTTTAGGGCTTAGGGTCCGCTTCAGGCATCCTGAGCCCGAAAAGGGAAGAAGGGTACTACCGCAGCTCGGCTATGGCCCTCCAAACACCCTCCAGCGTTTAGGGTTTAGGGTTTAAGGTTTAGTTGCCAAAGCCCGGTTGGGCTTGTTCAAGCTTCTGTAAGCCATGCCTATTTCAAGGTCAGGGGTTTAGGGTTTAGGGTTTAGGGTTTAGGGTTTAGGGTTTAGGGTTTAGGGTTTAGGGTTTAGGGTTTAGGCTACCCTGAAGCATCTGAGGACCCCAAAAGCCAAGCATGTAAACTACTCCCAAGTCTTGCCTAGTAAAGACAATGGGCTCAGGCACTCCTTCTGCAGTGCTGAACCTCCCCCAAACGAAATGATTCTTACGAAGCGGGCTCCTTGTAGGGTATACCAGATGATGCTCATGCCGTGCATGATGCTCACCCTTAACCCTAAACCCTAAAACCCTTAAACCCTAAACCCTAAAACCCTAAAGTCCCCCCAATGTTTAGTTTCTGAGGTTCGGCCTCAGCAGTCCTAGACTACTAATTGCCTAAGAACCCAGAAACAATAACAAAAATATTCTTCCCTATTAAGGTTCATATAGGGACTCTTATGTTTTTTTGTTAATCATATTTTGGGGCTCTTAGACAAACTTTTCTACTTGTTTATTCTTTTGGGGTTCTTATAAGCAAACAGCATTAAACCCTAAACCCTAAAACCTTCCTGATTAAGGTTCATATAGGGAGTATTGTTTTTTTGATTCTTTTGGGGTTCTTATAAGCAAACAGGAGTAACAAATCTTCTTCCTTACTAAGGTTCATATAGGGATGATCATTGTTTATTCTTTTGGGGTTCTTAAAGAAACTTTTCTACTTATTTATTCTTTTGGGATTCTTGAATTTAAACAAACTATTCCTTTTCTTTCATATTCTTTTGGGGGTTCTTAAGCAAACAGGAGCAGGCTTCTGGCCTCGTAGACGTCGCCTTCGCCCTCAATCTGTCCAGGCTCGGCAGCCTCCGCCGGCCTCCCAACAAAGGGTTGGGTCCCGGGGTTCCTAGCCCTAAACCCTAAACCCTAAACCCTAAACCCTGAACTCTGAACCCTGAACCCTAAACCCCACACCCCAAACCCAAACTTTAAATCCCAAACACCACACTTTAAACCCCACACCCCAAAACCCTAAATCCCAGGCCTTATCCCGGCCCAACACCCACAACGCCCTGCCCCAAAGCAGCCCAGTCTAAACTCCGCTTCGGTCTCTCAATGCGTTACATCCTCTTACATCGTCTACTCCTCTTCGCAGTACTTGGGGGTTACCAAGACAGCTCCACATCACTTGGGTCAAGCCCCCACAGGCCCCCAAAACCCTGCGCGGGTGTTTGCACTCCGCCTGGACGCCGGCGTGGAGAGTCGCGGAAGGACCTTGAAGGCGTACACGTGGAAGTTCAGTTGGGCACTTATTAGTAGGGGTTTGAGGTTTAGGGTTTAATAGGTGTGGGTAGTTCTCGAAATATACTACGGCACACGTAAAACAAGGACTCAAAAAGGGACCCTCATTTAGAGAACTACCCATGAACAAAGAAGCCGACAGCCTTGCAGGCGTCGAGGACTTAGTCCATGGGCTTTTCAATGCCAAGAAGGTGATGTTCCTAAAGAGCCCGACACTCCTTGCTTCAAGAATACATGTGTAAGCGATCTAAAGCTGAATTAAGGTCTCTTCCTGAAGTAAGGTGTCTTCCTTCAGAAAGCTTTGGGGGCCCAAAACCCTAAACCCTAAACCCTAAACCTCTTCGGGCAAACTCGTGTTTTGTCTGCTTCTTCTTCGCTTGATCTTGGCGAGCTCCGTCTGGTTCGTGAGACCTGGCACGGGAGCCAGGCTCATAGCAGCTCAACACCTCCTACCTTCATACCAATGGCTACTAATATTATTCATATCATCAGAATTATGAATATTAACCATATGATAAAATACTAGTCATAGTATCAGTAGTGGCAACATTTTTATTACTACAGTAATCTGATTAATGATATTCAGATGATTAAGATTGTTGATATTACTCATACTACTAATGTTATCAATATTATAATATAGTGAATAATATGAATATTATTGATAATAGTCATACTATTTGAAATATTGTTGGTATCGGTAAATCGTGTGAATATTGCTGTTATGTTATTAATATTATCTATAACTTATGCTATGTGCATCCTTTTCTATTCATCCATTAATATGACTAATAGTATTACAATCAATATGATTACTTGATATTAAAATCATTAATAACAAATCAGTTTGAAGGATAGCGATGACATGATTTCTACGAAAGCCCAACAACTAGGTCTCCGAGCAACTGGATACGGGGCGGGGGTGCCTGTGCCAAAAGACTAGAAAAGACAGTGACATCTTGTTTGCACTTGCTTCCGCATGATCCATATTTGGTTTACAGGTAGGCTTAGAAGGTAACCAAAACCCCAAAACAAGGAGAATGAGGCCCTACTCTGGGTCCGAGTGTATGTTTGTGAACCCGAAAGGCAACCACTACAATTCGTGTCTGGGCAAGAGATCGTGGCGCCTCCAAGATGCAACACATATCAAGGTTCAAATCATAATCCGGTTGATGGGTCTACTCATCTCTGGTATGACTGCAACCTAATTAAACCCTAAACCCTAAACCCATATAAAACAAAGCCCTACAGCACTTCAGAGGCCACTAGTTCTTGTTGAGAGAAGTCAAGGGACAGGATCCGAGTCTGGATAGCGGAAAACAGGATCTTTTGGGGTTGCGGTCGTCAGGGTTCAGGGTTTAGGGTCTAGGGTTCAGGGGTTGTAGATGCTTGCTGTGCTTCAAATGGGGCAAAGAGTCCACCTTGTGTTGAAGGCTTCTATCGGCCTTTCTTCTGTGAAGATTGGAGTTCAACCGCCGAACAGTGTAACCCTAAACCCTAAATCCTAAACCCTAATTCCTTAAGGCTGCTTAACGCGAAACCAGCTGTCTTGAAACAGGCGCCTTCGATAAGGCTCCATGGGACCTGCGTCCACGCAGCCTCGGCCCGGGACAGGAGAGCTGGCCCCATGAAGCCATCTAGGGTTTAGGGTTTAGGGTCTAGGGTTTAGGGTTGATAGGGTTTAGGGTTTAGGATTTCGGGTTGAGGGTTTCATGCTTGAATCTCACATCGTGAACCACCCACCCCGAATCGGATGAATCCTGCCAAGTGTCCCTGGCTGCCGCGGTGCCGCGCTTCGTCGCGACGGCGTCCTCCGTGGAGGCGGAGCTATAGGGGCTTCCAGACGCCTTCTGGTGCGTTCTCTTTCTCTTAGCAACTACTTAGTACAGAGTTGCACACACAAAGCGGGGGGGGGGGGTCCCTACCATAAACCCAGGTACAAAGGTCTTCTGTGCGGGCGGTGGGGAGGGGGGGACGCGTGCAGCTTCTCTCTCGGTGACCCCAAAAGTGCTCCAGGGCCCATGACTTCGACCACGGTAGAACAGAAAAACTCAGAAGCTAGGCCTTCTGGACGCTGTGTGTAAAAGAAAGGTCCCCAAGAAGGCCTAGCGAGCAAGCCCCAAAACCCTGAACCCCACATGTTTTTGGTACGCTCAAAAACAAGAAATGCATTCCCAAATCTTAAACCCTAAACCCTAAACCCTAAACCCTACTAAACCCTAAACCCTAAACCCTAAACCCTAAACCCTAAACCCTAAACCCTAAACCCAACCCCCCCCCCCCCCCCCCCCCCCCAAAAAAAAAAAAAAAAAAGAGAAGTCTGCAGCTCCAGCCAGCACTCGCCGTAGAGCTCGGAGAGCTCTCCGAAGAAGTCCAGCGCCTGGGAGTTCTTGGGGGTCTACTTCGGAGGTTCATGGGTACTTCTAAGCCCCAAGTAGGGTTTAGGGTTTAGGGTTTAGGGTTTAGCGTTTAGGGTTAAGGGTTTAGGGTTTAGGGGTACTATTCACCACAACTAGGATTCAGGGTTCAGGGTTCAGGGTTTAGGGTTCAGGGTTCGGGGTACTTATAACCCCAAGTTTCTTATTGGGATGTTCCCCCTTATGCCAAAAGCCCTTCATCGCGATTCCCGTACCCCCCTACTATCATCCATACTAAGGACTGTTAGTAAGTGGGGGAACATCCCAACCTTCTTTAAAGGTTGACGGCTTAGGGGTACTATTCACCCCAATTAGGGTTTAAGGGGTACTTATAACCCCAAGTATAAGTCTACGTATAACCTTCTTATTGGGATGCTCCCCCTTATACTCTCAGCCCTTAATAGGGATTATAGTAGGGGGTACTATAATCCCTAGTAAGGACTGCATGTTAGTACGTATACTTGGTAGACCAGTAACCATATTATGATAAGGGCACCCTTATTTTGGGTTGGTTATTTTATAAGGGAACCAGAGCCCAAAAAAAAGGGGTAAAGGGTATCACTGGGCTACCAAGTATACAAAGGAACATCCCAACCCACGCTCCAAGTGCAATGTCCAGCGGCTGCGTGCCACCAAGGCCCGCTGATGGGCACCGGGCCTGGGGGGTGGGTTTAGGGTTTAGGGTTTAGGGTTTAGGGTTTAGGGTTTAGGGTTTAGGGTTTAGGGTTTAGGGTTTAGGGTTTAGGGTTCAGGGTGGCCCCTGTTTTTGGGGTCTTAGGGGCTTCGGGGTCCAGGGTTTAGGGTGGGCTTGGGGTTTCGGAGTTTAGGGTTTAGGGCTTAGGGCTCCAGGCTTTAGGGTTTAGGGTTTCGGAGCTTGAAGCTTTCTGCAGGTTTCCGAACAATAGTAGGGGTACCGCTTTTGGAGGGTTCCTACAAGAGCGATTGTGTTTTGGGGGTGGGTGGGTGGCATGATCAGCGTGCCCCTGCTTTGCTAAATGCACATGGACAGGGTTGGCTCAACCCTTGTACCCAGACCCCATTGGGAGGATCCAAAAAGTAGAACCCCCAAAGAGTACCCTCTACCATGCTGTTGGGTCATTCGTGGGAACCCTTAAGGGGATCCCTTTCTCTGGATCCTCCCAGCATTGGCCGGCAGGACCTAGGCTGCACTGCTGCACTAGGAGGAGGTGACAACCATAGCGACCCTGCACATATCACCCGAAACTTGGGATGTTCCCCTTATACTGACAATCCTTAATAGGGATTATAATGCCCCCTATTATCAATCCCAATTAAGGACTGCTAGTATAAGGGGGAACATCCCAACCCTGAACCCTGAACCCTGAACCCTAAAACCTAAACCCGGAGAACAAGCAGCTGCCCCCGCACCTGGGCGGCCAAGGATAAACCTGACAGGTTGGTGCCCCAGGGGTTATCGTCTAATTCGGGGTATGCAGCAATTAGAGGACTCTTTCAGGGATCAGGGGGAGCAGGATGAGGTTCAGGCAAATGATTTCAGGCTCTTCCGGACGGCAGAAGGATGATACGCCATCAGCTCCTAGAACGTGTCATGCGTCCCGCAAAGCCCGTACCATTTTCGCGCACCCAGAACGCGTATACCTGGAATGATCCTAGAGAGCGGAGGCCAGTTCTCTATATGTCAGGGTACACTAGATTTCAAGGGCACGAATTCTAAGAATTAGGTTGACAAGTGGCACATCGTACTGCAGCCGGTCGAACTGCGCAATGACCTGCTGTGCATGACAAGCAAGGCTTTGGGGTTTAGGGTTAGGGTTTCTAGTTTAGGGTTTAGTGTTGCATCATGTCATGGGCTGCCATCCGAAACAAAACTTGCATGGAGGTGCTGTTCTTTATGTGCTACAACCCGAAGAAACCCCTTTTAACACAGGCCCCGGGAACCCTACATCCGAGACCCGACCCTCACCCCACATGGATTCTCTACCTTATGGGGTGCATGTCCTCCAAGAAATCGGAGGCATAACTAGGGTCCTAATTTCTTTGCCGAAGCCCTAGAAACCAAACAACAGTTTCGTGGCGCTGCTCTTCTGGGCCTCCGGAAAGCCCTGGGACGTGCAGGGGCCGCGCCGCCAGAGTTCAGAGACCTCCTTAGGCGCCAATTTAGGTTTAGGGTTGACAAATGCTTGGAGGGCTGAAAAGTTCTAGGCCTGAAGGTCTAAGCAGGGCATACTGTAGGAGGTTTCAGCGGGAGCCTAGAGGCTTGTAGAGGGCTCACAGCTCATCTGGAGCTAACGGGCTTCTAAAGCTTAACGACTTGGTTTCAGGCTTTTAGACTGTGGGTTTTAGGGCTTGCAGGGTTTTAAGAGGTTGTAGGGTTGAGAACCTGTAGGTTGTCTAGAGCTCATGGCTTAAGGTCCTCTAGGGCTTGTAGGCTCTTGTTCGAAGGCGAATATAAGGTTCCCAATGACGTGGCGTAACCGCCGGACACGCAACTAAGCGCCCCCGGTCGACTCGCTTTAGGATAAGTGGGTTTAGGGTTTAGGGCGTGCTTGTCGTTTCGCGTTGGAGGTTGAGGGTTTAGGGTTTAAGACAGAAAGTGTGGCTTCTGGTATAAGATGGCTTAGGGTATCTTTTTAGGGTATCTCAGGCCATAAACTACGGCTTCGGTTCATAGGGCTTTGGGTCTACCTAGGAGTAGCCTTAAACCGCGCTTAACGAAGGGGAATGTACCTTAGTTCTTGGGTGTACTTGCCCTGTTAAAGGAGCAAGGTTATTTCAGATAGGGCTTGGGGTGACCCTTATGTAACCCTCAACCTCAAACCCCCGGACTACTATGTCCTTATAAGGGTTCTGGTGGCCAAAAGAATAGGGTTTAGGGTTTAAGGCGGGCTTATGCCCTCGAGGCCCTCAACTTCAACCTGACCCAAGCGTGGCGCAAAGATTACCATTGCCACGCGCCCAGCGCGCAGGGTGTCAGCGGCGCCGCGCAGGACACAGGGCTCCTGAAGAGGGGCTGCAAAATGGATTTATGAGACCCTACAAACAGGGTGTGGTCTCGGGTTTAGGGTTAGGGTCTAGCTCCAAACCCTGCAGTCCTACAAAGCAAACAGGCTTGGCAAGGCCGTACCCCTTTGCTGAAACCAGCTTGCAACGCCACGCTGGTACAGCAGCTGTCCGCGAACACTGCACTCTTGCCCCAAAACCAGGGTGGGGCCCCCTAGTTATAAGTAGAGTTATAAGGGCCCTAAATTGGGTTATAAGGACCCTAAGTTAGGTTATAAGTCCCTTAACTACAGTTAGTATAGTAAGGGGGCCCCACCCTGTAACCCTGTAAGCAGCCCTAAACCCGGAACCCTCCCATAACCCTAGACCCTGACGCCCATAACCCTTTGGAAGGGCAAGATCTCCAAACCAGACCCCACAAGAACCCAGAACCCCATAACCTTATAACCCTAAACCCTTTCAACCCTAAACCCTAAACCCTAAACCCTAAACCCCAAACCCCAAACCCTATCCCGTCCCCGGATCCTGGCCGTCCACGTCCACCTGCGCTTTGGAGGGGAGGGGCAACTTACTGTCGGCTAGGATGAGAGAATGAGGTACGCCATATCTAGCATATACCCTTTAAGGCATTATATAGGGTACCTCAGGTACCCTATATCCCCCCTACATATACCCTTTAAGGGATTGTAGAGGGTACCTCATTCCCTCATGCCCTACAAACCAACAGTAAGGCAAAGCGACTGGCGAGGCCCTAAGGGTGCTTTGGTTTGGGGCTTAGAGGGTTTCTAGGATTAGAGGGTTTGGGGTCTTGTTTAGGGTTGAGGGTTTATAGGGTTGTAGGGTTCTAAAGGGCTATGGGTTGGTGTTGCGTCTAGGGTTCTAGGGTTTAGGAATGTGTTTCTATACCACCTTCCTTTCCGACGGAAGATGATCTCTATGTCAGCAAAAACAAAACAACGGTTCGTAAGGGTTGGGTACTGGTTCGGGCTATAGCGCTTACAGAGCTTACTGAACATGATGATTGGAGTTGAGAGGGGCTTGGGCTCAGGGAGAATAGGGTTCAGGGAACTGCTCCAAAAAACCGTGTTTACTCAGCCTATTTTAGGGCTATGGTGAACTGACTTTCTTGACTTGAAAAAAGATGCAGGGCCCGATGGCTTAAACTCACTAGGGGCCAATCTTCTGCATGCCTCAGGGTCATCATTACCCCGGTTTAGGGTTTAGGGTTTAGGGTTTAGGGTTTAGGGTTTAGGGTTTAGGGTCTGGCTCTTGGGCTGCCAGTCCGCCCACAAGGGTAGGTGTTGGCTAATTTGCCGTACGCCGTCCTCAGAAGTAGGCCTTGGCCTACATGAGGTGTGAATCTGCTACGACTCTCCGTACATCTCTCCACATCCTCTTGGAATGCTTTGGGGGTTCATGGGGTCCTTGTAAGTAGGGTTGCAAGTACCCTAAGTGAGGTTATAGCCATATTCATCCTACTTGCAACCCGACTTCTAAGTGCCCAAAGGAAAAGCTTACTGTTGGGCAATTAGTAGGGAATGAAGGAATGAGGTACCCTATATCCCCCTACATATAAAGGCCCTTTAAGGGATTATACAGGGTACCTCATTCCCTCATTCCCTACTAACCAGTAAGTAAGAAAGGCCTGCGAATATGAACCCCCCGACTCCCCGCAGGCAGTGGCGCCCATGCCCCGTGTCAATCCACACCCTCATGGCTCACCGCTGAACGTGTCAACTTGATGGGGCCCAAGTCTTCTCCCCCCCCAAAACCCTAAACCCTAAACCCTAAACTCTCAACCCTCAAACCTCACCCCTGAACCCTGAACCCTGAACCCTAAACCCTACACGAAGCCCTGGAAGTGCTTGGGTAAGAGTCGAAGTCACAGGCCTTGAGGATGTCGATGGCGCCTCGGCCCTCCTTGAAAAAGGCTTTAAGGTTTGCCGGAATTTTGGGGTTTAGGGTTTAGGGTTTCGGGTTTAGGGAATTTTGGGGTTCTGTGGGGTTCAGATGCAGATGGGGGCCCCTCCTGGCCTAAACCCTGAACCCCAGACTGGTGGAATTGAGATAGCGCTACGATACTCAGTGGCCTGCAGTGTAGCCAACACAAGCCCAGCACAAGCCCTCAATGCCAAAGCCCTGACTTAGCCTGACCCTACATCTAAACCCTAAACCCTAAACCCTAAACCCTATAAAGCCTAAAACACACACACACACACCCTAAAGTCTGGTAAGCATCCCAATTCGCTCGGTGCGGGGAGCTTGCTCGGTCGGTGCTTGGGGGAATTCCTGAATCAAAGGCAGCCCTTGGAAGACCTTCGCCCCTACAACCCCTACAAAGTTTAGGGTTTAGGGTTTAGGGTTTAGGGTTTCTTGGAGGTTCATGGGTACTTATAAGTAGGGCTTATAAGTAGGGCAACAATGGTTAAGAACCCTATTTCCCTAAGGGTCCATGTACCTAACTGGGGCATACTTGGATCCTAAAGTACCTTCGACATAGGGACTTTGGGCCCCCAGTCTATGACAATGAGGTACGTGGAATGTTCAGGGTTCAGGGTATCCCGAACAACCAAGTATGGCGCCTGGGACCCTAAACCCTAAACCCTAAACCCCAAACCCTAAACCCTAAACCCTAAACCTTAACATAGAACCCCCTTAAAAGACCAAGCGCTTGGATTCGGGCTTCAACAGCGGCCCAGTAGCCAGCAATTCGTCGAGGGTGACCAGCTCTTCTGTGAACTGCTGCAATGGGTCCGGGTCCTGCACCCTACATGCTAAACCCTAAGCCCCTAGCCCCTAATAAAATGAGTCCCAACTGAGACCATGTAACCTGTACTAGGAGAGGGGACCGGCTGCGTAAGCCCTCTATCAATCTTTAGAGGAAGTACATTTTCGTATGAATTCTTACCCAGCGATGGATAAGGGCCAAGGCTTCAATGACCCCCATACGACTCTCGCGGGCTCAAGCCGCTGAGGTTTTCTGCGGAAAACCGGCCATGAGTCAAGCTCCTCAGCCCGAGGGAGATGCCAGGTTATGATTGCACACAGACCCCATCCGAAGCCACAAAACCCCAAACCCTAAACCCTACCTGCCTAAACTGATACGCTGACGGGCGCACTGATTTTTGATTTTTTCGTGAGCAACAAGTGCTCTGCTTTCGCCGCGAAACTTGCCGCAACGTCTGCCCAGAAATGGCTCCGCTGGCGTGCTGCACTCACGTGCACATGGGCAAAGCTATTAGGCATTCATACCTAAAGCCTAGCACCCAAACCCAAAAACCTTAAACCCTAACCCATCAATGGACCCCAATTTTAGGAACCTACCAGCTGCAGCTAGCGGCCCCTTTCGAAGCTACCCCTTCTGCATCCTCCTTGGGCCAGACATCACCCCCCTACATCCGACCACCTTGGTACATGAACGGTCTCAACGGTGCTAAAACTTACCTAGTCCCCTTCAAAATGCCCGACATACTCCCAGTGTCCCGGTAAGGTACTCTTAGGCCCTTCAGGGGTACTTGGGTGCGCAGGTTTTCCCGTTCATGCCTTGTACATGTATATCCATATTTCTATCTACACATACATACATATATATATATATATATATATATGTGCATTGTATACATGCATCAATCACTGTCACACACACACACACACACACACACACACACATATATATATATATATATATATATATATGTAGGCATACCGTACAGATGCACACAGTACATCCCCACATATCTCTGAGCACGCTTCGCGGAGCCTGGGCTTTGATGCCCACCTTTGTCGGTGTTCAAAAAGCCTTCGTGAGGTCTCAAGTCTGGGTCTACAACAAAGCAGCGTAGAGGCTTAGAAGGGTTTAGGGTTTAGGGTTGAGAGTGTAGGGTATAGTTGTCTTTTGTGTTTCTTGGGGGGTTGGGGGTGGGAGCGAGAATCACGGGCTCGCTGGCATCCTGGATTCCTCAGCCCTCAAATGGTCGGCCAGCACGAGCACGCTCACCAGTAGAGCGTGTCCGGGAAGAAGCGCTGGATCTCGATCAGGCCACCAACCTGTGATACCCCTGTGCCAGCCGACAAAGCCCGCAAACTCCCAATAAGCCGAAGCAGCTCAAGCAAGACACAGGTGTCGATGCTGAGTAGGGCCCGTTTTGGGCCTCTACAAATGTCAATCCCCTAGTCGAAACTATAGGGTACCACGAACCAATATTGAGGTCACTGGAACTTCCTACCGGCCTTCTGAGTCTTTCAGGCTCCTGAGGGCCCTGCTGCGATACAGCGGTTTCTTCGGTTTGGGGTTCAGGGTTTAGGGGTTTATAGGGTTTATGGCCCTAAACCCTAAACCCTTAGCCCTGAACCCTAGACCCTCGAGGGTTTAGGGTAGGCAAGTAGGTAATGGCAAACACTGTCGGATGCCGGCATGTATGGCCTCAAGAACCCAAAGCCTGCATTTTTGCTGTAAGCCACCTGAAAAGCCCTTGGCTTGTTTCACACGACGAGCCTACAACAAAGTAGGTTTTGGGTTGTTTAAGGTATATGCCCTAAATGCTAAACCCTACACCCTAAACATGGACCCTTAGTTGGGGCAAGCCCTTCGCACAAAGCAGTCCCCGGAAGCAGCAAAAAAAACACCTGGTTGCGGTATACCTTAAGAACCAAAAGCCTACTTTTTTGTAGGTTGCCTAAGAATCCTTTAAGGGGTTTATGGTAAGAGCCTACAAAAAAGTAGGCTTGGGGTTCTTAGGGTACGGGTACACATTAAATAGACAGCGGCAGATGGATCGAAGTTGTGGTTCCTGTGTTGCGCCGATACCCATCCCCCCCCCCCCCCATCCCCACACCCCGGGTAGTTGAGCTACAGTACCCAGACGTGAGGCCTGGAACCTGGAAATCCTCCAGGAAGAGAAGCAGACATGAAGAACTCTTTGGGACGTTCCCAGTTATACTAACAGTCCTTAATCGCCATCTTAAAAGGGGTACGATAATCCCTACCTAGTAGCCCAGTAACCAAAGGGTAAAGGGCAGCACCACTGGGCTACCAAGCCTACCAAGGACTGTTTGTATAAGGGGGAACATCCCAAAGAGTTGTGTTCAACGGCGTTGTGTGTTGGAGCCTTCAGCATGATAATGCAGAGACGGCCCCACGAGCTGGTTGACTTTGTAACTCCTTTAACAGTCGCTTGGGGTTTAGGGTTAGGGTTAGGGTTTGGGGTTTGGGGTTTGGGGTTTAGGGTTGAGGGCTTAGGGTTGTTCAACGTGCCGCCGGGCAGCTGTGAAGAGGATAATGATGGAGAAGAAGTTCACCTTGCAAAGTTTGAGAGGCTTCAGGCACGCAAGCGTGGAAGACAGAACGTGCGGCCCCCAAAGCAGTTCATAAAAAAACCGTTTGCGGGCCAGAGCATCTAGATCCCCAGACCCCTGGGAGGATTCAAAAAGTATAACCCCACATAATACACTATACTACCACTAGGTCATTCTTAGGGAACCCTCAAGGGGACCTACTTTTTGGATCCTCCGAGGGGCCTGGGACTTGAATACAGTGACATGGTCGCTCGTTGCTGTAGCTCTTTTCCTATGACTGCCCCCTCCCCCCCCCTCCCCCCCCCCAAAGAAAAAAACAAAAAGCTCGTAATCTCAATACGGGGATGCCAATAATGACATCCTCTTGCACCCAAGAAGGTAACATAACCCAAGAACGCAACATGCACCATGCAAGGTCCAAAGTCTGCCAGAGGGCTTGGCCCGGAGGTCGTGTGAGGGGTTTTGAAACCCTACGCTAAACATCACACCCTACCCTGGAATCTAGAAATCGCCCAGAGCTCCCTAAACCCTAAACCCTAAACCCTAAACCCTAAACCCTAAACCCTAAACCCTAAACCCTAAACCCTAAACCCTAAACCCCCCCGAAAGAACCCAGGGCTTCTGGGGGCCGAGGTGCGTTGAGGGAGAGCCAAGCCTTGATGTCCTGAAAGGTTTAGGGTTTAGGGTTTAGGGTTTAGGGTTTAGGGTTTAGGGTTTAGGGTTTGGGGTTTGGGGTTTAGGGCTTTCACAAGGTTTGAGGGTTTAGGGATTTTGGGTTTTGGGGGTTTAGGGTTTTAGGGTTTTCGGGTGTTCACAAGAGTTTAGGACTTTTGGGTTTCAGGTTTCCGGGTCTAATTCGTCCTCCGACTCCACAACCGGCGTGATGTAGGAGACCTGCAAGGACGGGGGATGGATCGCCCCTCTTTGTGTGTTCCGAGATCCCGAGATCGCATAGCCCAAGAATTCAGGTTTAGGGAGCATGGTTTAGGTTTCTTACCCCCCCCCCAAAAAAAAAAAAACAAAACAAAAAAGTGGCCTCCTATAACCCCCCAGAAGGCCCAAACAGACCCTGATAGAAGTGCCGCAAACGAGAAGTGTTGCTCCGTGCTTCTGTTGAATCAGGAGGTCGAAGACGACCTGCAATACTACTTGGAGGTTCATGGTACTTATTAACCAATTGTAACTGTACTTATGACCCACTTTATAAGCCTTGCAGTGCCCTAGTATGGCTATAAGTACAGATATAAGTACAGTTACGATTGGTTAAGAAGTGCCATGAACCTCCAAGGACCCACCCCCCTAAGGCCCCAAACAAGGCTAACTCAAAAAAACATATTCTTACTTATAAGGGTACTTAATACAGGGATTACTATGACGTTTTCTTACTTATAAGGGTACTTAATACAGGGATTACTATGATTTTTCTGAGGGGGGGGGGTGCTTAAGTAAATAGTAATCTGTCGTGGCCGGACCTGGTTGCTGGCGCCGGTGCTAAGCTGGTACTCCGGAATGTCCCAGTCGTTCGTCTTGACAACCTCAGGCCACAGAGGCTTTGCGGGATCCGGGCCGCCTCAAGTCTTGAAGGGGTTTAGGGTTGAGTTTAGGGTTTAGGGTTTAGGGCTTCGGGCTTCGGGTTTAGGGTTGTTAGGATCAGGATGTTCAAGATGCTAATTGAATCCCTTTTGAGGCTGCCAGCGGGCTTCGGCACAGAACGGCCCACGTCATTGGAGACCCCTTAGAAGCTTCCTAAACCCTAAACCCTAAAGCCCTCCAAAAATCGATGTTGCGCACAACTTGGAGGGCGCTCACAGGGTTACAAAGAGCTTTCAAGGCCCAGACCCCCTTACCACCTGAAAGCCTCAGATGCCCACAGCCTGTACTTGGTTTAGGGTTTAGGGTTGAGGGTTTACTTCTTTCCGTGCGGTCCTTCACACCGATTGAAGCCCTGCGTCCAACATGCACCAAGCCGCGATGCGCGGTGGGTTGTTGTTCTTGTCCCGGCTGGTGATCTTACCGGCTTCCTCCGACTGAAACCAACCAGCTCAAAACCCGAAGCCGTGTAAATAGAAATCTGTTTTACGTATACCTGTGTATGCAAAGAATAAGAACATGTAATATGTAGATTTGTGATCTCTTATCATGTTATCCCCGAGACAGTGTGCCTTATACTTGTTATTCCTCAACGTGGGGACAGGGTTGATGGCTTTCAACCGCAAGCTCAACCTCTTAGCGGCCCAGAAACCTAGGACACTTTGGCGCCCTTATCGAAGAGAAATGCAACATGCGGTATGTTAAAAATCCCAATCTCATACCCCTTAACCTCTACAAGGAGAATGTAAGGAATAATTTTGCCATGCCCCCCTGATTTTTGTTTAAGGGTATGCCCAAGGGTATGTTGAATGTTTCTTAGAGTTTGCTTCATTCACCTAACCCTGAACAAAAGGGACTAAGCGATAAGACAAGGCATCCAAGCCCTAGAGCCCCTAAAACCCAAGACCCTACACCTTTAAGCCCTGTTCTACCCGAAGCCCTACAAGCCCTTCGGAAAACCCGAAGCCCTGAACCCTAAGCCCTGCACCTGGATTCCTGAAGGAGAGATATTCGAGAAGGACCCCAAACTCCAGAGCCCTGGGCCTCCAAAACCCACAACGCATCTCCGTCCTCTGGCTTGATGATGAGCCCCCCACCCTAAACCCTAAACCCTAAACCCTAAACCCTAAACCCTAAACCCTAAACCCTAAACCCTAAACCCTAAACCCTAAACCCTAAACCCTAAACCGGAAAGAAATCTCCGTCCTCTGGCTTGATGATGAGCCCCTCCTTTCATGCGAAAGAGGGCGGCAATGTTCAGCTCCCGCTATGTTTATAAGATTGATAACCCTAAGGGTCCATGTACCTATATGGTATATACTTGGCCCCTAAAGCTGCTCTATGGCAGCCCCTTTTAAGGCCCAAGTATATACTATATGGGTACATGGACCCTTAGGGTAAGGGGTTGCATTCAAGGGGTGTTGGGCTTGGCCAGCTTCAGGGTTTTGGGGTTTTTGAGGTTTTTTTTTGGTTTTGGGGTTTGGGGGTTTAGGGTGTAGGGTGCTGATGAACAGGGAGATGGAGATGGAGATGAAGATGCTGATGATGATGATGATGAGGATGATGATAGGACATGGCAGGAGCCCTAAACCCTAAACCCTAAACCCTAAACCCTAAACCCTAAACCCTAAACCCTAAACCCTAAACCCTAAAGGAGTGGAAGTTGTGGCCTGGCCTCCGTCTCGGCTTGCATGGCCACGCCCGTGCGGAGGCTGCCAGACGACACGTTCGCGAAGAGCAGGCAGCCGGCCTTACGCAAATAAGGGGCCTTAATCATTAGAATAGGGGTTAAAGTAGATGGTCAGTTTTCTCAAAATTATGGTCCTTGTTGGTTACCCTAGATACGAGGCGCCGCCTTATGATGGGAGGACAAATTTTAGAGGAGTGGCCATATACGGCCCATACGGGAATGCTAGTAGTAATTGTTCCGACCCCCACATTCAACAAGCAGCATACGTAATCGGAATGGGTCTTCTGTTTGCAGCAGAATGAGTCAAGGGGGCGAAATATTCACAGCTACAAGCCCTCAGCCCTCAGCCCCATCCCTCCATGGCTAGATCACCCCTAATTACGGAGAATTCGAGCAGGGGGCTTGCAGTGTCAAGGTTTTTTTGGGAAGGTCTCAGGGTTTCCGATCTCCGCTGCTTCTTGAAAGTCCCCTTTCTTGTGCTTCCGAAGCTGGCGTCGTGCGGGACCGCGGATTTTTTTGCCGGCTGTCGCCAAAAGAACGCGCGTTCGGGGACTGAGGCGGCGGCATGTCCCAAGATCATGGCGAGGCAGGAGGCCACGACCTTGTAATGAAATGCTGAGTTAGGGTGTGTGTGTGTGTGTGTGTGTGTGTGGGTGTGTGTGTGTGTGTGTGTGTGTGTGTGTGTGTGTGTGTGTGTGTGTGTGTGTGTGTGTGTGTGTGTGTGTGTGTGTGTGTGTGTGTGTGTGTGTGTGTGTGTGTGTGTGTGTGTGTGTGTGTGTGTGTGTGTGTGTGTGTGTGTGTGTGTGTGTGTGTGTGTGTGTGTGTGTGTGTGTGTGTGTGTGTGTGTGTGTGTGTGTGTGTGTGTGTGTGTGTGTGGGGGGGGCTTGTCCGTCTTGTCAAGGGATTATAAGACTTGTACGCCGACGGTTGTACCCCTTAAGGTTTCCCTTGATATACCCCCCACTATGGCCCTTATACTACCTTCGAGGATCTTGAACAAGGGTCTCAAACCCTCGGGTACCACTTTAGGGGTCCGAGGTAGAGTTCCTTGATCTTAGTCAGCACAAACCCTACAACTTGAACCCGAACTCTAGTCCATGGTAAGTCGGGACTGGAATAGCGAAGCACATTCGAAAAAAAAACAAAAAAACACAAATGAATCGCAGTGAATCCGTATCTTGGGGGTTTGAGATAACTCAAGAGGCCTTGTTAAAGTGAGATCCGAAAGCTTACTTGTTCTGGGATGAAGCTCGAAACAACACTTAGAGACGTTTCTTACAGCTGACCCAGTTTGGGGGCTCTGGAGGAAGAGATGAGCTCCCCTCCACCAGACCTTTTTTGAAACTGGACTTGTTGCTCCACCAACCCGAAACCCTAAACCCTAAACCCTGAACCCAAAACCCTAAGGATCCAGAGCCAGGATTTAGGGCTTAGGGTTGTGGAAGGTTTAGAGGACGCGGGCGTTTGAAAGGATTCGGTACAGAAGCACCCTAAGAACAGACCACTTGTGTGTTTTGGAGGTCGTTTCGCAACAAAATGGTTAGGGGGTTCGGGGTGTTTAGGGTTTAGGATTTATAGGCTTGGGGATCACAGTATACATTTGCAAATTGCCTTAGGCACCTGCTATTGCATCCTTGACAAATTTCTGCGCATCTGCCGCATCAACCCTCCTGGAGAAGATGGGGCCATCTGCACTTCGTAGGAATATATATATATATATATTATATATATATACATATACATATCTAAAATGAGTACATATAGATATAGATATTGATACAGATACAGATATAGATATGTATATATATATATATATATATGCACATACACCACAATAGGTTACACAACAACGGGGCGATCATTTTGCTCAACCCTTCCCCCTCCCCCTCCCCCCCCACCCACCCACCCGAACCCGCATCTAATGCAGCTTCGGCCACCAGTGCAGGAAGAGCAGTTCGACGGGCCATCGTGGCGTGTTGGTTGAAGGCGGGGGTGAAGGGGGGTAGACTTGAGCCACAGATCTGAACGAGAACCAGGCTCGGGGTGTTCAGGGTTTAGGGCTTAGGGTTGGGATGTTCCCCCTTATACGAACAGTCCTTAAGAGGGATTATCTTACCCCCTGTTAGAATCCGGGGGAACATCCCAAGTTGAGTGTTTAGGATTCAGGGTGAATCAGGGATTGCATGGAGAATATCGAGTTAGGGATCGGGGAGGGCATGCGGAAAGCGTCTGGTGTGCTTGCGCTTACAGGACCTACCAGCCATCTGATATGTAAGAAGCCAGCAATAGCCCCAAACGGCAAAACCGCGTGGACTGAGCGGTTAGTGGTTCAAAGGCTTTGCGGCGAGCTAAGTTGTCTGCCCTAACACGTACCAATTCGAAACCCTAAACCTTGCTAAGCACCGATGCCTAAACCCTAAACCCTAAACCCTCCAAAAAGCCCTGAGGGTGTGCTCCTGAAGCTGACCCGTATCCGGGTCCCTCAGCATGTACTCCTCGTGTGATGGCGGAGGCCTGCGGGAGATGCCAGATTGGGGATTTCCCCCTTTTTTGAGGGCTTAGTTTAGGGTTTAGGGTTTAGGGTTTAGGGTTTAGGGTTTAGGGTTTAGGGTTTAGGGTTTAGGGTTTAGGGTTTAGGGTTTAGGGCCCATGCTGGTAAAGCCATGAACCCAGGACACACCTAAAACCCTCTGCCCCTTGGTCAGCCCAGTCACCATACTATAGTAAGGGCACCCCTTTTTCGGGTTGGTGACTTTGGCAGGGCACCTTGCACCAACAAAAGGCAAAAGGGCACCACTGACTGATCCACCAAGACCCTACTTTGAAGTACCCTACTAAACCTTCCAGGATTCCAGTAACCCTAAACCCTAGCCCTAAACCCTAAACCCTAAACCCTAAACCCTAAACCCTAAACAATAAACCCTAAACCCTAAACCCTAAACCCTAAACCCTAAACCCTACTTCGAAGTACCCTAGAAAAACCAAAAAAAAAAACCTTCAAAGAAAGCTCCGAGAGCCGTGGCCTCGTCGCACCCGGCACCTCGATCGACAGCGCGCCGCCAGCTCCAGAGAAGCGGGCCTCTCTGGTTCCCCCTTTTTTGGGGGGCTTTTTGGGGGGTTTAGGGTTTAGGGTTTAGGGCTAGGGTTTAGGGTTTAGGGTTTAGGGTTTAGGGTTTAGGGTTTAGGGTTTAGGGTTTAGGGTTTAGGGTTTAGGGTTTAGGGTTTAGGCGGTTTAGGGTTAACGGTTTAAGGGTTTAGGGTTCAGGGGGTTTAGGGCTTTAGGTTTCAGGGGCTTAGGGTTGCCCTGCCCTTTTCGAGCACGGACTGTGAGGCTTGCCACAACTTCCCTGAAGGAAGTTTCACCACGCGATGTCGCACAAAACACCTATTCACCCAAGTCACGATGAGTAAGTAAAGCCTATAAACCTCAAGCCCTTTCCCTACCTAACCCTACACCCTGAAGCCTTTTGTTATACAATCCTCAACGCTGCTCACCCAAAATCCTCAACCCTAAACTTAAACCATAAGCTCGAAGACTGCAGTATTACAAGTGTTACAGTCATGTTTTTGGCATACATACATACACAGCTGTTTGTTGCGAACTACCCATTCCAAATTTTGGTTAAAGACATATACATCTTGCCGAAAACCTCCAGCCCTCCACACGGACTGCAACACCCTATGGCGCCCAGGGTGCCTCCCCAAATATGCCCTAGACCTGTCAGATGAGCCCACACCTGAGCGGCCCAAGCATCCTAGGTCACTCAGCAAGATTTCCACAAAACTACCATACTTTAACGCTTTTTTCTTGGTTCTGGGTTCCCGTTCTCGCTACTTATACCTGAAGCGTATAGACTTTTTTGGGGGGTCTACTCTAAAGTAGGGTCAAAACCCCAGGAAAGCCGACTTGGTGGACAGGTGGCCGTGCCCCGCTGTGCCCCGATGGCATGCCTCAAGGAGGACGGCTGGGGAGGTGTTCTTTGGGTTTTAGGGTTTAGGGTTTCGGGTTTAGGGCAATTTCGCTTCAGTAGCCTTTTTTGGAGAGCAGTATGAGATCAAATAAGGTTCCATGTTAACGGTCTACTCAACGGGGCCGGGGACAAGAAGCGGATTGAAAGTTTTCCAGGATATTGTGTGGCAGGACTCGGGGTCTCGGCCTTCGGAGAAAGAGGGGAAGAGAGAGAGAGAGAGAGAGAGGGTTTAGGGTTTAGGGTTTAGGGTTTAGGGTTTAGGGTTTAGGGTTTAGGGTTTAGGGTTTAGGGTTTAGGGTTTAGGGTTTAGGGTTTAGGGTTTAGGGTTTAGGGTTTAGGGTTTAGGGTTTAGGGTTGCTCGATCTTCCCTCCTTAAGGCTCCAAGATCCCTGGAGAGGGGCCAGTGCCTCCTTAGGTCCCAAGGAGGGTTCTGGGTTTTAATTCCTGGGTCTTGACCCTGCTTTGGAGTAGACCCTGGCAAAAAAGTATATACTTCTTAGGTATAAGTAGCGATACTGGGAACCGAACCAAAAAAGTATTAAACTCTAAACCCTAAACCCTAAACCCTCGTCTTGCACGAGCCTGCCCAGGTGTAAGATCTGGGGGGTTTTCGACAATAGGGGTACCCTTTTTTGGGGGTCCCTTTTAAAAGGGAATCTCGTCCATATTGCACAATAAACGGGGAATTGTGGCGGGTCCCTTTTAAAGGGAATCTGGTCTATGTTGCATGTAAAAGGGGTACCCCTATTTTGAGAAATACCCATACTAGGATGGCCCTGAAAACCCTCTGAAAGAATGCTCCTGACGAGGGTCCTCTGAAAATCCAACAAGGGAAAATATCGGAAATGCCCCCAAGAGCCTACCTAGGATACGTGACTGACCCTAACCCTAAACTAAACCCTAAACCCTAAACCCTAAACACTAAACCCTAAACCCTGAACCCTGAACCCTATTCCCTAAACCCTAAACCCTAAACCCTAACCCTCAACCTTCGTGCCAGGTTGCTGTCGAAGCTCCACCGCGGCCACGCAGCTTAATGGCAACACATTCCTTGGTTTAGGGTTTAGGGTTTAGGGTTTAGGGTTTAGGGTTTAGGGTTGAGGGTTGAGGGTTGAGGGTTTGGGGTTTGGGGTTTGGGTTGTATGGTTTTGGGTTTTAGGTTTGCCAAGGAACCGGTTCGCCCGTAAACCAAACGCCTGCCTCCTTGGGGGCCTTGAAAGCGTTTAGGGTTTAGAGCTTAGGGTTTAGGGTTTAGCCTAAACCCTCTTGATTCACACTCTGTCGCTAGTGACCATCTGTTACACAGCAAGTTGATACCTAAGTATGTTACTTTTGTGACTGCAACATGCATATGGATGTCAGATGGTGTCTGTACAGGTGTCAGATACTATTCAGCACCCCTAAACCCTAAACCCTATAGGGTTTAGGCGGTTTAGGTGTGAACCTTGAAAGGGCTTATTTTGTTCTCTAAACCCTCCAAAGGTCCAAAGAGGGAACCGCGGGCAACTGCTTCCTAGACGCTCCAGCGCCGACAGCGTCTCCGCCGCGTTGAAGAAGCTCGCCTTCCCAAAGGGCTTTAGGGGTTTTGGGGGTTTAGGGTTTAGGGGTTTAGGGGTTTAGGGTTTTAGGGGTTTAGGGGTCTAGGGTTTTTGTGGTTTTAGGGGTTTAGGGTTTAGGGGTTTTAGGAGTTTAGGGTTTTAGGGGCTTAGGTTAGGATGTCCCCCCTGAGACTGACAGTTGCAAGGCCAAAGGGCTTTTAGGGGGTTTAATAGGGCTTTTAGGGGTTTTATAGGGGTTAAATAGGGGTTTAATGGGGCTTTTAGGGGTTTTAGGGGATTAACAGGGGTTTAATCGGGATTGCAAAAGGGGACACATGCCAAGGCTTGGCGCTTCAGCCTCCAGCGCCAGAACGCCGTCCAACTCGCAGCCAAAGGTTTGCAAGAAGGCGGCCCTCTGCCAGATTAGGGTTTAGGGTTTAGGGTTTAGGGTTTAGGGTTTAGGGTTTAGGGTTTAGGGTTTAGGGTTTAGGGTTTAGGGGTTTAGGAGCTAGTCTTCAGAGAGAGGAGGGAAAGGCAGTGGAGAATTCAGGATTGCGTGCGCACCTGTGGATCCTAGAAACCACTCTTCTCGGGGTGGCTTTTAGCCTCCGGGACCAGGGATTGGCCCTAAAGGCTTGTCATAAGGTGAGGGGATGGACGATAATCTTCATGGGGTTATAGATGTACAGGCATATATATATATAAATAATATATATATATATATATATACATATATATATATGTATATGGTTGAGGGTTCTAGGTTTGTGTCTTTATAGGGTTTTCTGTCGGGTTGATAGCTATGCATGGTTGCGTAGGGCTTGAACATGGCCTAGTCTTGGCGGGTACCCAGGTTGTATGGTTGGTGAGCAGAAAACATTCACAAAAAGTCCACCCAGAGAACTACACTTGGGGCGAGGCCGAGTTGCCTAGAGCCAAGAGTAGCCGCCTAGGAATCCAAAAGGGTGCCCTTTCCGGGGCTTTTAATTTTAAGGGAGCCGAAACCCCAAAAAGGGAAAACGGGAATGAGGGAACGTCTCACTTGGCCCAGTCTCCTGGTCTCCTAGCGAACTAGAACGGGGGGGCGTTTCGCGCAGTTTGTTTGGGACTCTGTGCAGATTCGAAAGGGGTGCTGCCAGCCAAACCGAATTCCATGTTGGTTCCTGCGAAGTCACGCTACTCCCCGCGACAAAGCATGTTGGAACTTAATTCAAGTCTGTAATGTGTCAAGCAACCCCGACCCCCCCCCCCCACTGCCCCCCAAAAAAACACGTGCGCATAATTATGCGTACATATATATATATATATGTATATATACGTAATGAATGCATTACCTGCAAGACCTTCTTGTCTTCAGGGCTCCAAAACCCCGAACCCTCCAACTTGTCGCTCCAAGCAGCGTGAAGCACTCTGCGACCTCCGCCTGCATACACTTCCTTCCCCCTAAACCAGCCTAAACCTAAACCTTAAACCCATGGCTGGAGGTTACCCTAAACCCTAAACCCTAAACCCTAAACCCTAAACCCTAAATCCTAGACCCTAGACCCTAGACCCTAGACCCTAAACCTTAAACCTAAACCTAAACCTAAACCCATGGCTGGAGGTTAGGGCTTCAGGTTTGGGGAGTTGGTCGGGCTGCTTCCATCTCTCTGTGTCTGTCTCTTGCTTTCTGTGTGTTTGGCACGCGCGCGTCTGTCTCTCTCTCTCTCTTTCCCATACTGTCTCTCTCTCTCTCTCTCCCATACCCGGGCCAAAGCCGCTGCTAAGCCCAAGATTAAGTGCTGAATGGGGTTATTGAGGGGACCGAACCCAGCACAAACGAAGTAAGGGCCTACTCTTGGTCTTTGGCTGTTCGGGTTGAGGCTTCTTTAGATGGGGTTGAAGAGTCTGTTGGGGTGAGTTTCTCGGGTAAAAGGCCGTGGATTCCAGGAACTCAAGACTTGCTTTCTTGTTTGGGGGTGGGGGTGAGTTCGGTTTTCGGGCTTTAGGCTCAGTAACCCTAAACCCTAAACCCTGAACCCTATATAAACCCTACATGCAGTACCCCTTTGTGTCACAGGGTTGGTTCCTGCGCCTCGGCCGCACGTTCTGGGCAATAAGCGCCTCAGGACGCAATGGCCCGATATTGCCCTAAGACATCCTGTACTGATGCTAGCCGAACCCTCTAACGCTTCCCTATCAACTCCATAGGGTTAGGGTTAGGGTTTAGGGTTTAGGGTTTAGGGATTAGGGATTAGGGTTTAGGGTTTAGGGTTTAGGGTTTAGGGTTTAGGGTTTCTAACACCCTATAACGCCGTGTAAGCCCCATACAGCCCATACCAGTACCTCCCGAAGCAAGCCCGCGCTTAAGCTGTAGTTGAGGTGAAGGGCCTGTCGAAGTTAAGGAAAAACTGAATTTGGGTGGTCCCATATCAATACAAACTACAGAGCCAAATAACATGTTTAACTGATCTTCAACATCTATAGGTTAAGGCCATGGGTTTCAGAGGGCTTCCCCCATGCTCTGTTGACAAAGCTGTCGCTGTGCAGGCATAGACTTCCTGGGTGTGAGGATGCGTTTAGGGTTTAGGGTTTAGGGTTGGTCTTACAGGGTTGTTGATGGAGGGTACAGCAATGCCAGCAGGCAGCCCACGTCCACGGTAAGCGACTTCGGCGCATATCCTGGGCGACATGGGATTGCAAGTTCTTGGTTCTTGACCTAAACCCTAAACCCTAAACCCTAAACCCTAAACCCTAAACCCTAAACCCCACGCAGCCTGGGAGTGCTTCTCCTAAGGAGAATTGAGGGTGCCAAACCTTGAGCCAACCCCGGCCATCTTGGCCATGTCGATGTGGCAGCGACGGGTGGGGTTTGCGGCTTGTGAGGTTTAGGGTTGTTTTTGCCACAAGCAATGGGCAAGCCACCGGGGCATTGAGGAGTTTAGGCTTTAGGGTGTAGGGTTTAGGGTTAAACCCCAGACCCTAACCCCTAATCTAAACCCCTAAGCCCTAAACCCTTTTTCACAAGGGACTCGACTGCTGCCTAAGCCCTAAACCCTAAACCCCTAAACTAACCCTAAACCATAAACCCCTACTCCCTAAACCCTAAACCCTAAACCCCTAAACCCCTAAACCCTAAACCCCTAAACCCTAAACCCCTAAACCCTAAACCCTAAACCCTAAACCCTAAACCCTAAACCCTAAACCCTAAACCCTAAACCCTAAACCCACCCTCTAAGGAGCCGAAGCTGCCAGCGCCTCGCAGCGACCGCAGGAAACGCTCGAGTCGACCCTGGCGCTGGGCACGCCCAAAGCTTACCAGGATGGGTTTAGGGTTTAGGGTTTAGGGTTTAGGGTTTAGGGTTTAGGGTTTAGGGTTTAGGGTTTAGGGTTTAGGGCTGAGGGTTTAGGGTTTAGGGTTTAGGGTAAATTAGGCCCTGGAATCCCCTTGACACCCACCCATCATGCAGGTGGATGTGCTGCACTCGTGCGCGTAGAAGCTACCTCGAAGCCCAAGCGCATGTCACTTTCCATGTGCACTTGCCCAAAGGATCCATGTACCAATATAGTATATACTTGGGCCCTAAAGCTACTATATAGGAACTCCTTTAAGGCCCAAGTATATACTATGTAGGTACATGGATCCTTTGGGTTGAAACCTTTCAGATTACCCTGCGTTGACGGCTGGCGAGTTTTGTCCAGCGTAGCATGGGAGCATGTCCTCGGACTCTTCAACCTATATGCTCATTAGTAGTAAAGGGAATTGGGTGCCCCATATAACCCCCTCGTTCCTCCTTAAAAGGGTTCTGTCTGGGGTACCGAAGAATATGAGCCATTTGCTGGTATCAAAGTCTGGTCTCTGAATCAGCCTACAGCTTTGACTGGAGCTTGCTCTGCCTTCCTCTTACTTCTCCAATAACCAAGGGGAAAAAAGGTTAAACTTTAATATTCCTACTAAAAAAAGAAACCCAAAAAGTTTAAAGTTCAGCTAAAGGCGAAGTAAGTCCTTCATCCTGCAAAGCCGCAGGGTGTTTCACGCGCACTGCCCGCTTGAAGCCTTTGCAGCTCTTTGTGCATTGAGCCAAAGATCAAGGCCAAAACCTGGGCGACGGGAGAAGCTCCGCTAGTCAGATCAAGATCTTGTTCAAGGACTTGCGTCCGAAGGCGCGATTCGGACCACTGACGGCTCCACAAGCCCCAGAGCACGGAAAACCTGCGCGGCACTTGCTCCACCCATTGTCTGAACTCGGGGGCCAGCTGAAACTCTGCCTCAGCGTATGCAAATGCCACATGCTTGGCGCCGTGAATCTCTTCACTTGCGAAGAACAGAACTCGAACCGCACCTCCTGCACCCTTCTGGAATTCGAAATGAACCAATGGAATGCGTGTGCTGTAACTGGTTGCTCCTTCTGTTCTGGTGGCATGCTTTTGGATTTCGTCCTGGGCCGCCTCAGGCTTCCCGTCGCACACAGACCGCCAAAATGCTTTGAGTTCTTCGTGATTCAAAGGCAGCTGTGCCGAAAAAATGTCCGGGGTATTCATCTTAAAGTCTGAGAACCCCTTGCCACCGGACGAGCTGGGCGTGCTGATCGCGAAGGCCTTCTGAAGTTGAAGTTCGGCCTCTTTCTTTGCGGCTCCAGGGCGGAAAACGAACGCTTGTATGGCCAATACAAGTCTTCTCCACAGGCCTTTAGCCGGAATGCTTGCAAAAGCCTGGGACACTTTGCTGGCTACGCCTGGCATGGCTCCGGTCGCTGGCTTTCCCAATCGCACAGCTGCAGCTTTGCTACAGAGAAACCAGCCCTGTGTGAGCCGAGAGCTTCAGCATCAGTGCTGGCAGAAGATGCTTTCTGGCGGACCTTCTGTTGGCTGACAGTTTGCAGAGGGTCTCTACACCAACCATTCGCCACAGGATATCCGAGCTTGCGCCATCAACTCTAAACACGAACAGCCGAAACCCCACAGTAGCCGACAACCCTCGTCTCAACCCGGATCTCTCGGATGTGCCAGGAGCAGCAGACCATGCAGAGGCAAACCAAAAGCCCAAACCCAAAACAAAAACTAAGCCAAAAAAGGCTTTGGCCCCTAAAGCCCTCTGACTCCTGAATATGGTCCTCTTGAACCCAATAAGGCAAAAATATGAAAAGTCCCAAGGGCCTACCGAGTACCCCTAAGTCTCCATGCACCTATGTAGTATGCACCCCGAAACCCGGGAAACCCCCAAACTAAACCCCTAACAAACCCCTAAACCCTTAAACTCCTAAACCCTATATAAAAACCCGAAACCCTAAACTTCTAAACTTTCAACCCTGGGCCTCCGGCTCACAGAACTCCTAAACCTTCTACCTTATAAACCCTAAACCCTAAACCCTAAAACAGGGTTCGCCTGGGGCTCACAGAACTCCTCCCTGAGCCGGCTGATGACGAGTCGTGCCGTGGGTGGGGCGTGCATGGCTGCGAGCACGGTGCCTTAGAGGCTGCTGGTTTCAGAGGTTAGGGCTTAGGGTGCAGGATATCGGTACTTTGTTAATTAGGGTTTAGGGTTTAGGGTTTAGGGTTTAGGGTTACTTGAAGGTTCTTGGGTACTTCTAAGTAGGGTTTTTAGTACCCTAAAGCAGGCCAGATCCATAGCTGCCCTACATGTGACCCTACCTGAAAGCACCCAGGGAACTCCAAGCGGGCCTTTCAGGGTTTTGCGAGGTTATGGGGTTCATGAACCCAAAGGGTCTATGTCCCTAAATAGCAAGTACTTTTAAGGCCCAAGTAGTCCCGATTTAGGTACATGGACCCTTAGGGGAAGCTTTGTCGGGTAGGGCTTGCAAGCGGGTTCAGGGTTTAGGGTGATCGCCGCGCGCAACAACGAGCTGACAAAGCCTCTGCTAGCGCCGACATCCAACACACCAAGCCCCAAAATCCCGAAACTCAAGGGTTGCACCGCCTCCCCGAATTTTCCTGAACCCAAATTTTCGCTCATTATATGCATCTATTTCTGTTTGACTCGCTATGTATTCATGTGCATGTATACAAGTACACGCTTGTTTTGGTGTCGGCGGATCTTCGTACTGTCGAAACGCTAGCCAAGGTGAGCCGAACAACTTGCAGACGCGGAGGACAGGGCCCTGCTGCCGAAGAGGTGCTGCAGTCGCTGCGACCTTTTTTCCGGCGACAGCTTTTTGGTGCTACCTGGGGGTTTCCAAAATTGGGGGGGGGGGGGGGGGGGGGTACCTTATTTAGGTCCTTATGATATCGGAATCCTACTATTTGGCGGTCTATATTCAGGGGTCCCTTATTGTCGTAAATGAAGGGCTTAGGGTGCTTAACTCTGCTGTGAGGATTCAGTTGTAGAACTGCTAGGTTGCCCAGTAACCTAGGATGAAAAGGGTGCCCTTTTTTGCTTAAAGGGGTTTATAGGTGAACCTAGAGCCCCCAAAAAGGGAATAAAGGCACTACTGGGCATCCTAGCTTGTTACAGTGCATACTGGGGGCATTTCGTGGTACAAACATGGACATGTCGCCGCCAAGGTCAAGCTGATAGGGCTGCCAGGCGGGCTTTACGACTAAAGGCGCTTAAACCTAAACCCTATAAACCCTAAACCCTAAACCTTAAACCCTGAATGAAAAGCCAAGTTGCACAGCCTCTTCTGCTTCGTGAAGCGCACGCCAAAGCCTGTAGAACTGGGTGGGGTGGGGGAATTGGCTGAAGGCGTAGCAGCAGGAAGTCTTCATGTCGGGTAGATGAGTGCGCCCACAAACCCTAAACCCTATATGCCCTCAACCCGAGACCTATGTGGCAAAATCTGGGCTTTAAGGGCTTGAGGGCTTCGGGTGTTCGGGGAGGGGAAAAAATGCTCAGGACCCTCAACGTTCGAAAAAAAGGAGGTCGAAGCCACAAACTTCTCCACAGACTCTAAGCATCTCCTCTGGGGTGTATTCGGGTTTAGGGTTTAGGGTCTCAAACCCTAAACCCTCTTGACCATGAAGTTTATGGAAACTGACACACCAAACTTTGCAACAGGCTTGCAGACATCCGCGCCTTTGGTGGTCATCTCCTGACTTTTGTGTTTAGGGTTGAGGGCGTAGAGTTCTCAACCCGAAACCCAAAATCACACGTGGGTGGTTGTCAAAACTATCATCCCTTTTGGGGTACCCTAGATATTAGGTGCCGTGCTATCGTAGGGTTCAAAAAAAAAAGACCATCATTTTGACAACCACGTGACGATAGACCACAAACCTACGATGCCCAGCCGCTCTCTTTTTCTGCTGGCGGCGCTGCCTGTAAAATGCCTCCGACAACTCTGAAGCTTGAGCTGCGCCTATTCTGCGGGGGTTTAGGGTTGAGGAGTTCAGGGATTTTAGGGTTTAGGGTTTAGGGTACTTTTGTTCCAGTAGAGTAAAGGTTCAGAACGTGGAGCTTGCCTAACACTGCCCTCTAGACTGGCTTGCACTGGGTTTATAAACTGAGGGTTTAGGGTTTAGGGTGTAAACTGCCTAGTAGGTAAACCCTAGGTCTTGAACTGCGACTTGCACCCTTACTATGCTGAACCCTAAACCCTAAACCCTAAACCCTGAACCCTAAACCCTAAACCCTAAACCCTAGGTCTTGAACTGCGACATGCACCGGCGGCAAATGCACAGGTGCGCGTGCGGCTGCGCGGGGTCCCGGGTCGTCAGCCAGAGCGCGTCTGCCTCCATGGGCTTCTCGCGCAGCTTCCGGGATCCTGGCTACTTGGGGTTTAGGGTTTAGGGTTGGGGTTTAGGGTTTAGGGTTTAGGGCTAGGGTTTAGGGTTAGGCCTAAACCCTAAACCCTAAACCCTAAACCGTAAAGAGACCTTGAACACAGACCCACCCATGAGCCGGCTCCTTGCTCCGGTGTGCATCTGGCGAAAAATCGCAGATCAGCTGCTGAGCAAGGCTTCGGCCCCTTGGCCTTTCGACGGACGCGGCCCGCCGTTCTCTCATACTGCCTCAGAAGGGTGTGAGTTGGGATGTTCCCCCCCTTATACTAACAGGCCTTAATGGGGATTATTCTAGTACTCCCCAGGTGAATTCCTATGAAGGACTGTTAGTATACTTAAGGAGGGCTATAATACCCCCCCCCCCCCCCCACGATGGCTCCCATGAAGGACTGTCAGTATCCCTAAACCCTAAACCCTAAACCCTAAAGGGGGATTAGGGTTTAGGGTTTCAGGGCATCACCCGGGAGGTCCAGGAAGATGGCTCAGGGCAGAGGCAAGCCGTTCATGCTGTTAAAAGCTTTTTGATATCCCCCCCTTACACTAACAGTCCATAATAGGAATTATGTTTAGGGTTTAGGGTTTAGGGATAGTAGGGGCATTACCCTGTCGAAGCCAAAAATGCTTTCTGAAGCAGGCTGTAGGGTTCAAATCGTGCGATAGTGCGAGCCTTTGCCGGCACCCCTGCATACATGAAGTCCAAGCAGCTGGGTGATGGACGTTCTCCCTTCGGGCTCGAATCGGAGACCTGTAAACTGCTCCACCTGCAACGGTGTCAGGCAATTGGAAAGGTTCGAGCTCTGCTTTCTGTTGCTTTGCGTAGCTCGGGCGGTAGCTACAAAGCATAACCCCAACAAAAACGAAAAACTTGTTGTCACCTGTAGCCGCGACCTGGCAATGAAACAAACCTCCCTTTGGTTCTAAACCCTTCGTGCAAATTGACCGGCAGGGTCTACGAGAGCTCTAGTTGCAGTTCCTTCTGGGGGAGCATGATTGTAGGTAACAGGAGAACATCTGACAACTTGGTACCCGTAAAGAAGCTACAGTTCAAGATCAGGAAAAATCTGAAACGCAAGGGCACTATAAAGGGCGCAGTTACCAAGTTCGGTTGCGAGAGATTCATCTAAAGGTCGTAGAAGTACAAGAATGGGCTATTATACTCTACAAACCCCTAAAGGGCCTATAGGGTTTAGGGTTAGGGTTTACGGCTTAGGGCCCTTTATAGGGTTCATGATGGGGATTTTGAGGCCCAGCAGCCCATCCTGGTATGGGGAATCGAGTCTACGAACCGACAGCAGCGCCTGTAGAACGCCCCGTACTTCTGTGCCGAGGCATGTCAGTGCAAGGCCTATGTAAGTTGACACTTCTCGACGCACAAGTCATAGGGGGCACTATAAATCCTATCAAGGAGGCCCTAAATCCTAAACCCTAAACCCTAAACCCTAAACCCTAAGGGGGGAACATTCCGAGGTAAAGATTTCATCCCCCAACCTCCGCGGTGGAGATGCCAGCTCGCGCGGACAGGGCCTCTGCGGCAACCTGGACGTTGTGTTTAGGGTTTAGGGTTTAGGGTTTAGGGTTTAGGGACCTTATCTTTCGTTTGGGCCGTTGAGGGCTTTGTATTAAGGATTTTGGGGAGATTTGAGGGTTTTTCTGATTTCAGGGTTTTGGGGGTTTAGGGCTTTGAGGGTCTTTGGCTTGTTAGGGGCTTGGCTTAGTTTGGGGATTTTCACGGCCTTTAGCCAGTTGTTGCCTCCCGCCTAGCAAAGCCCTCCCTGGGACTCTCTTTACCTACGTTTTAGTTGGTTACACCCAGTAAGGGGGTAACCGGTAGTTGCTACTTACAGTGAATGTAAATAGAGTGCCAGGTATACCCTGAAACCCCCTGCAAGGCCACCCTAAACCCTAAACCCTAAACCCCGAAAACCCTAAAGCCCTAAACCCTAAGCCCTAAGCCCTAAACCCAAAATCCTAAATCCTAAACCCTACAGGTTTACGGCGCTCTGCAGGGCTTGGGCTTTTGCGGGCTCTTCCCCGGCTCAGGTCGGTGGAGGTGCACGCTGCGGCGAACTTCTATCTGCACATGACCCGATCGACAGCATCTTTGTGCATGTAGACCCTAAACCCTAAACCCTAAACCCGAAGCCCTAAACCCTAAACCCTAAACCCTTTTGGGAGTGCGCGGCCGAAGGCTTTGCATGGGTCTTAGAGGGTGGGGGAAAAGGATTCGGGCTCAAGCCCTAAACCCCCCAAGTGCCCCTAAACCCTATAAACCCTAGACCCTAAACCCTAAACCCTGAACCCTAAACCCTCTTTCTCAGGCTCTGAGCCCTTTGATGAGGGGCAAACATTTCAGGGCTCTGTATGCCGAATCCCCGTAAACCCTACATGACTATGGACCCCTAAAAGCCCTGCAAACCCTACATACCCTAAAAGCCCTGTCAACCCTACATACCCTAAAGACTGAAACCCTAAACCCTAAACCCTAAACCCTACACCCTAAACCCTAAACCCTAAACCCTAAACCCCCCTAAAGACTGAAACCCTAAAGAGCCTTGACATATCGCCGGTTGGCCTTCTCATCATCCTCCGTCGTCTCGTAGCTCGAAGGAGGGGCGCCCTCATCAGTTTAGATTCGTCCGGATTTGCTTGGAGGTTTTTTTTGGGAACTCACAAGTAGGGTAGAAAGCATGATGTTGTTGTCTTCTTTTAGGGTACTTATAGTTATATACCATGAGTACCCACCAACCTCCAAGTAAGGCTTTCGGGTGAACGCTTCTTGGCGGGGCCCCCGCAGCCGATGATCCGTGGCATCCTACCATCGCGCTCCCACCCCAGAGAGCCCTTCAACGCAAATTCGACCGTCAGAACTCCAGTACTAGGAGGTTCATGGGTACCTATAACCCCAATTATAAGTCTACTTGGCTGCACTCCGGAGGGTAGCTATAGATTAAATTCTTAGCTGCCGTATTAAGAAACCCAATAAACCCAAAAAGGCTAAGGATCTAAAGTTACAGTCAAGCATAACCTACTCGGATGACTTAGGGAAGTTACGGGGGCTCAGGAGTGTAGTTACAATTGGGGATATATAGTACCCTGAACCTCCAAGTAGAGGTCTCATAACCACAGCCGAAAACTCATTCGGGCGGGAAGGGGGGGGTGTGGGGGGTGGGGGTGGTGGGGGGGGGGGTGGGGTGGGGGGGGTGGGGGGGGGGGTGGGGGGGGGGTGGGGGGGGGTGGGGGGGGGTTCTTATCATGCCAGCCCCACACACTGAATGGAGGTTCGCCGCTAGCGCAATACAGCGGTTGTCAACACCCGAACACAGGTTGTTTCTGGATAACCATACCTTTACTCGCCCCCCCCCCACTGCACGTTCAACTCGCAAACCCTAAACCCTAACCCCTAAACCCTAAACCGAGAAACCGAAGCCTACCCAGACCTGTCCTTCTCTTTGGTCTTCGTGGCTGGCTTTGGCGCTTCCCAAGCATCACGTTGCGCATCGGGTGGCCTCCTGGCAAGCTTGAAACCGCTTCCCTAGGTTGGGCTGACGGTTTTTAACCCCCAAAACCCCGAACCCCTGCACTGTAAATCCTAAACTCTAAAACTTAGCTCTAAGGCGCAACGAGCAGCACACTGGGACGTGATCAACAATTGTGTCACGGGAGTCATACTCGGACCCCTAAAAGGATGCACCGTTCCTTGGTAGCCCAGTAACCATCTCATAATAAGGGCACCCTTTTTTGAGTTGGTTACTTTAATTTCTAAGGGAACCCATATTAACCAAAAAAAGAGAGTAAAGGGTACCACTGGGCTACTAAGTTTCAGAGGTTCCCTTAAAATATTCAGGGTTTAGGGATTAGGGTTTAGGGTTTAGGATCCCAGGACCTTTCGTTCCCGAAGGTTCTGAGGGTAGTTTCATGGGGTATGCGCGCTTTAAAACGGGAGCCCGTATAGACCGCACATATATACTAACCCAATGCTTCATACATCAGACTTTTTGAAGGAGGTAAGGGACCATAGTAGCGGACCATGTAACTCTAAACCCTAAACCCTAAACCCTAGACCCTAAACCCTAAACCCTAAACCCTAAACCCTAAACCCTAAACCCTAAACCCTAACCCTAAATCCTTCGAGAAGGTCCTCGATCCCTCAGGTCGCAGCCTAGGAAGCGGCGACCTGCTGCGGGCAGCGGTTCGGCAGCCGGTCGCTTCCTCGTTCCTTGCCAGGGTTTAGGGTTTAGGGTTTAGGGTTTAGGGTTTATAGGGTTTAGGGTTTAGGGTTCCGGGCTTCGGTTGGCACGTGCCCATCGCACTTCGTAGGGGCAAAACTAACGAACCCTAACCTTGCAATCGTGTGCATCACTTGCCCGACTTGCCCTAAACCCTAAACCCTAAACCCTAAACCCTAAACCCTAAACCCTAAACCCTAAACCCTAAACCCTAAACCCTAAACCCCAGACCCCTAAACCTCAAGCTTAAGAAGCCCCACCTCTCCCTAAGGTTCGTTCAGTCCACAAAGCAAGCCAAGAACAACCAAAATGGCCCTAAACCGCATACCCTGATATCAGGGTCCATCTACCTAGCGGGGTTTAAGGCTTAGGCTTTGAGTGTTCATAGGGTTTAGGGTTTAGGGTTTAGGGGCGAGGGTTTAGGTACCACAACTTCGGTTCGGAAAGCTGCTGGGTTGGAACCCCTTCTTAACGCCCAAGGGTTTAGGGTTTAGGGTTTGGGGTTTAGGGTTTAGGGTTTAGGGTTTAGGGATAGGTACATGGACCCCTACTTGGAGTTAGGCACCCATGGAATATTCGGACCCCTAAAGCTGCACCCCTAGGAGGTTTCCCTTTGCATACTCCTGGCGTGGCTCCTACAGGAATCTTGAAAAGAGTCCCCAAACCCAAGGGTACAACCTTAGGGGTTCAAGGTAGAGCCTCATCCCTAAAACCCTAAACCCTAAACCCTAAACCCTAAACCCTAAACCCTAAACCGTATCCCGAAACCCTAAACACTAAACCCTAAACCCTCTAGATACCAAGTCGGGGCCTAAGCCCCAAAAAACCAAAAAGCCGCCAGACCCGAAACCCCAAAAAACCCTAAACCACACCTTAAGAACCCGAAACCTCCATTGTTTCAGGCTATTATGAAAACAAAACACAAAACCTATGTGATTCTTAGGTAACCTACCAAACAGAGCTTGAGGCAAGAAGCTCAACCCTCAACCCTCAACCCTCAACCCTCAACCCTCAACCCTCAACCCTCAACCCTCAACCCTCAAACCTAAACCCTAAACCCTAAACCCTAAACCCTAAACCCTAAACCCTAGGTAGGCCCTGCAAGGAGGACCTTGGCTGTGGGGAGATCTTCGGAGCCCACCAGGGCGGCTTGGGCGGCGCCTTCGGCGCGTTGCGTCTTTGACTCTCTGCGTCTTCCTCGGAATACCTGTTTAGGGTTTAGGGTTGAGGGTTTAGGGTTGAGGGAACCTTAAACTTGGGTTCATATATACTACTCTAGTTCCTATTGAGGCATTATGAACCCTAAACCCTCCTAGGGTTCATTTCGTCCCCTTATAGGTGAGAACCGGGCCTCTGCACATCCCGCCATGGTGGCTTGTGCTTCTCCTTCGGTACTTTGCACGTGTCGCTCTCGGTGTCTTCCTCGGAGTAAGCGCTGGCTTTCCGCCGCGCTGGCATCCGAACAGAGTGGCTGGTTTTTCTCCTCTTCGCCGTTTCGCCCTTTTGGGCCTGCTCCTCTGTCCTAGGTTGTTCCAGGCTAGAATTAAAATGGGTGCCCGCTTTTGCTTAAAGGGGCTTCTTCAAGGGAACCTGAACCCCCCCCAAAAAAAGGGTACCACCGGGCATCCTAGTGTCTCATCCTCGGAATAGGCTTTGGCTTTTCGCCGTGCTAACGGAGCTGACGAAGTGTGACTAGCAGGTATTCGAGATGCCTGGTTTCCTCCAGAGGTGGTCCACGCGGTCCTCTTCGCCTCTTCCGTGGCTTGGCCCTTTTCGCTCAGCGAATCGTCCTCGGAATAGGGCCGTTTTGACCTCTTCCCTGGCATCCGGTCTCTGTCACCGAAGCGCTTCTCGTGCTTCTTGGTAGCATCTTCCCCCAGTGACCTCGGTGTCGGTGAGCTTCGAAGCTGCAACTCCCCCTAGTGCTTCTTCCGGTCTGTTTGCCACCAGTCTAGCCATGCTCCACGGGGCAACTGTAGAGAGAATGCTTTGAACAGAGCACTTTCCGGGTTTAGGGTTTAGAGTTTAGGGTTTAGGGATGCATATTCTGAACTGCAACCCACTGACTAATCCCTGACCCCCCCTAGAAGCCCTGAACCAAGACCCCCTTTAAGCTTCGATGTTACGAGGCCCCAACGCCCAGACCCGGGAATCATAGAGTCATAGAACCCCTCTGTGTCATGGAAGGCCAGGCGTCCCCCACAGTTCAAGGTTCCACCCAAGATTCCTGGCTACTTTTCTGGCAGTTCTAGGATCAATGCCCAAAGCATTTGCTCCAGACCCACCCCTCCCTCACCCCCTTAGCCTTGCGAGGCCCTCCTCCAAGGCCAGACCGCCGGAAGAAAAAACAAACCCTAAACCCTAAACCCTAAACCTTAAACCCTAAACCCTAAACCCTAAACCCTAATAAAAACACCCGGCGAACATTGGCAAGCCAGGCCGCCCAAGACCGGGAAATGAATGGACTCCGCACTGGAGGTTCAGGGTACTTAAAACCACAATTTTAACTGTACTTATACGTCCCCAAAGTCCCCAAAGAAGTAGACTTATACTTGGGGTTATAAGTGCCCATGAGCCTTTTCGTCTTTTCAATCTGACAATTACTCATTTTGTGGTGTTAGAAGTGCTTTTCCCTGAAGAGTATATGATTGGTACAAAAGGGCTAATATTGATTGTGGTTGGTCTTTTTCGATAATTAAAAGAGAAGGAAATGCTGGAGCCTATATACAGATCTTAATATTCTCTGATTTCGAGCTCTTATTAACATAGGGGCGGGAAAAAGGTTTACAATGCATACGACATGCGTCCAAGTGGCTTGTAGCTTTCCGTCACTCTTCCGGCCGATGACGACGACAGCGGGCGCGTCTCGGACGACAATTTGCAAGTGGCACAGCGGTGGTCTTTTAGCTCCGCCCGAGCGCTGAGCTTCTGCGCAGCTTTGCTGGTGGCCTCCGGAGGCAATGGGTCCTGCAGCACGGGCACGCTGGTCCCCATCGATTTCCATGAACACATACAGAGTGGATACTTAATCGACGAAAGGCACCCGAGAATTCCCTTGTCATATTTGGACCATGACGCTCAAGTGACCATGGCCCATTTCAGCATGGCCATGGAAAAGCCCCCGCCTCGTCCATCCCCACCTTATATCGACTAATTGAGACCTAACAAACTTTCATATTGCTGGTTTCGTAGTGCCGTATTGCAGGCTATGTGATCCCTCAAACAAGGAAACCTCCCACCCATCTCCTGCCCAACACAACTCGGGACGCCACGGGTCCTCCTTAACGCATGTTGCGGGACTGATTTAGATGCGAGGAAGCCCGGAAACCTAAACATGGACCAGAAATGATTTTTGGTTGATTCGGACGAAGCGTCTTCTCTCAGGAGAACCCCTATTAATGCCGCTGCAGTTCTCAGACCCTGAAAACTCGGTATTCCCCAGATAACCATAGGGCTAGGATCTCTGAGTCTGGCCTGCGGCTGTGTCGGCTCCGCGCGTGCAGTGTTGACTTTCGGTTGCCGGAGTTCGCACTTCTGTCCTTAGTGCAAGCCGTAATTAACGTTATAGGACCCAAAGCCTCCTTATTACTGTCATAATCACAGGGCTTCTTCAGAAACGAAAAGGCGTCATAACCTGACGAAGCAGAGCATGCAGACACGATATGCCCACCCCGAACCTGGACCAATGGCCCATCAGAAAAGCGTGGGGGGGTAGGGCGGGACGCGTGTACCACAAGGGCTGGGCGCATCAATCTTGTGCTCCTTTGGGATGCTTGGACTTGCTATGGGCTTTTGAACATGTCAATATAAACGCTCGCCATCCTTAAACGAAGGTGGGACCTACCAAGAAACTTCTTCAACTTCGTGGACCAACTAAAAAGCCCAAAGCTTTCGATCCACATGTCGTAAGAGGAAAAATAGCAGTTCAGGCTATACAACCAATACCATAAAGCTTGCTCCCCACGGAATACGGAATGCCCAGCCACCATGACCCTGGGCGTGGGTGCAGCGTATCTCGTACCTGGCCGGGGCATCTTCAGATCGAGGAAAAAGAGGGGTAGTGTGTGTGTGTGTGTCTCCATGTCTGTCTGTGTGTGTGTGTGTGTGTGTGTCTCTGTGTCTGTCTGTCTCTGTGTCTCTGTGTCTCTGTGTCTCTGTGTCTCTGTGTCTCTGTGTCTCTGCGTCTCTGTGTCTCTGTGTCTCTGCGTCTCTGCGTCTCTGTGTCTCTGTGTCTCTGTGTGTGCGTGTGCGTGTGCGTGCGTGCTTGCTTGCGTGCGTGCGTGCGTGCGTGCGTGCTTGCTTGCTTGCTTGCTTGCTTGCGTGTGTGCGTGCGTGCGTGCGTGCGTGCGTGCGTGCGTGCGTGCGTGCGTGCGTGCGTGCGTGCGTGCGTGCGTGCGTGCGTGCGTGCGTGCGTGGGTGTGTGTGTGTGTGTGTGTGTGTCTCTGTGTGTGTGGGGACTCTCAGGGGTACCATGATTCAGGTCATTGCGCGTGCTCGACTGCTAACCCTAAACCCTGAACCCTGAACCCAAAACCCAAAACCCTAAACCCTGTTCAGGGAAGCCGGAGCCTGACATGGTTGGCGTAGCAGCGCTTGCAGCAGAAGCCCCCGAACTCCGCGGCCGTCACCAGGTAGTTGCAGTGCTCATTGGCGCAGAGCAAGCCCACTTGCGACATTCAAGCGCCGCATGGGACAAGATGGAATTCTCCTAACTCCCCTGTTCTTAGTAGCCTTATAGTAAGTCCCTCTGCAAGTAACCTTAAACCCTAAACCCTATAAGCCCTAAAGGACGGCGTTAGGTGTACTCTACCTGTCTAAGCACCAGCCAAAGGACGTGGCAAGCTGGCTCTAAGTATCTACCTGCAGTTTAGTAGCAAGTACACCTGAATTAGTAGGTACAACCCATACAAAGTGTAGGTAAAAGAGTCGCAGGTACACTCCTTGTTAAACCCCATAAACCTTGCAAGGGCGCAACTAGCGAGTCCACAAAGACATCAGGCTGTTCAGGTCGGGTTCAGGCCTGCCCAGACGCGCTACCGGGTTTTTGCGGCAGCAGCGTGCTATGATGCGGCGCTTAATGGCTGCTTCAGGGCGGAACCCGAAACACACACATAGGCGTGCATTCTTGGGCGGCAGCTGGGGCCCTAAATCCTACGAACCCTATTCTTATGAGACCTATCCAGCGCTGTAAAGACCTGTAAACCCTAAAGTTTAGGGTTTAGGGTTTAGGGTTTAGGGGTTTAGGGTTTAGGGTTTAGGGTTTAGGGTTTAGGGTTTAGGGTTTAGGGTTTAGGGTTTAGGGTTTAGGGTTTAGGGTTTAGGGTTAGCAGACCCCAACGCAAGGATCCCGCTGGGCCTTCATCTAGTAGCAGCATGCTTTCAGTGGTCGCCCCATCAGCACAGGCACCCCAAAAAAGGAACCCTTATTTTGGGTGGAAAGTTTTTTCCTAAAAGCCTGAAAGCCCCCAAACTCCGAAACCCCTAAACCTCTAAACCTGTTGCCTCTGAACCCAGAAACCCTTGAACCCCTCAACCCTACGTATGACCATAGGAGCCACCAAGGGATCGCAATTAACAGAGCGGGTCGTGTGGGTGCTTGTCACTACAGGGGCCAAACAAGTCACCAACATAAACTCCGTTTGCAATTCCTTCAAAAAGCATAAGCTACCCAAAGCACCCCTTCAAGCGAAATAGGTCCCTATGTTCCTTTACTTCCAGCGGCCTCAGAACAATTAGGTAGCTAAAATTTTGAAGGGCGCACTAAACCCAAACCCCAAACCCCAAACCCTAAAACCCCTAAAAACCCTAACAACCCTAACAACCCTAACAGCCCTAACAGCCCTAACAACCCTAAAAACCCTAAAAACCCTAAAACCCCTAAAAACCCTAAAAACCCTAAAAACCCCTAAAAACCCTAATCTTTCACCCTGCAATGCTGGGTCTGGCGCGGCCAGGGCCCACTGACGCTGCGAGAGCAGAGAGGCTCAGCATCGCCCACAAACCTGGGCCGCAAGGGGTGTGGGTTTAGGGTTTAGGGTTTAGGGTTTAGGGTTTAGGGTTTAGGGTTTAGGGTTTAGGGTTTAGGGTTTAGGGTTTAGGGTTTAGGGAACCTACATGGACCCCCTTAATATGGGACCCTAAAGCCGAGCAGGACTTGGGGGTCTGCTACCTGAACTCGAGAGCCTGGGCCCCAAAACTCCCTGAACCCTGAAGCAGATCTGTCGTCGATCTCCCTGGCCCCGAAACCCTGAACCCTATCAACCCTAAAAAACCATGTGAACCTTAGAAACCCTATAAACCTTGCAAGCCTTATGCGAAAGCTTACAAACCCTATAAACCCCGAAACTAGAACTTCAGACCCAGGGGGCTCATGAAGCAACCTCTTCTGAACCTTGCGGGCCGTCTCCAGGAGGTGTTGGATGTCACCCCGGCCACTGCCTGCTATGATGGTCAGAGATTTTATGGTTGAGGCTTGCCTTCTTTAGGGTTAGGGTTTACAAGGTTTAGGGTTTACAGGCTTTCGGGTTTCGGGTTTTGGGGCTGAGAGGGGGGGGGGGGGGTATAGGGTTTGGCACTTGGAGAGCTGCAGCAACTGAGGTCAAGGGGGACTTGGGAGTAGCGAGTAGGAAGACACGGGACACAAAGGAGCTTTCTTTGGGTCTTGAGTTTAGGGTTAGGGTTTCGGGGTCAACGCCGAGCACCAAATCACCAGCATGGACGCATCTACGTGGTGCCTGTGGCACTGAGTGCCGACACTTGCGCCCAATTTGACAAACTTGTGAGAAACAAGCAATCAACGCCAAACGGTCACATCCGAACCTCCCAAGCAAGAAGCAACACGACTATAAATGCAAACAGATATCAACAAGCAATGGTACCAAACTCAAGTTGTACATATTTCGGGACGCTCCCATCAAAACACCCTAGCTCCAAACCCTAAACCCCATAACCCTAAACCCTGTGCTCGAGACCCTCGTCTGCAATCGCCGACGCCAGGCTGGTCACGGCCCATTTGATGGCCTTGGGGTATTTCTGTAATGCCTTACGCTACTTGGAGGTTTATTGGTACATGTCAAAGCAGCATTATAATTCAGTAGGCAACGATGGTTGTAAGGGTACTTAGAACCCTACTTGTAAGTACCCAAATGAGCCTTCAAGCACTACCCCCCCCCCCCCCCTCTCAACTCCGCCCATGTACATGGGCCCCAAGGCAATATGAATATGCATACATTAAAAAATATGCATGTGTATATATACATACTTACTTATTCACTCATTTATGTACTTATGTATTTTATTGATTTAGAAGTATGTGTACATGAAGAGAGGCGTTCGCTCCCGAAAACCCCAAATCCTACACTCGTGTTTTGCGGCCTTGGAGGTTGACGGTTGCTTTTCGGGGCTTGTAGGGCTTCTTTCTTGAAACAAGGCTGAGGCTGCCGTCAGCCACGCATGCGTAGAGAAGTTTTAGGGTTTGTGTAACTTAGGTATCCTAAGGCTCTTGGGCCCTCAAGACCCCAGGAATTGAGTCCCCAGAGCCCTCCTTGAGAGGCACCATTCCATCTGTAGGAGGGTCCTTGGAGCCTTAAGGTAGAATTTGAAGCAGTTGGGGAGGATATGTCAATCATGACAATCGTTTGCAGGCCTCGTCAGCACGTCTGGTTGCTGCATCACCGACATCGTCCTCAGCTCTCTGATCATGTCCCACCCTGCTCCCCGAAGCCCCTAATTGCAGGCCGAAGTCCAGATAGAACCCCAGCCAATAACCCCGCAATGGCAAGGCCTTTATAACAACTCCCATTCTGAACCTTTCAGAACATAACCCTCAAAAACTACAGCGCAAAAACCCCAAACACTTTGCCTCGGGTCTGCCACAACGGATGCAAGAAGCAAAACACCGACCAGCCCAGCTTTCTGCGGAAAAAAAACGACTTAGGAAGCCCCAAAAACCCTCAAAGCTCTAGAGCCTGAGTGCTTCGGGTGACTATCATAGGCGTCCACTCCCCCAAAACCCTTGAAACCCTAACCGTTTTAGGGTTTAGGGTGTTAAGGGTTTGGGTTTAAGGGTTTGGGTTCAGGGTTTTAAGGGTTTGGGTTTAGTTGTCATTTTAGAGTTAAAGGGTTTCGGGTTAAAGGTTCACACAAATTTGACCCCCCTCAACCCAAGACCTTATTCCCTAGTCTCTGGTTTCGGGGTCGGGGCTTGTGGATGCTCATTGTAGGTTTTGTAGTTTCGAGCTCAAGGATTCAAGGGTTCCTAGCATTCCATGGCCTAGCTAGAGGTGCTTATTCGGCCTTGAGGGATTCTCTGGATACGTGTTTGCGAGGGCACGAGTATCTCCGACTTGCCTTAAACCCAAACCCATAAAACCCAAAACCCAAAACCCACCTGGCAGGTCATAGGGCTTATAAGGTTTAACAACCGCCATCTTGTCCTTGCAAAGAAGATCTTGCATTTTGGGGGCGTGCCCTTTAAGCAAACGGTTCAACAAAACCGTGCAACCTTAAAGCCCCAAGGCTAAAACACGAAAGCCCGAAAACCCTAAAACCCTAAAAGCCCTAAAAACCCAAAATTAACCTTAAAACCCGGAAAACCCGAAAAAGCCCTAAAAACCCTCCAACCCTACAGTGGCTACAACCCTACAACCCATTGGGCGCAAGGGGCGGGAGCCATGAGGTCGACTACATCTGCCGGTGATGGGACGATGGATCCCAACCTTTGGCCAGAGAAGGCTATGAAGGGTTTCAGGGGCCTTCAGGGCCTTGAGGGGCTTTTAGGGGCTTTAAGGGTTTGTAAGGGCTTAAAAGGGTTTAGGGAGGTAAAGGTTCTAAGGTTTTTTTTGAGGGATTCAAAGGTGTTTAGGGTGCAGAGTTGTTTGGGACCGTTCTTCCATAGGGTTTTTCTAGCGTCCTTAGGAGTCGCTTTTTGATTTAGATTTTCGACTTTAGAAACAAGCTTCGGATTGGGGAGGTCTGTGCAGAAACCCTAAACCCTAAAACCTAATGTTGTATCCTGATTAGTGTGCTCCCCCGGAATTGTGGAAAACATCCAAAAACTATTCAGGGGGATCTATTTGAGGAGGACCCCCGGAATTGTGAAAAAAAATCGGGCGATGCAAAATTTCGGCGGCGAGGCTGTCGAATGTTGTCGTCCATAAATCGCTTCTGAACCGAGCCTGAGAGACCAAAGACCAAAAGTTTAAAGACTGAAACCTCGAGGCCTGAGGTTGTCGGGCCCTGAAATCTTCAGTCTCCAGGCCGGGCCCAGGGCTAAGATTTCCTTATTAAATTCTTTTGTACCGAGGCCGGGCAATCAAATTTCAAAGGGGGTAGTCCAGCAGCTGCCCGGATGCCGTATAATATAAAAGTTTGCTCCCCCGGAATTATATTTTTTTTTGCGGGCTAGTTGGGTTTGGATCCAGAGGCCTAAGGGCTGAGGTTTCCTAAACCTTGAGGCCTGAGGTTGTCGGGCCCTGAAATCTTCAGCCTCCAGGCCAGACCCAAAACTAAGATTTCCTTATAAAATTCTTTTGTACCGAGGCCGGGCAATCAAATTTCAAAGGGGGTAGTCCAGCAGCTGCCCGGATGCCGTATAATATAAAAAGTTTGCTCCCCCGGAATTATATTTTTTTTTGCGGGCTGGCTTGGTTGGGATAGATGGATCCCCTTTAAATTCATATAAACTCATCCCTCTTAAAATCGTATGGATCCCTCTTAATTTCATATAGTCTCACCCCGTTTAGAATCATATGGATCCCTTTTACACTCATACGAGCTCATCCCTTTTAAAATCATATGGATCATATGGATCCCTTTTAAATTCATATAAACTCATCCCTTTTAAAATCATATAAAACCAGACCCCCCCCCCCCCCCAAATTGCCCCCCCCCCCCCCCCCCCTCTAAAGAGCGGGATCCTTTCGTTGAGGGGGGGGGGGGGGGCCACACTAATCAGCAGACAACATTAAACCCTAAACCCTGATGTATATGCACTCGCCTCGATCTCCAACCGCGATGCACGCCCGACATGAGGGCAAAGAGCTGCCAGCCCGACCCCAGCACCTTTCTTAGGGCGCTGGTAAAAGGGTCAGAGGGCTTTTTTGGGGGGCCAGAAGAGAGGGTTTAGGCAGCCTTAAGGCTGTAGAGGCTGCTTTTATGGGGTGCTGCAGTCATGTGCCCCAAGCCCGGATAAGGATCAAGAAGAGACTACCACAGACAGTGGGAAGAAACGTTCCAAGGTGCCAGATGGGCATGCGCCCTTTGGGGCTGTGCTGCACTACCCTAAGGCGATGCTGCGAATAAGGGTCTAGGGCGTCCAGGGCTTAGGATACGGATCTCTTCGTCAGAAGTCCTAGAACGGCCCGACCCCACTGATCAGGAAAAGCACCCAAACCCAGTAAACTCCATGATCTCCGAAGACCCGTGCTTCCTGGGGTAAAGGGATTAGGGCAGAAGCGAAGCTTTCAAGCTCAACTCTACGGGCCGTGCCACCATCTCTCGCCACGGAAAGCGGAATGCAGCACACGCGCGCTCTGTTGAGTACCTTGGCAGCAGGGATGGGTGAACCCTAAACCCTAAACCCTAAAGCTCCCTCCTAAAAAACCCTAGACCTTAAGGGCAAGTAAGGCCTGGTGAAGCTTGCATGGTTGACGGACATGGCCCGCGAGCTTGCGAGTCTGCAGCCGCCATCTCTTTAGTAAATCAAGGGTGGTCGGTACAGTACTGGTTCTTGTGCTGTTTGGGACCCCGCCCCACCCTGACCACGCCGATCGACGCCATCCACTCATCCGGCAGATGGTCGGTAAGCAGAAGGACATCCACCGTCATGAGGCTGGTCCTGGGATACGCCGACTTCCGTGGCGGGGGGGGGGGGGGGGGTTTGGGGGCAAATGTTAGCCTCATGATCCTAAACCGACCAGGAGAACCTCCCAGACAAGTACAGCCTAGCTGGCAGACTGAGGCGAGGAGGTCAAAAGAGCCTGCGTCGTTAGAAGCCCGGAACGCTACTACATACCAGGATATTGAATATTTCGAGCTTTCTGGCGAGCTAATGATGCATCAAAGCCCCCCTTCATGATGGAACACTAACATAGAGAGAGAGAGGGAGATTCAGATGCTCAAGGGCCTGTTCAGACTCGTCACTAGTCTGTCGTTCGCTGAACCCGAACCACAAGGGTACATGTATCCAAAAAGGGGGGGGGGGGTTCAACAACCCAACAATAATTTGAAAAACCCTAACCCTAAACCCCAAACCCTAAACCCTAAACCCTACACCCCAAACCCTAAAGCCTAAACTCTAAACCCGCACAAGCCTCGGGCCCTGGGTGCATCTTTAGCCCAAGGAGCAAGCCGAGGTTGCACTCCCGGATGGACGCATATCCTTGGTGCCCACAACTCCATGTAATGTCAAGTTGGGATAGGGTTTAGGGTTTAGGGTTTAGGGTTCAGGGTTCAGGGTTCAGGGTTCAGGGTTTAGGGTTTAGGGTTTGGGGCTGGGATGTTCCCCCTGATACTAGCAGTCCTCAATGGGGACAATAACAGGGGGTGCTATAATCTCGATTAAGGACTGTTAGTAAAAGGGGGAAACATCCCAAACCCAACATCCAAATTTATGAAGCCCGAAGCCCTGAACTCTCTAACCCCTAGCTAAACCTTGAACCCTCTCAACACCCCACGGCCTTCAGCCCACCCCCCCCCCCCAAAAAAAAAAAAACAAAAAAAAATCGGCTCTTGCGTTCAATAGGACACCACAGCCCTTGCGATGAGATCGGCTGCCATGGCTTTCAATTTGAAAGCGTATAAACCTCCATGAATGTCAAACCTCTAAGCCCCAAACACAGAAAGCAGGAACAAAAAAAAAAAAACTTTTTTGGCATGCCCCCACACTACGAAGCCTCTATGGCCCTCTCCCGACTCGGGTTCAAGTACGGTGGCTGGGTCGATGCCCAAGCTGCTTGCGTTCTCCTCCGCCGGCGTAGCTCCCACCCTCGCGTGACGCAACGCCGGTGTCAAAAAGAGACTTAGAGGCTCATTGGGCACGTCTAAGCGGGCTAAGAAGTACCCGATAAAACATAAAATACCTCATGGATACCCAGAAGTAGGTTATAGGTAGCCTATCAAAGGTGAAAAAGCAAGAAGTGCCCAAGTGAACCTCCAAGTAGCCCTAAACCCTAAACCCTAAACCCTAAACCCTAAACCCTAAACCCTAAACCCTAAACCCCAAACCTACGTTCGACCCTGGGGCCTGGCGGCGCGCTCCGCCGCGTCGTGGAGTCGGCGGTGCAGCCTGAAGTCCACGCGGCCGAAGTGGACCAGAGACTGCCTCGGCTTCGGACGCGGGTTTGGGTCTTTTAGGGTTTTGGGCTTGGAGTTTAGGATTTTAGGCTGAGGTTAAGGGTTTAGGGTTTAGGGTTTTGGGTTTTTAGGGTTCAGGGTTTAGGGTGTAGGGTTTAGGGTTTGGGCTTAGGGTTCAGGGCGATCTGGGAAGCTGGGTCTCAATCGTCTGATCCCTGTTGTGGGGGAGGGGGGGGGGGGAAGGAGGGTTGCTCTGAGCTACCCTATTTGGCTTCCAGTCTCGGCTCCTTTAAACCCTGAAGCCAAAAACTATCAGGGCTTATAGGTTTCTAGGGTTTGATATCGTTTTACAGGCTTTTATAGTGTTCATAGGGTTTATAGTCTTAGGGTGTACAGGGTCGCTAGGGTTCATACGGCTTTTCTAGGGCTTATAGGGCTCTAGGGTTGTTTGGGTTTAGGGTTTAGGGTTTAGGGTTTAGGGTTTAGGGTTTAGGGTTTAGGGTTTAGGGTTTAGGGTTTGGGGTTTGGGGTTTAGGGTTTAGGGTTTAGGGTTTAGGGTTTAGGGCAGCCCCAGGGGCGCCAGCGTGGCCAGGTCCGAGCGCAGCTCCGGCCACGGGAGCTGCGGCGTGCTCCGGCAGCGCCTGGGACAAGTGGCTTTCCCTAAAAGGATCCATTTAGGGTTTAGGGTTTAGGGTTTAGGGTTTAGGGTTTGGGGTTTAGGAATTGGGGTTTAGGGTTTCGGGTTTCGGGTTTAGGGTTTGGGGTTTGGGGTTTGGGGTTTGGGGGTTTGGGGGTTTGGGGTTTGGGCTTTGGGGTTTGGGGTTTGGGATTTGGGGTACCCATTACAAGGGCTGCACGCTTAAAAAATGGGTTCCCAAACAGGGACCCTATTTTTCAGAACTACCTAAGATATACTTGTGCCTTCCGATGTAGTAGCTTTCGGGCCCAAGTACATAGTTACGACATGGGTACATGGATCCTTTGAGGTTTCGGTTGTTCCGGACGGGGGGTGCCTACAAAAAAAGCAACTTCGCACCCGAAATAAATCAGGCGATAACCATGGCTCCCCTTGTTAAGTAGCCATGAATCTAGTAAGTCCCCTTATGCCCCCCCCCCCCCTTAACCCGAAACCCTAAACCCTAAACCCCAAACCCCAAACCCCAAACCCCAAACGCTACCCGAAACTCCTAAAGATGCGATTCTCCAGGAAGCCAGGACGCTGCTGCGTAGCCCATGCCCGCTCCAAGGCATCGAAGGGCCCGGCGCCTACGAACTCCGAGTCGAGAGGGGGCTGTGTAGGCAGTGCAGAGGTTGAGGTTTAGGGTTTAGGGTTTAGGGTTTAGGGTTTATAGGGTTTAGGGTTTAGGGTTTAGCGTTTAGGGTTTAGGGTCTGGGGTCTAGGGTTTAGGGTTTGTCCTAAAGGCTCCTATGTGCTACCTTCTGAGGGTCCTATGCTAGCAGACCCGATAACTAACCCAAGAAAGCACTGTGTTACAGCCTTCAGGTTGGGCCGTTTATAAGGTCGGAGTTTAGTAGAGGGCTTAGGGCTTTACGGTTGAGCTGCTGACTCCCCAGCTACGCAGTGTCCGCTTGTGAAGAAGGAGGCCTGCACCCCATAAGGTCTCTAAGCAAGAGCTGGATGCTGCTTAAGGGTCCCTCTCCCTTCTCTTGTGTTTGTGATCCTACACATGCACCGCCCTGTCCCCCATAGCCGCTCAACTGTTTCAGTCTTGTGTCTTCAGGACCTGCTGCCTCCATTTGGGTTCAGGGCCGAAAAAGGCTTTCACGGGTTGGCATCGCAGAAGAGTAATGTTAGCTCCTTTAGTAGAAAGGTGAGCTGTAGGCTAAAATCTTTTCCTGACATTCTTCCCTCACTTTCACACAGGAGAACTTTCAGTTATTATGGCGCGCCCCCCTCCCCCACCGGCCCTAAACCCTAAACCCTCAACCCTAAACCCTACACCCTACACCCTAAATCCTGAACCCTGAACCCTAGGGCACGCCCACACTTGTTGAGTCATGCAGCTGGCCGATGCCAGGTGCAGAAACGGGGGTCTTTCCAGCATGGCGCGCTCTCATCCGGCGTCGACACTCAAGTAGGGTTTAGGGTTTAGGGCTTAGGGTTTAGGGTTTAGGGTTTAGGGTTTAGGGTTTAGGGCTTAGGGTTTAGGGCTTAGGGCTTAGGGTTTAGGGGGCCAAATGACCCTAAAATTGGGGTCGCACACCCTGTCTGACGGTATTTGCGATGAAGGTATCATGAACCAGATGCCGTCCCCCAAGGTTCAGAGTTCGTTTGAGGGGGGGGCTTTTGTTCTGAAATGCTTCGGCCTTGCTTTTGAAGTTCTGCGGTAGTATCTGAGATGTGTGGTCCATACCATGGGGGGGGGTTCGTATACAGGGGGACTTTAGGGCTTGGGGGTGTTTTAGAACTTTAGGGTGTTTAGGGTTTAGGGCTTTAGGCTGCACGATGCAAGGTTCATTCCTGGACAACATTTCAAGGTGTTGGTCGGGACTCGTTCCCACAGAGCATTCAGTTTTTTTTGGGCTGAGCCCGAGAGCAACCGTGGCTGCAGCAGGTCAGAAAGCACGAAGCACCATCAAACCAGGCTCTGTGCCGCTCGTCGCTTGTCTGGGTTCACCGCTCACTCCAACCCCATGGGTAGTACTTCCAAAGATTATAAAAGGAAGCCGGTTCCTTTCAAGGGAGCTTATGAACCGGCGTGAGAAGCCCAAACAAAATAAACAAAGAACAAACAACAAAAAAGGGCGCCGTCAGTCGTCAGTGCATGCATCTGAGCCTTAGAGTTTAGAAGGGCTTACCGGCTTACCGTGCGGCAAGCAGCCCTCAGCAGAATAGGCTTCTCTCTCTCTCTCTCTCTCTCCAGTGAGAAAGACAGCAAAGCAAACGGCAGCGCTTCTGCTTACAAAGATTTGAAAGCCTAAAACTAAAGAGGTTGATCCTAGAATTGTGCCAAGCAAGAACTGACCGAAAGCGAGATGTGGCTACCGTGGCGCAAAGGCCACCATACAGTAACACCCTGAAAACACAAAACGTCAAACCCGCCCCCTAAAGACATAAACCTCCTTGTCATCAAGAAGATCCTGGCCAGCGAAGCTTTCACAGCGACTTTTCGAGAAAAAGAGGCGTGCAAGGGAGCCCTTGCGCGAGTCTGAAACTGCAAACGTCTCTCAACTCCCCGACATTTCTGCCCACTTAGCAAGATCCCGAAATCCTGTTGCCTAAACGCTACATTACCCTAAAGCCTCAACCCTAAACCCTGAATAAAGCCCCTTGGACCTGAAGGCGAAGGTGTAAGCTCGCTGCGAGATCGCCTACAACAAAGCTGCCATCTGGAAGACGCAGGGAGAGCCTCCAGAGTGAGATTAGGTTCAAGGTCTAGAGGGTTCACGGAGCTTATGCGGCCCAAGACCGTCAACATCTCAAACCAAACCATAAACCCTAAACTTATAAACCTTAACCCTCTAATTTTCGCAGAAGCCTTTCTCTGAAAGGCCCAGGGAATACAAGCCCCGACCTCCAGTGGCCCCACGCCCTCACACCAATTCAAGCCTCTGGAATTCGAAGCCCTCCTTAATCGGGATTAGAATAGGAGGCCACTATAATCCCTACTGCGGAGATGTTAGTATAAGGGGGAACATCCCAGTCCTAAACCCTAAGCTCTAAGCCCTAAACCCGAAACCCTGTTAAGCATGGGTAGTACAAGGGGGAACATCCCAACCCTTGCCGCAAGGTGGGCCTTATGGCTGGTGAAATCGCGACCTGGCAAGAAATGGGGGTTTACGAAAATGGGGGTACTTTTTTGGGGTCCTTATCTCTAAGGGAATCCTACGATTTGGGGGTCTGTATTAGGGGGTCCCCTATTATCGTAGACCCCCAAGTGGCCAGTCGGCATCACCCACTTCTGTTCAGCCTGCCTGCTGCAGTCTTCGTGGCGTTTCTCTGCAGGCTTCTCTTAGTTGCTGAGTTCATAAGCCCCAACAAAGAGTACACTTTCAGTTCTATAGCAGACTATATATAATCCAAAAAAGTGTCAAGCTCACTCATATCAGCTACACGGTTCTGGAGGTGTGGGGGCTGTCGAGAAAGGTGGTAGAAGGCCTCAAAGGGCATTGAAGGGGTTACAGGGTTTCGGCATTTCCTCCATAGCCTGCAGAACTTTTGAAGCCCTGGAACACAAAATCCAAACCACCTTAAACCCTGCCTCATAGCTCTACAAACGCAGCCCGTGGATTCCAAACCCCATAACCCAAGAAGCTCCTAAGTTCTATGCATAACATTAAGCCGAAAACCAATAACAACAACACTCCCCCTCCCAAATCTCCCGGACCCGTTACTCTGAACTCCTGAGGCCTGGCGCCGAGTAGGACTTCTGCAGGTTTCTACTGGGTTTCACCCTAAACCCCAAGCCCCCAACCCTAAACCTTAGGCCCGAACAAAGCTGCTAGAAGCTTAAAGGCTTGACACCCTGATGTTTATAGGGTTTAGGGTTTAATGTTCAAGGTGTAGGGTTTGTCACAAGCCCACTTTTTCGTCGTCACAGGCGATAGGTCCGCCATGCATCGTGAGCCGCGCGGTGAACCGCCGCATGCCCTGAGGATTGAGAAGGTTTTGGGTTGAGGGTTCTAGGGTTTAGGGTTATAGGGTTTAGGGTTTAGGGTTACACGGTTTAGGATTAAGGGTTGTAGGGCTTAGGGTTGGAAGGTTTAGGGTTCAAGGTTCGGGGTTCTGTTGTCAGGGTCTTGGGGCTTAGCCTCACCTTGCGGGAGTGCGTTCGCCGCATGAGGTTGTTGCTGGGTACTTATATGATACATACATACATACATGCATACATACAGACAGACATACATACATGCATATTGTACATACGTACGTGAGTCTGATCCTCTCATACCCAATAAGGGGGAGAGCACATCTTTTAAAGCACCCTTACTAGCTCAAGTCCTAGACGCGCAAGCACCACAAGAAATCCACCCTCCCTGCGAAATTCGACATGCTCGCTAACAACTCGAAACCTTCTTGACATCAAGCCCTTAATTCAGCTTCTGGGTTTCTGCGGTTTAGGGTTATTGATTATCACCCCAAGCCTAACATCCAGAAAACCCAAGCCCGAACCTTTACACACTCCTTCTGTTGCAGCTGAACCGTCCAGAGCCCAAAATCCAAACGCTCCAACTTTACCTCCAGCTGGGCCAATGAACGGTGGGCGAGATGACGGGCATCGCGGTCATAGCCACCCCCGATGACCTGACGATCTTCAACCGATGTCGGACAGCGAGCTCTGAATGATCATTCTTCCATCCCTTTCTGGACTGCGGAGCTTGTGGGCGTGAAGAAGTCAGATAGCTTTCTGTCTACCTTTTGACCTTAGTTTCGGGTTGCCCTTTGTCAGTGTAAGTTTCATTTCGTAGGGCAACTCGGAACCCCAGAAGGAACTGCTATTGCAGGTCTAGACATGCTTGAGGTGCAAGGTGGAGGTTGGGATCTTCGCGCGTGATGTGGGACTTCGGCAGCTGAGAGCGACCGATCTCTGGTGGTACTGCCCGCTCTGTTCGGTGGAAACTTTCGAAGCCGAATGGAAGATCGAGTCTGTTTCTTCCTTCGCTGTTCGTTCTAGGCAGGAGACTCAGGAGACACCCGACCCAAGAAACGAACTACACGTACATAGTTTCTAAAGCCGCGCGCCAAATAGTTCGGGAAGCCATGACCACGTGGTTCCCGTTCGAAGGGCATGGGGCCGTGTACTTGGGGAATCATGGGTACTTGTAATCCCAATAAGCCTACTTATGACCTACTTAGAGAACTTAGGGGGCTTCTCAGTGCAGTTCTACTTGGGGCTCTAAGTACCCTGAACCCTAAACCCTAAACCCCAAACCCCAAAACCCCAAAAACTCTAAACCCCAAAACCCCAAAACCCCAAAACCCCAAAAAACCCAAAAAACCCAAAAAACCCAAAAAACCCAAAAAACCCAAAACCCCAAAACCCCAAAACCCCAAACCCTAAATGCAAGAGGAGCCGCGCAGGCAATGGGAATGCGCTTGGACACGCAGGCTTGGATCACAAGGTCCTGGCTCCAGGTTGAGGTTCACAACCACATGCAAACTAATTTCGGCCCCTAGGGTTGAGGGTTTAGGGTTAGGGTTTAGGGTTTAGGGTTTAGGGTTTAGGGTTTAGGGTTTAGGGTTTAGGGTTTAGGGTTTAGGGTTTAGGGTTTGTTTGGCACCAGGGTTTAGGGGCCCCCCCGCCATGCCCATCAACAAAAGGCAGAGCATGTATGAACTTGTTGAAGTCGGACGGCCTTCAATGAGTGCCGGGCCAAACTCGAGACCTCCACATCCCTTGCGTTTCGGATCAGCGCTTGATCTTGACTGCACTCTTTACGGTCCCTTCCACATAGAACTTCAACTCAACCAAACTAAAGACGATGTGCAAAACGGTGTACTTCGGGACGGACCTCCTAAACCGGAACCTATAAACCCTAAACCCTTTTGAGCAACAAGCCAGTGCGCAATCCGTCTGGAAGTTAGACACCGGAGGCCTTAAACCCTTTCATTCGACTTTGAACCCTTTTTGCAACAGGCTTGCCAGTCCCGCCCGAAACTTTGAACCTTCGACCCTAAACCCTATCTCCCAAGCAACCTGAAAACCCTAAACCCTTTGTGCACCAGGGCTCTCTCAAGTGCCAGGACCCAACCCTAAACCCTAAACCCTTTCCCTAAACCCTAAACCCTAAAACCAACCCTACACCCTAAACCCTACACCCGACCCAAAACCCTCCGACCTCCAAATTTGAAGACTTGAAGCCTCCCACCCGCCGTTTTCAACAGAAGTCCTCACGCTTCCGGAGGCCCTCCCAGGAAATGCACCTGTGCATGGCCAATCTTAGTTTAGGGTTTAGGGTTTAGGGTTTAGAGTTTAGGGTTTAGGGTTTTGGGTTCAGGGCTCAGGGTTTAGGGGAGGCAATAAAGAAGCCCCGTGGAAGCAATGCACCACTGATTCATCTTGAGGGAGTGTAGATTTTCGTTTGGAGTTTGGGTATTTGCTTGGGAGCTTGGGTTCTGGGGATTTGGGATTGTTTGGAGAGACCCTGCACAACTTCAGTAGTCCAGGGCTTCCGCACCGCTGTGACAGAGAGAGAGAGAGAGAGAGAGAGAGCGAACGAGACCCCTATATACCCTAAACTCTTAGCGCAGCGAGCTAAACCTCGTTGTGGCTGAGGCACAGGTTGCCAAGGTCGTCGTCCTCGTGGACATCCACGCCCGCGTCGTAGAGCACCAAGTCCGGCCGGAAGTCGTCCAGTGTTCCCAACCTCGGCTGGATTTAGGGTTTAGGGTTTAGGGTTTAGGGTTTAGGATTTAGGGTTTAGGGTTTTTTTTCCCACCCGTTTCGCGGGTTTAGGGTTTAGGGTTTAGCGTTTAGGGTTTAAGGTTTAGGGTTTAGGGTTGAGCCTTGGTCTGAAGAGTCTTTCCGTTTTGAGCTGCCTAATGCCTTAGGGGACGACGTGAACCCTGAAAGGTTTCATGGTCAATGGTTCCACAACAATTATAAGAGTATAGTATAGTATCAGATGAGGCATATTCCAGGCATATAAGCCCAAATGTCGGGCTTATTTAGACTTAGTCCCCAAAACAAATACCTTTCACAAAACACAAATCAGGCGTGCCGGCAAGTTGCAGACACTCGGATACTGAGGACAAGAATGCCTCGTCGCCGGTGCCTTTCCTGACGCGGCTTGCAGGGAATCAGTCCATCTGCATTCAACCCTCGGCCATCCTGATCCATCATCTTATGCGAGACCCTATAGTTCCTGGGTTACCTCATAGTTAAGGTGCTACCGAGCGCACCTAAGGACCCCACAATTAAGTACCTGAAAGGATAGGGCTAATGCGTCCCCGGTTCTACAGCTCACCCTAAAGTTTCCCACAAATCGACCACGCCCCATCCATCCAGCCCTGCTTTTTTCTAGACTCAAGAGTAACCTAGGAATGAAAAAGGGTACCCTTTTTTGGTTTATAGTTTTTTTTTGCCGCCTGCCTCGCTGACCTCTCGGACACACTGCAGGGCACTAGTCTGGTACGTGTATAGGGTTTAGAGATTAGGGTTTAGAGGGGCATATAAGGGAACCTAACCCCCATAAAAAAGGGATGCTCCCACAAAGCTGTCGAGAGGCTCCAGCCCGACGTCGAGGTCACTCCTATCCTTGCCCAGGTGGGCCATTCCTTTGAAGCCGAAGGGGAAGTTGTCCTCACAAAGTTGCATTGCAGCGAGAAGTTCTTCAGATAATCTAGGCCCAGCTCTGCATATGCATGTTCCTGAAAAGGATAGAAGCGTATCACCCCTTACAGGTCGGATCAATGAAGGAACAGAGGTCATCAGTTGTCTAAACATCGCCCTATGACCTGCAGAAAGCCCTGAACATCGAGCATGAGCATGTCCCAGCATGGGGTATTATACCCTATACCCCTCCCCCCCCCAAAAAAAAAAAAAACCTTTGTAGGGTTGATTCGGGGGATTGTGGAGCCCTGAAAATAGCCCATGCTGGTCCTTGCAGTGCACGGACAGGGTGAAGGCACGTGCCTCCTGCCGGAGGATCTCCGCCGTGCCGTCGCCCTGGTGCACATCCAAATCCTTGCTTGGCAGGTATCCCTGCGTGCCACTGCGTCCCTAAACCCTAAACCCTAAACCCTAAACCCTAAACCCTAAACCCTAAACCCTATGAACCATATAAACCCTGCAAAACATATATCCTGGCAGCTGGCAGTTCCCCCAAGCTTGAACCTCTGACAAACCACTGTCCGTACTACTTGCCCTTGCAGGCCTTACGGCCTCAGTTTGCCAAGAGTAGGTCCCAGGAAGGATAGGGTAGGTGTGAAGTCAATGCCGGCGGACGTCGCAAATCAGGATGCGGTCCACAGCCCCCTCCTCCAGCAGCACCTTGCTTCGCATCGCGCTGGGCTCTGGGGCCTACTAGCTCCTTATCAGGTTCGGGATTTTGGCCATCCGCCGAGCAGGGTTAGGGTTGAGGACGTGACACGAATTCTAGGGTTCATTTGGTACCCCTAAGGGTCCACGTACCTATATGGTATATACTTGGCCCCTAAAGCTGCTATATGGGAACCCCTTTAAGGCCCAAGTATATACTATATGGTTACATGGACCCTTAGGGTACCCCCCCACCCCGACCACCTGGCTGGTCACTGCCAGGTCGTTGAGCGCCGTGTACCCGCTCCCCCAGGCACGGTGTGCGTGGTGGGTCCTTGGGAGGTGCGTGGGGCTTTCTTTATGGAAATGCGGAAGAGTGGCCAAGGTCAGCGTGTTTCTTCGGTTGGCGAGAGATCGTTCTTGTTAGGTGAAGTGGCGGGTAGTGGCGACAGTTTATAAGCGCAAATCATCCCATATGTGGCTTGCGAATGCTAATCCTTAGGTACTGCGCCACTTGAAGTGCCGGCGCCGGGATGATTGCAATTCAAGCGTCTCGTGAGTCTTATATGCAGCAAGTACCCTATACGGGGTTCTAGCAAGACAACAAGTAGGTCCCTGGAGGTACTTACTGCACTTTCACTAATGCGAGGCGTCCCTAAGCCCAAATCATTACTACTATAATACGGGCCCCAATATTCGGTCATCTTATTATGACCTGTGACTCCCATGCAAACCCTACAAAGTAGTAGGTTATAAACTATACTTAAAATATAGGGCATAACTCCCCCCCCTCCCAAGAAAATAGTAGGTCAATGGAGCCCCAGTGAGAACTGACCACATAAAGGCAAGCATCCCGCCCGCCGTATTGCAAGCCAAGCCAGTCTCCAGGGCGAGCCGGGCAGTGAGCAGCGTGCCGGCAACCTCCAGCCTCTCGGTTTAGGGTTTTGGAACACCTTCGCCCTTATAACCCCTACAGGGTTTCGGGTTTGGGTTAAGGGTTTAGGGCTACTTGAAGGTTCATGGGTACCTATCGTTACCCTTATAATATTGTAACCCTACTTGCAAGTACCCCAATGGCAACATTGGGCCCATGGAGATTTACCGTGAAAAAAGGAGAGACAATACGCAGAACTGCCGGCCTTGGCCCTAAACCCTAAAAACCCTAAAAAACCCTCAAACCCTAAAAACCCAAAAACCCTACACACTCTAAAAACCCTAAAAACCCCTAAAAACCCTAAACTCTAAACCCTCCATGCACATGCACGAATCGCCGCCTCGTCCGCCGAACAAGGGCAGCATGGTCCGGCCGCTGAGTGAACCTTGAGCTCGAGCCACATCTCTAAACATTATTTCATGAACCCTGAACCCTGAACCCTGAAACCTGAACCCTGAACCCTAAACCCTAAACCCTAAACCCTAAACCCTAAACCCTAAACCCTAAACCCTGCCCTATGAACCCTAACAACCCTAACAACCCCAGGAACCCTAGGAATCCTAGGACGAAGGAACTTTAACTATGATCAAACTAGAATACTTGTGAAAACAAAAACCTGTTATACTGTTCTGCTACAGATTTCATGACAGTGTCATTATGTTATTATATGCTATTGTGCAAGTGCAAGTTAAAACAGTTCCCAACACCACTTCTGCGGGTTGAAGAGTCCTTCGCGGGCAAGCTTACTTTGTGTGCAGGTGCCTGGGTGTCAGAACAGGTTCATATACTCGTAGGAGGCAGAGCCACAATGTCTTCTTAACCTACTGTACAGTAAACCCTATAGACCCTAAACCCTAAGCCCGAAACGCTACACCCTAAACCCCCGACTCTGCTCAACGACTGCGATATCATGGAAGAGCTGAAATCGGCCTTCCACCGTTCAGCGCCCTCGTGAATGGCAGCAACAGCTTCTCTACGAGGAAGGCATGGAGTTTAGGGTTTCGGGGCTATATAGGGTTTCTAAGGTTGGGTGTTCGGAATGATCAGATCCGACTGCAGAAGCCGCTTTGGACTTCGCAGGCTTTGGGAAGTTCAGAAAGCACATCAGCCAAGCGAGCTTTGGTGCCGGGATCGAGGTCCGAGCGTTTCCAGCTCCGCAGGTCCACGAAGTGATCCAGTTGCCAGGCGTGTTTCATTACCCCCGAAGGCCGCTTAGGCAGTGCCCATGGAGGATAAAGCAGAAGATGCTTGGGCTTATGTCCAATGAGCCCTCGGAGTTCCAGCTCCGAGCTTGGGAAGATGAAGATGCCCGCCAGTCTAGAGTCATTTTTCAGTATCGACGCAATGAGGACATCGAAGTCTGCAGATTCTGCAGACTTCGATGTCCTCATTGCGTCGTCAGATGCATAAGCGACTTTGCCAAAATGGCCTCCACGCTTCGAAAGCCGCGCAAGATGTTTTTGTCCCCTTGCCTGCCGACGCGTTGCCTTTTCCTGCACCCGCCATTGCTGGCCGTCCCAGTCGAGCACGGAGTCCACAACGGTTCGTGCCAGAAGTGGACGCGTGAGCTGAAGCCCTGCCGCGGCAAAAACTGAAACAAGCTGCGCGTGGGAGCGCTCTTCCACCATGTGGTTTGGGCTGCAGAGCAGAATTGCATCCTGGAATGTGGCATGCGGAAAGCTTTTTTCGTTCTGAAAATACTTCATCAGCGCCGGCCCGAGCTGGTCCACCCGATAGTCCTTGTCTCGCTGAGATCCGAGTCTGATCCAAATGCCCCGTCTCTGGGACACCTCGCTTCCAGGAATCAGCCAAATGATGTCACGGTCCAGGGCTACGAGTACTAGGAGCATGCCATCATAGCCCCCGAAGCACGGCCGCAGTCCTCCCGGCAGCTGGAGGACTTGAGTTGAAGGCACAAGCCTCCGTTGATTGAGCGCCGCGGCTGCAACAGTGCGTCGACGCGCGACTGGGAAGGGACGTGGACAATTTCAAACTCCGACGCCTCTGTAGAACTTAGAAAGCCATCTTGCAAACGGCGAAAAGACTCCGCTGCTTTTTGGTCAAGCTCTGTGAATATCTTCTAAGGCCACGAGAGCGTGACTGACGCAAACTTTCTTCGAAGGATGCTTCCTCCTCCGTGGGGAAGTTCAAGGACTTCTTCAGTCGAACAGGATCATCGCAAAGTGCCCGCAGTTCAGCGTCATAGGCGTGCGCTGCCTCCTCCTCACTTGAGAAAACTCCGACATAATGCTGCTGTCCTTCAAAACGGACACTGGCCTGATACGTCGCTTGCTTCCTATTCCAGCACACACCATTGAACTGGCTCGTAGTCGAGCGTGCCCGACGCAACAACCTCACGCCGCTACTCACCGCGAGGATCCTCGACAGCACGCTGCCGGCGAGGCTGACCTCCTCGCCTTCCTTCAGAGCCCTCCCGCGCACGCCATGGGCGCGCGCGCACAGGGGACGAAGCCATGCAGGGGCGACTCTTGGCGAGACGACTTGCCGCGCAGCGGCGCGGCGAGGGTGGCAAACGCTACTGGGCCATGGCGGCTCTACGACGGGATTCATCGTGCAGCCAGAGGATGTCGGTGTGCCATGAAGTAGCGAAGCTCCGCCAACTTAAACGCGGCGTCAAGCTTTTGAGGGGCTGATGAACTGAAGACTTGCTTGGCACTTTTTTGGAAAATGGGTACGCGTTTGGGGTACTTACTTATAAGGCTTACATACACGTTTGGGGCAAGACTGGAGGTTCACATAACTAGTGGCTGAGCAATGAAAACCAATGTGCAGCGCATCTACAACAGAACTTCAGCCCAACGCTGCCATGATTAATTTGTAACTACCAGCATGAGCCATAAAAACCCTCTAACCCCCCCAAAAAGGCCCTTTACAGGGTTGATTATGGGGATTATAGGGTCGATCGCCCATCCTCGTAACCCTTCAGCCACCGAAGAATATGAGGGAAGGACACGCAAGAACGACCTGACCTCTTTCAAGCCACGGGCACCCAATGCGTCGCCAGCGGACGGGATCCAGCGCATCCTCCACAAAGCCTCTGTAGTACTCCTCCTCGGGGCTGCGCTGCATGCAAGTTGTGTGGTCCCTTCCTCACCCCAAAAGCCTATATAACGCAAACCCTGAAGGTGCAGCGCAAGAGGCACTGCGTGTAAGAAATCATTGGGTTCAAGGGGTAGCAATTACCCGAAATCGGTCAGTCCGCAACTGCTAAAGGACTACTAAGAAATCCTGAAGCCGGAGGCTAGACCCGTGTTTTGAGACTTCGGTCGATTATACTTCGCCCATTCGGCTTGAATATTGGCATCAACGACTCCTAATCTATTGAATTGTATTGTTAGCGTTTTAAATCTCTGAGCTTGCTGCTTGTCCCGCCTTCTCCACAAATTCAGGGGCCAGGCTATGTTAACTCGGGCCCACAGTGCTCAACATGGAATTAGGAAGTCCGAGTCCGGGGACTGGCCTTCGAGCCTGATTTTTCACAAAAGCAAAGCTTGAAGACATCATGAAACAAGTAATTCGCAAAGGCAGGGGACTGGAAAGTGAGCTGGGAACATTACTTTCTCAAGTTTGTGGGATCCGACACCATGAGATCGCGGGCGCCCTGACGGACCTGACATGCAACATTGCTCGGAGCTTGCCAAGCACTGCCGTCACCATATCAGCGAAACTCATCATTGAGCCCGCGCTGATCCTCTCGGTACGCATGTGCGCTCTTCACCCGCACTTGCTCCAACCTAAGCCCTCTCTGCATCCCTTTACCTAGGGGCTCTCAAATAGGCTCTCAAACGCCGGGTCCTCATGCGCCAAAAGGAACCACTCGTCGGGGGGATCCGCGGGCTTGACGAAGTCCGACATGGACCTGGGGAGCAAAAACAGGAGTACAATGCCACTTGCTTGAAGGCGGGCCTCGCCCCAAGATTGAAATCCCTGCAAACCCTATAAACCCTAAAAGCCTATAAACCCTACACACCCTAAACCCAAATATTGAAACCCTATATAAAACCGAAATAACTGCGTATAAGATGTGGCAAAGGTTTGTATGGGCTTCCGATCTCAGGATTTCCCGGCCAAAACAAGTGGATCCTAATCCCTATGAACCCTGCACCCTCGCTGCATTCAAAGCTGCTCCACCAAACCCTCTTCCACCAGGACCTCGGCCAGATCCTCGTTGCAAGGCAGTCAAAGCTGCTTTCAGGGCCGAAGGTTTTAAGGAAACAAAGACAGGGGCTCTGTTGAATTCGAATGGGTTACTGGCGAAGGGGGCGGGGTGTAGCATATAATCGTACCATTAAAATCATTCATTAAAACTGTCATCGTCATACAAGGGTTGTTTTGATAGGAAAAACACAACTGGGTAACCGGCAAAGCAGAGTTGGCTCTCCCTTTGGGCCTCCTGGAGTCTTAGAGTCCGAGACGCGGATGTGCCTCTGGGGCCGGAGGGAGAGGCCCCACCGAAGGGCCAGCGCAAGGAGAAACTTATATCGTAGCATAAAAATCCATACTACAAAACACATCATAATCGTATTGTACTGTACATAACAAATACATATAAGTAATACACATAAACCCGGTCCTTGAATTTCCACATGGGGAAGCGATGCGTTGCCGGCCATTCCGGCGAATAGGCCTGAGCGACTTCTGCACGTTGGTGCGGTGTCTGTATAACTTTCGCCGAAAAACGACAACTACAAGCCACGCAGTCTAGGCAAATGCTGACGGAGCACACGTGACTGATCCCTACTAAGAGTGGTGCCTCGTGGTACACCGTCGGCGGCCCACGACGCCGCGGCCGGTAGCCCGCCAGCCGCGCCCGCGGCAAGCCGAGATGGCGGCAAAGCAAGGGTATCATGGCGCTCTGAGCTTCTTTCCACGTCTCACGTTCTACATGTGTCTGCTTTGCTACTGCTTTGCTTGGCCGCACCTAATTAGGTATGGTCAAATCTGGCCCATGCTGGAGTATTGCTTAAAGGGTTTGATGATGTACGACGTGGTTTGGGATAAGGTGTCTAGGCTTGGAGCTGGCTTGGGAAGAGGGTTGACGATAGAGAGCAGCTGGGTTTCAGACGAGGTAAAGGGGGGGGGTGAGGTGTAATACTGTAATTACTGTGTATGATAGAAAAGAAGGTCCAGGGGGCCTCTAAATCTGAGATCAAGGTCGAGCTAAAGACCACGAACGTCTCCAGGTGTGTCTTCAGGTGTCGATGCGAGCTATATACTCTGTGGGATGGGTGGAGGGTGGGCCGCCAATTCTAACGACCTTGAGCAGACAAAGCGTTGTGAGGGCAGTTGTTTAGAGCTTACCGGTGGCAGGCTTCCATTCCAGAGCTGATAGACGAGCACACGTTTGCGTACACTTGCACGGTCTAAAGTTCCAAAAGAGAAGCTCCATCAACCCTAAACCCACAACCCTAAACCCCAAGAAAAAAAAATAAAACACACCTACATTGGGGACTTGGGGAAAAGATTCAAAGACTTTTCCCCAGAATCTAGGCCTCCAATCGGCGGGGTCGGAGTGAAGAAGCCACTTTGGACTTCGCAGGCTTTTGGGAGTTCAGAAAGCAGGCCTACCAAGCGAGCTTTGGTGGCGGGATCGAGGTCCGAGCCTTTCCAGCTCCGCAGGTCCACGAAGTGATCCAGTTGCCAGGCGTGTTTCCTTGCGACAGCTGGGTGCTTGGGCAGTGCCCATGGAGGATAAAGCAGTAGCACTCGCGGCTTCTGTCCAAGTATTCCACGGAGTGCCAGCTCCGAGCTTGGGAAGATAAAGATGCCCGCCAGTCTACAATCATGTTCCAGTATCGACCCAATGAGGAGATCAAAGTCTGCAGAGGCATAGGCCAGAGAGCCTAAGCAGCCTCCATTCTTTGTCAGGTTTACAAGATATTGTCCGTTTGTTTTTGGACGTGCTGCCTTTTCCTGCACCCGCCAGCGCTGGCCGTCCCAGTCGAGCACGGAGTCCACAGTGTGTGCTGTCTCAGGTGGACGCGTGAGCTGAAGCCCTGCCGCAGCAAAAGCTGCAACAAGCTGCGCGTGGGAGCGCTCTTCCACCATGTGGTTTCGGCTGCAGCGCATCAATGCATCCTGGAGCGTGGCATGCGGGAAGCTGTTGTCATTCTGAAAGCATTTCGTCAGTGCTGGCCCTAGCTGGTCCACCCGAAACTCTTTGTCTCGTTGAGATCCGAGTCTTATACGCATGTGTTGCTGGGACACCTCGCTTCCGGGAAGCAGCCAGATGATGTCACGGTCCAGGGCTACGAAGACCAGGAGCTGGCCATCATAGCCACTGACGTTTGAAAAGTGGTAGTAATCACTGCCGCAGTCCTTCAGGCAGCTGGAGGACTTGAGTTGAAGGCACAAGCCTCCGTTGACTGAGCCCTGAGGCTGAAAGAGCGCGTCGACGCGCGACAGGGAAGGGACGTGGACAATCTCAAACCCCAATGCCTCTGCAGAACGTAGAAAGCGATCTTGCAAACAGTGAAACGACTCCAGCTCCTTAGTGAAGTTGCGCGATGATGCTCTTAGGCCGCGGGAACGCGTTTGAAGTAAGCTTTCTTCGTAGGATGCCTCCTGATTTGTTGGAAAGTTCAAGGACTTCTTCAGTCGGACAGGATCAGCGCAAAGCGCCCTCAATTTGGCGTCATAGGCGTGCGCTGCCTCCTCCTCATCTGAGAAGACTCCAACATGACAGCGCAATCCTTCAACGCAAACTTGGGCCTGGTACTTCTTTGATTTCTTGCTCCAGCACACACCACAAAACTTGCTGGTAATAGAGTGTACCCGACGCACAAGCCCGAAACAGCTACTCTTAGCGAGGATCCTTGCCGGCACCGCTGACATCATTACCTTCGAGAGGAGGACTCCCATGCAGATCACGGACTAAACGCCTGAGAGAGTCCCACCAAATGGCCACTGGACATGGTCGGACATGGTGGCTCTACATTTCTATGTATCAAGCCAGAGGATGCCTTTATACCATGAACTCATGAAGCACTGGCATCCGCGACTGCCGCGACTGAAACAGTCAGGGTGTGTGTCAGTGACTGCAAGGGTACCTAGGCTTAGCACATGCCAGGCCAAGAAAACGCGTAGGACTCCAATGTGTCAGTATGTGTCAGTATATTGGGGCTGTGAGAAAAGAAAACAGTACAACAACAAAACACATTGCAAGGGCAGCTGCGTGAGACTGGACGATTCCGGGCGGCGTGTTTGTGGAGCAGAGAGGTCAAAACGGACCTTGCATAGTCTTACGTGCTGCATCTGGCATGCATGCACATGCTGTCCTGCCAGTGGCCTCTCCATGTGGCGTCGCTCTATACCTTTATAGGTAAAAGGTCCCCCAAAAAAGGCCTTTTAAATTCTAAACCCTAGAAACCCTAAACCCCCAAACCCCAAACCCCAAAATTGGCCGGGGCGAGCCAAGCTCGGAAGCCGCCAGCGCTCGGCGGGAGGTGGCGTCGATTCCCTGCGCTGCGGGAGGTGTGCCAATGCGACCCCGGAACTTCAGTTTCTGGGCCAAGGTTCATTGGGGTGACATGAGGTTTAGGGTTTAGGGATTAGGGTTTAGGTTTTAGGGGGCAAAGGGTTTAGGGTTTGGCCGTCAAAATTACCTCCAAGTTGTGTAGTTCAGGGCGTGCGCAAGTCACGAAACCCTCGGCAACGAAGGCCAATGTGTGGGTTTAGAGTTTAGGGGCCGAGAAGGTTGCCGGGCTTTCGGCCAAAACAGCCCCCTCGTTGCATGTACGAACCCCAGGCAAGGTCCAACAGCCGTTAGCCCCAACCTTTTGTCTTGCAAACAAGCCGTACCCAAACCCAAACCCTGTGCGTTTGCATAACCTCGCGGCCTTCAACCCTGGCCCTGCAAGAATCTCCAATCCTGACGACTCACGACCGCAGCCACCCAAACCCTGCCCCTGCTGAAGCCTGAACCCTGAACCCTGAGCTGCCTGAACCCACAGTCTTGAACCCTAGACCCGAAGCCCTCAACCCCAAACCCCAAACCCGAACCCCTACACCCTAAACCCCAAACCCACGGAACCCTGAATCTTGAACCCTAAACCCCAAACCCGAACCCAGAAACCCTAAACCCCAAACCCTGAACCCTAAACCCTACTTCTGCTGAAGAGTTGGCCTCTGCCACTTGGAGCTTTCCGTCGAAGGTGGGCTGAGACCCGACGCGGAGGCACCTGCGAGGGAGGATTTGAGGGTTCTAGGAGTTGTATAGGGCTTAGGGGGAGTTTAGGTGTTGAGGATTTGAGGCTCGAGGAGTTTAGGGGTTTGGTGGGGGAGGGGGGTTGGGGAGTTTTTTGTTTAGGGATGGATTGAGGGTTTAGCTTTGGATCTCTCTGGCCGCTTTGGGGCTCCAACCATCTGAGCCTGAGTTCAAGTGCAGCTAATGGCCATGCCAGCAGTTTTCCAATGGTCGAGGCCGTAGGGTTTAGGGTTAAACAAACGGTCATGTGCAGCTTCCCTGATAAACAACCTCGCGAGCTATAGCGACCTTATGAACACTAAACTTTGCTAACCTTGCATCAGGCTTCAGCCACACTAAACCCACTACACGGAGGTTCAATTGGGTACTCACAAACAGGGTTGTAAGTAGGGCAACTATAGGTTATAACGGTTAAAACCTTACATTTAGGGCACCTATAAAACGCTACTTAGAAGTGCCCGAAAGGATCGTCAAGTAGCCCCTCTCACTCCTAAGCAGATGATAAGGGGAAGTCCCCAAATCCTGGCCTTCTGGCTCCACCGGCCTGGGGGTCACGCCGCGAGGGAAGGCATGGGCTTGCGTTCTGGTTCTCTTCCCCATGCCCTTCCAGGATTCTTTCTTTGGGGGTCCTTAAGGGGCTCATGTTACCGAACTACTAGGTCCCTGGAAGTACTGTGCCGGGTACGGTCGTGAGGGCTTGTCGGTTTGGTTGCTGCCTTGCCATCCCCTGTTTTTACAGTTTGGGCAGGGTTTAGGCTGGGTTTAGGGAAGGTTTGGGATGTGTTGGGTGCGCCGTGGCTTGTAAGGAATCATTTTCCCGGCAGTTCGAAGAATCCTTGTGCCTGGTTCATGGTTGGGAGTTTACAACGAAGGTTCGGAAGATGACTGCAGGTTTGGGGATTTGATCTTTGGGATGTCTCGGTGGCTTGCAGGGCAACATTGTGCGTCGGCGCAAGGAAAGGCTGGGGACACACTTCTGACATTCTGTCGCAGGGCCATTTGTGGTCGCACCTGCCAAGCGCTCCGTCTGAAGCCCAAAAGTGCCCCGAACGCTGTGAGCACCAGGCGTGGCTGAGCCCGGCCGCAGGCACTCGGCTGCCAGCAGAAAGAACTGGACCTCAGCACGTGACGCAAAGGTTGCGTGGATGAATCTCTCCCTCAAGTGCCTGAATAAGGGCACCACAAGACTGCTCAGTCGCTGAGGGATCTGGGATGTGCAAACATCGAAGCAGCTTAAGCCTCAATCAACTCAGCAGCCGAGTCATTGGGCTGTGGATGACCTGTGTGAAGTTGCGGAAGCCCTAAACCCTAAACGCCGAAACCCCACACATCAGTTGTCCCTTCGGCCTTATAGGGCCCTGTCTGCAGAATCTGGGCCCCGCGACCGATGGAGCGCAAAGGTTCGCGCAAACGGGAAGACCTCTGGATGCAAACAGGCCAGTGGGTGTCTGCCAAGGGGACCAAAAAAAGAACCCTAAAAGGGTTTCGGCTCCATCTTGCCGGTGGTGGTATGCGGTTCGTGTAGCTTCATATACCTTAAGAGGAATGATAGTAGTAGATGGTTCATATATAGGATTTATAGTAGTACAGGGGCAAATGACCCCAATTTTAGGGTTCCTTTGGTCCCTAGGGTAGCTGTAAATGAACAGACATGTCCACGGCATGGAACCTGAACAAAAAGCACCACTGACAAACTTCAACAAAACTGTGAAGACAGGGGAATGCCTCCCCACAATCCTTTTCTCTCTCCTCTTGACAGCAACCCTCACATGCACACCCTCAGAGACACAGGAGCCAGTGCTTGGGCGACTGCACCCTAAAACCTAAACCCTAAACCTAAGCCCTTAGCCCTAAGCCCTAAACCTTCCCGAGCCGGAAAGTCCATGAACATCCCATCCATCAACCCAAGGGACTACGTGCAGCCCTCTCCTCTCAAGGGACTCAAGGAGAGACCCTTATGCGGGACCTTAGGGGTTGTTTGGGGGTTAGTTAGAGGCTGCTTAGGAATTTAGGTGCTATATAAGTATATAGAGGGGGTATATTCTGTATACATACTCCTTAATCCTTTCTGCCGAGTTACAGCTGGCTCGGATACACTTTGCCTGGCCCGCGCCGGCTTCCTCAAGCTTGCTTAAGGAAGCAAGTTCTTAAGAACCCAGTTTTGTATAGGAAATGGCCGCTATAAACCTGTGTAGAAGTACTACAACTTTAACGCACAGGTTTTTGGGGTCTTGACGTCTTAGATCAAGGTTCACTCAAGGCTTGCTCAGAATGCTAGCCCGAAGCCCATGTCAATGCCGGGGCTAACCGGAGTGCTGAGTTTTGGGTGGCGTCAGCCTTGAAAAGGCCTCATATTCGGCAGTTATCTAACTGGTGATGGTTTTTTTTGCCGTGTTGGAACAGGAACCCCCCAAAAGGAACCCCAACTTAGAGAACGGCCTTCATATCCAAAGCTTCAGGCCCCTGAGCTACATATGTGACCGTTTGGCGCGCGCAGACGGTAAGCACGAGTTACAACACACAAATGGCAGAGTTCTATGCTTCATGCATGCCCGTGCATCACGCCAAACCATCTAGACAACCTGTCAGCCATCGTCGCGGCACCCGCCTACTTTAGATGAGCTCCCTGAAGTCTCTTTGTGCTTGGGGGGGAGAATCCACACCCTAAACCCTAAACCCTAAACCCTAAACCCTAAACCCTAAGCCCTAAGCCCTAAACCCTAAAAGGTAGTTTTATGGGCCTTAATCCGGTCCCTTACCTCCGGTAAAGGGTTCCTTGGGATGTACAGGGTATGTATATAAGGGGGACGTGCCCATACCTAGGGGTACCTTCCTGGTGTCCTTATTATGAGGGGATCCCTACTCTGTGGGGTTCTACATATATGGGTTCCCTGATTCTCGCAAAAGCCCCCATGTGCGTCTTCGTAAACCCCGGGCATGAAGATGCTTGGGACAGGGCCACCTCGGACAGCTCCGTGCGGACCTTGCGAAGTCGGCTTTGGGGCTTCGGGTGGTTCTTGATTTGCTCCGGCTCCGGCTAAGCAAGTCTTAAAATGATAAAGCCTGAGATGGCCACAACCAAAGCAGTGCAACCCTAAACCCTACACCCGTTTGCATTAGGCTTGCAGTGTCGCGCCCGGATACACTAAACCCTCTCGGTAGCAACCTCCGGGGATTGGAGGGGTCCACTGAGGCTGGGCACCCAGATTTGCTTCATTTCATGCCACGGCTCGGCACCACCTGAAGGGAGACGCATCTCCGAGCCACGGAAGGGGTTTAGGGATTCAGGGGTTTAGGGGTTTAGGGAGTTTAGGGATGTTGAGACTGAGTATTCAGGGCTTGAAGCTATGATGTTTTGCGGGTAGCAAAGGTGTTGAAAGAGGAAGGTAGCCGCTGCATCTCTCAGGAACACATCGACTTCTGTGCAGGAGTTTGGTGCATTCCACAGTTTCGGGCTTAGAATTGTTGATGGGCTTTCTCTCAGGGTGGCCTTGAAGAACAGTGGCTTTGCTTCGGCCTTGTCGGCTGTACTTAACTGACAGACACGAAGGCCTTGCCAACTGCTGCCAAGGCTCGGCTTACTCTACAGTACCTGTTTGAACCCACAACTCTACCCAGAACCCTCGAAACTCTTCAGAAACCCTGCGAACCTGAAGCCTTCTAGCTAACACACACAATTCCACCCAGTCCCCCAAAACTCTTCAAAAAACCCTACCAAACCCCTACGAACCTGAAGCCTTCAACCTAAAACCGCATGAGCGCCAGCGGCCTGCGGCATGCCCCAGGGTGCTCCAGATCGGATGGCCGGGGCCTGCGCCAATTTGCCCGGGGGTTCACAGCAAGGGCCTTACATAGAGGGATGCTTGCATGAGGTCTTCAAACCTGAGACTTCAATATGAGCAGATATATATATATATATATGTGTGTATATGTATATATATATACATATCATATATACATACATACAAATACAAATATATATATATATATATATATATATACATGCATACATGTGTGCGCGCTCATTGTTAATGCAGATATAGACCCTTCTGAGGTTTCGAGGGCTTGGAGGCTTTGCCCTTTGCCTAGCTGCTTAGTTGGTGCTTACTGGGTTGGAGGGTTGGAGAGGCTATTGGATCTGGTTTTGTACTGTCCCTATCCTTCCAGGGACCTAACTCTTGGGTCGTTAGGGGCCCTAGTAACCTGAATATTAGATCCCTGGAAGGATGGGGTGTTTGTACATCCAAGAAATCCGCAGAATCTTATCATGCGCCCTTTCTGGCCGCAACCGAGGCGGCCACCTCTCAGCTCAAGCACTCACCTTCAAGCCTCCATCCATCCCCATCTCCTACACTGACCCCATGTGTGCACCAGAACACATAACTGTGCCCAAAGCTGCTTACGGCGCCTGGCACCGGAGGCGGGGGCCCGGGTCCTGGGTTGAAGAGCTCAGGCTCGGAGCAGAGTTGAAGCGATTCTTGCGAAGTAAGGCTGTTGCAGGCTTCTATTGCCCTTGTATTACTGCTCTTCTTGAACCGCATCTGGCAGCAACGCTCACTTTACGAAGCCCGAGTCCCAAATTTAGCTGATGTCTGCAGCTAGGTCGCTGGAGGTGCTGCTTGTGCTACCTGCCAAATCGCGAGGGAGCAGCTGTCGGCCACTTGAAGGTCCGGGTACTTCTAGCCCCACCCTAAGTTCTCTAAGTCCTCTAAGTAGGTTTACAAGTAGACTTCTATTTGGGGTTGTAAGCACCAATGAACCTCCAAGAGCAGCACAAACTGTGGTCGACTGTGTGCGGCTACGAAGACCTATGCCTGGCATGTTTCACTGGCAGCTGCTCGCAATGTAGGTATATCAATACATATATGTGTATATATATATGTATATATATATATATCGTTCTACATATATACACATTTTGTGATGGTTAAACATAGTCAAATATTTGATTACTTCCTGATAGTTCTGTTCATTTCGAGGGTAAAAGCCTCAAACAACTGGAAACTGGGGCCAAACCCAGCCTCCTTGCGTCTCGAGAGCCGACACGAACTCGAGCACCTGTCGACCCAGTGTTCTGGTCTTGGGGTGCTTGTGGTGGTTTGCACGGCTTCCTAAGCCAAGCCCCATAAGCCCTGATGGATTTGGAGTTATCTCCTCTTGCAGCCAGCACCCTCCTCATCCAGGAGGTGTGTGATTTTGGGTGTGGGGTTTCTAGGGTTTATGGGGATTAGGATTTAGGGTTAAGGCCTGAGGGTTTAGGGCTAAAACAAGTTTACGGTCCCCAAGCCTGCTTCGACTGGAAGCCAGGTGCCGTCGAGCGCCACCTTCCCCCTGCAGGCGAGCGAATCGTTCGGGACCCTTTGTCTCCTGAATCTTTACACTGTGCACTAGACTATACGGCCTTTCTGTTGCCTAAACCCTACAAAACCCTAAACCCTGTTTCAATATTGTTTGAGGACTTGTATACACCCAAGTGCCAGAAGACCCGCGCACATGAGCGGGGGTGGGGGGGGGGGGGCGTTTGAAAGCCTCAAGCCTGAACCCTCAAAACGATCGTGAACAGTCCTTTTCTATGCCGAAGGCCCAGCTTTCCAAGTGCCCAGAACGCATGGGTCTCAAGGGACTAAAGGAGGGACCCCTTACAAGGGGCCTATAGGGGTTATTCAGAGGATATTTTCGGGGCTGCTATAGTACGGGAATACGAATAAGATTAAGGGTCCCTTCTAGGGGTTTTTCCTTTTCCCCTTGAGGGTCGATACTTGAAGTCTGGAGCACCGCTCCAAACCGCCCTAAACCCTAAACCCGAAACCCTATAAACCCTAACCCCAAACCCTAAACCCCAAACCGTAGCCCCCAACAAAACGCTGTGGCCTGCTCCACCACTCCGTCGGTGTGGCGCTCGTCTCCGAGGGACCTGGCCGAACTGGGAGCAAGGGGCTTTGAAAGGCGGGAGACGTTTAGGGTTTGGGTTTAAAGGGTTTAAAGGGTTTAAAGGGCATCAAGGGTTTAAAGTGTTTTAAAGTTGCAGGGGAGGGGGGGGGGGGCATGGGGGGCATGTAGGGTTTGGGGAAGTTTCGGGTCTAGGGTTGAAGGGCTTGGGGAAGTTTAGGGTTTGGGGTTTTGGGTTTGGTTTGTTGCCACCGCGTCTAGCCGCCGCTCCACGGGGCATGCTTGTTGATGCGTAGCAGAAGTGACCCAGTTCAGAATGCTCCGACTCGCACACCAACACGAAACCATGACACCATAGACTCATAGACACAACGTGCAAAAGAGACTCAACCGAAGATGCTGTGGAGCCATGGCCAAGCGGTGCTCTCAGAATCTCAGGACTGCAATACGTCAATCATGGGTTCCCCTTCTACCCCCCCTCTATACTACCCCACCTAGGTTCCCCCCTCAGATATCCTTAACTAAGCCTAATTATCCCAATATAGCCTTAATTATGGGAGGAACCCAGGGGGGGTAGTATAGAGGGGGGTAGTAGGGGAACCCATGAGTCAAGCATTAGGTTTTAGGTTTGGGTGCAGATGTCGGGTGCACTGAGTTCTCAAGGCAGGAAGTTGGGGATGGCGAGCATAAGGGTTTAGGGTTTAGGGTTTAGGGTTTAGGGTTTAGGGTTTAGGGTTCAGGGTTAGGGTTTAGGGTTTTGCATCTACCATGGCCCACATTGGCTCGGGAGCTTAGCAACCAGACTCAGACACAGCGAATTGGTCCCTTCACGACAACTAAGCCTGAACAGCGAACATGCTCAGCAATTATCCGACCCTAAACCCTAAACCCTAAACCCTAAACCACCTCAAAGCGCACACAAAAAGCAAAGAAGCAACTCCGGAGCAGCCTTGAGTTGGAGCAGGTCACTGAGGGCTGAGTTCCTGTCCAAGAAGCGCTGTTCCAGCTGCTCCTGCGCTTTGTGGGCGTTGAAGTTGGCCGACGTGGTTTAGGGTTTTTGGGGATTAAGGTGTTAAGGGGGGTCTAGACATAGCCTATGCTCAAACCAAGCTGCTACACAGTTTTCATGTACTCCAGCCGTCTTCTGACAGGTGTACTAAGTTTTTGGTACAGTTTGCTACTTTGTAATTCCTGTCCGAAGGTCAAGTCTCACTATGTTGCTCGAAACTTAGAGCCCCCGGGCTTTTGTTACCACAGGGGCTGTAAGATGTTCATGTGTCTTTTTCGTGAGGGTGTTGAGCCCAATTCAAAGCTTAGCTGGGGCAGCTGGGGAGAGGGAAGGGGGGGCAGGGGGCGGGAAGGGTTCGGGAAAGACAGGGGAAGTTTCGACGGCCCAGACACCCGACTACACCAAAAGTATCTTTTGGCTACCTTGCAGGGCATGGTGGGGATTCGGCTCCGTTCGGCTTCTTTCGGGCTGGAGGAACCGCCCCTTAGATTTTGGGTCGGAAGGCCAGATTTTGTATAGGGTCGGAAGGCCGATATCACAAGCCCCCTGAAGTTACAGAGCCGTCATGTTCAGGGACTGGCCCTTCATTGATGCTGTGACTTTTTTTGTTTACTAGGGCCGGGGCATGATGGTAATACCTGGGCCAAATGAACCCTAACAGGGTTTATGGTTCAGTTTATATTTACCTTTCGAACTATATATTAGTATAGTAGTGTAGTGTATATGACCCAGGGCAGGTGTTAGGGCGTCTTTGAGTACGTGATCAGGTTGAACATCGTCTCTATGCATACATATATATACATATGCTACACACATATATACATGCATTCGTTAAGAGAGAGAGGATTCAATGATTAGTTGGTCAGTCAACTATACATACGTGCTATATTTTGTTGTATGCATGTAGAATCCGCAGGGGTATTCCCCCATTAACACCCCAGCAAGATCTGGACCATCACAGCCCTTAAAAGGGTTATACCTGAAAGTATATAGGGTATATGACCCCTGAACCCTAAACATAAACCCGAAACCCTAAACCCTAAACCCTAAACCCCAATGTTAGGGTCCATTTAGTCCCCAAGGAAGCATGGCCCAACGCTGTCTGCTGCTTTTGGCCGATGTGCGGCGCGGGTCTGAGTCTGAGCAGTCTCCCGGCTCTCTGAACAACAGAACGCCAAGCCGTGGCAGCTGGAGTCCCTAAACCCTAAACCCTAAACCCTAAACCCTAAACCCTAAACCGTAAACCCTAAACCCTAAACCCTAAACCCTAAACCCTAAACCCTAAACCTAAACCCTAAACCCTTTTGCTAAACCCTACACCCCAAACCCTGAACCTTAACCTCGGAAGGTTCATCACTACTGTACTTCTCACGATGTCCGAAATGCAGTGGCTCTACAACGTTACAGAGTGCGAGACCTGGGTGTGCAACTGACCAAGGGTTCCCCCTACTACCCCCCTCTATACTACCGCACCTAAATTCCCCCCCCTTAAGTAACCTTAGTTGTCCCTAAATAGCCTTAACTATTGGGGCCTAGTATAGAGGGGGTAGTAGGGGAACCCATAAACAGAGGGACACACTGCCACGGGCCGGTCTGTGAGCCAACCGCTCGATCGGAGGCGATGCTCGTTACGCACACTTCGAGTGTCGCGCACTACACGCCTCCAGGAAGCACAGGCGACTTGCTTTTAGAGGTCCCAGTAGCCCTTCATTAAGGAGTTGTCCTTAAACCACATAAGGAGCCCTACTATATTTTAAGGGAATATCCCGTAAATAAGAGGTCCCAGTAGACTTATGAACCATTCTCTTCCCGATGAGGTTCATTCTATCCCAAGAACCCTAATCAAAACCTATCCCAGTCCCTCACTGCAGCTTGATCTCCTCTCTTCTCAATGAGACTACGTGGAGGTTCATGGTACTTAGTAACTGACTATGACTGTACTTATAACTCACTTATAAGCCCCTGAAGTGCCCTAATATGGCTATAAGAACAGTTATATTTAGTAACTAAGTACCATGAACCTCCAAGTACCCTCTTTCCGTAAAGTATCGCTGGCCACCCCAAATCAACCCCACACGTTCAGCTACGCGGCTAAGACATTGCCTGCACTTTTAAGGGACAGAGCGCACGTCCACGCAAGGAGGGAATAGGAGGAGCGCGAGACAGAGCGAGATAGCCAGATCAACAGATCGATACATAGCAAGACAAAGGGAAGTTAATAGAAGAGAACAAATGCCTCCCGCTAAACCGACACATACACAAGAGAAGCGCACAACACAGATCCACAGCCAACGGTCCAGACTTAGATGGTTACAAACGCATGTCAGAATGGGACCCCATCTGGCAAACGTCGTCACGTGGTTGAATGGGTATGAGATTCCTGAGGATCTCGGCACAGGGTGTGCAGCGTCGCAGGTCGCGCAAGAGACTGCACGGATAAGACCGCCCGAGCCTTCCGAACCTACGGCCTGAGGTTTTCTCGCTTGTCTTACTGTGGGGGCCTTATATAAGTAGAATAAGGTTTTTTTTTTTTGGGGGGGGGGGGGGGGGGATTATAGCAGTATTTTTTGGGGCTTCATCAGGGGAATGTTGTTGTAGTACTAATTCCGAATCTTTGTGTGTGTTTTTGGGGGCGATTCAGGTGCCCGCGGCATCTCTTGCACGACCCGGACGTATTGGCAATTACTGCCCCAAAAATGATGCCGGCGCCAGGCTTAGCTTGGACGACCGGAATAAAACTGCACCCGCAGGAAATAAGTCACCTGCAGATAGCATGGAGCTCCTGTAGCTCAGGAGGAAGAGGCATGCATTACAGTCAGATATGGGCTCGAAGGGGCGTCGTTTTTGCACAGTGAGAAATACAAGAAGGGGTCTTTATAAACCCTTGATCAAGCATACCCAAAACTTCAGCACCTTACTTCAACTCTTCCTAGGCCTGCTAAGCCAACTCCGCACAAATCACCCGCGAGCCACAGCCCAGGGTATGAACCCACACATTGGGCTTGAAGGTGGGGTGTGGCTAGACCGCTGGACCCCGACACCTTCAACACGAGAGCTCTACACCACGGCGTCCAGTGCCGCAGGAGCGCGCTGGTCACCGTTGGGTTTTGCTTCATCTGTCTCAGGCGGTGGGGGAGCCCGATCCTCCGCAGAAGTTGAGCTCAGGCATGGGGAGACTTCATTCTTTGGGAACCAACCTAGGACCTCCCCAAGTATGCCCTGGGGACTGCGAACTGAAATCTGATATGTAGCCCGAAGATGTGACTGTTGCGCCCTCTCCATGCATGGACAGAGGGCGGCACCAGCACGTTTGTGCAACATCTCGTAAGCACTATATGTATGCGATGGCCTATGGAAAGCCCTGATTGAGTCGCTACAAGCATTCAGAAACACTGTTGGCCCAACTCTGCTAGACCTACCCCTGACACACACACACACATACCCTCCATGGCATGAGCCGCCTAAGAGGCGCAGCGCAGCCCGAACAACCCCCTAAACCCTACAGCCGAAAACGAAACGGCCCAACCACCCAGGCCTGGTGTTCTCGACTCGTTTGCGGGCTCGGCTTGCCTGGACCCGGGCATTCCAGAGACCCAAAAAGCTAAGGACAACATGATAGTTCGTCCAGGGCTTCTTGAAGGGCTTACATATTGGGATGCTCACCCTTCGTCTAACAGTCCTTAACCGGGGTTATAGAAGGGGGTACTCTTAAGGACAGCTACTGTTAGGGGGAACCTCCCCAACTTGTGTAAAAGATTCAACACAGGCCTATGTGAACGCGTGTGTATGCCTTCTACGTGGGTTCATCCTACGACTTCTCCTACGGCAACTTTGGGACCCATATAGATACTTCACTTCTCCAAAATATGGTCCTTTTGGGGGTCCTTATTATAAGGCGGCACCTCTGATTTCGGGAAATTACCCAGAAAGGGACCATCATTTTGAGAACTGACCGAAACCCTAAAACTTTACACCCAAAACCCTAAACCCAAGAAAATATCTTAAGCAGCAACTTTGGGACCCCCCCGAATGGAAGACTGGCATCCGGCTGAAAAACGCCGAGCTGCGGAAGGCTTCAGCGGCTTTGGCCAAGGCAGTCTCCCTCCTTGGCGCTGCAAGTAGCGAGGGTTTATAGGTCTCGGGTTTAGGGAAGTCGGGCTATAAGTAGGGTAACGATGGTTATATAATAGTTCTACATCCTTATTCAGGGCACTTATAACCTTGCTTCTAAGGAACTTCCCGTGAACTTCCGAGTGAGGCCACCGTTTAAGTACTGAGCTCAGACATCAAGGGACCTGACATTTCCGCGTCACACACGTGAAACACTCGGCCTGCAGCCGACGTGTGCAGGTCTCTGAAGGTTGGTAGCCCCTGCTTTAGGGTTTAGGGTTTGGGGCTCTGACAAGAATCCCAAAAGCAGGTCAGAAGTTTGGGAGCTGCCCGGATTGCTTACTTGTGCTTTTGTTGCTTAGTTTTGGGAGGGCTTCTTCGGCCTGGGCTTGGTAACAATACCCCCCAACACCTACATTGTTGTGCAGGTTGTTGCAGTAATACCCCTTTGCAGGAGTTTTGCAAACCGTTCAGCGAAGTAGGTTTCGGGTTCTTCAGGTCCGTACTCCCCCTTGAACATATTCATGCTATTTTCATTTCAATTCAGAGTATAAAGCTAAGTATTTCCACAAAATCAACGGCACCCCTCAAGATACCAAAATACGATAATTCCTAATGTTCCGTGTAATTAGTTTATAGAAGGGGCGTCTGTTTATAGGAATCAATATTCTAACCCTTATTTTCAGAGCTTTTTTGGGGGGGGGGGGGAACCTTCCCCCCGCCCAGCTTCGACTTCTTCGCTGCCCCACGACGACGCGCGCACTCCGCCTTGAGGTGCCGGTACCTTTTGGGGGGGGTTTAGGGTTTAGGGTTTAGGGTTGTTTAGGGTTTAGGGTTAGAAATAGTACTTGGGTAGCTGTTAGGGAGTCAAGGTTTTGGGTTCGGGGTTTCGGGGGTCTCTCCAAGTTCCATGGTGTGGGGGTGTGTTGGGGTGGTGGTAGGGGGGGTGGTGGTGGGGGGGGGGGGGGGTAGCAGATGTCGTGAAGGCATTTTCTCGGGCGAGGTACCAACAACCACCAAGGGTGGTTGATGGCTTCTGTCCTCCCACCCCTTGAGCTCACTTCGCACCAACCAGAACTTCACCCCCCAAAATGCAGGCTGCAGTGCCAGCATGGGCTATTACACACTAGAACCCCCCCCCCCCCCAAAAAAAAAGGCCCTTAAAAGGTTTGCTTCTGGGGACTCTCGGGCCCAAGAGCCCATGCTGCAGTGGGGGGCACTCGATGCAGACCAGCACCGCGCAGAAGCTGAAGAGGATGACGCTCACCACCGTGACCCAGAAACCTTGGCTCAGGGACCCCGAGGTTCCTTGGTGCCCAAGTCCGAAGCGCCACCCTTGCCAAGAGGTCCTGGCAGACCCTCAGGGAGGGTTTATGCTGTTTAGGGTTTAGGGTTTAGGGTTTAAGGTTTAGGGTTTAGGGGGTGTAAGACAACTCATGCCAGACTGCCTGCGAGAACGGCCCCCAACTCGAGATACTCGGAACAGCCCCCTTCCGACTCTAAACCTACAGTTTTCTAGAAAACCACTAACCATATTTTGACTTGGAGGTTCATGGTTGCTGAAAGTAGGGTTATAAGAAGGGGTATCTATTGTGATAACCTCATTTAGTATAGGCCACCTATAACCCTGCTTAACAGCACCCATGAACCTTCAAGTAGCCCTAATGTTAACCTCGTATTATTGAACCCCCTGATATTAAAGTGCGCCAGGGGTCCCGGCCGCAATAATAAAGCGCTGGGAATAAAGTACGCCAAGTCAGGGCTGGTTTTTTTTGGGGGAGTTTGATTGAAGGGGGGCTCTAAGGAAAGGAATCCTTATTCAAAGGGGCCCTACTCTATTTGGGGGGGTTTGATTGAAGGGGGAGGGGGGGTTTATTATTACGAGGTCAACATTAAACCCCAAACCCCAAACCTAAACCCTAAACCCTACACCCTAAAACCTAAACCCCAAGCCCTAAGCCCTAAAAACTAATCCCCAGCCCCTACGCGTGCGGAACTCGAGGCCTCATGGCAGTCCCAGGCGCGAGTGTCGTTCAGCGCGTTTTCCCACCAGCTGGGTTCGACGACCTCGGGGCCCCCAGGTTTGTAGGGCTTGTGGGGTTTCATAGGGGTTTTATAGGGTTTTATGGGGCTTCGGGTTTTAGGGTTTGTAGGGTTTCATAGGGTTTCATAGGGTTTCATGGGGTTTCCGGTTTTAGGGTTTGTAGGGTTTCATATAGGGTTTCATATAGGGTTTCATATAGGGTTTCACAGGGTTTTATGGGGTTTCAGGTTTTAGGGCTTGCAGGGTTTTACAGGGTTTTAGGGTTATGGGGTTGTAGGGTTTTGTAGGAGTTTAGGGTTTTGGGGATATAGGGTTTTGTATGTTTGTAGGGTTTGTAGGGTTAGAGGGCTTGAGGGTTTCAGGGTTAAAGTTTGTAAGGTGGTTTCATAGCGCTTTAAGGTTTTAGGGTTCTAGGGTTTTAGGTTGTCGGGCTAAAGGGCTTTAAAGGATTTTAGGGTTATAGGTCTTTAGGGTTTAGGGTTGTAGGGCTATAGGGTTTGAAGGTTATAGAGTTTTAGGGCTGTAGGGATTGAAGAATTTGTGGGCTTTAGTAAGGCTTTTACCCTAAACCCTAAACCCTAAACCCTAAACCCTAAACCCTAAACCCTAAACCCAAACCCTAAACCCTTCGGGTTTTGGGCGTTTAGGGGTTCGCGACCGTGGCGTTGGCCTGCAAGCTTTTCGGAGGGAGTTAGGTACTCACATCCCCTTTACAACCCTTTAAGGGACTAGCACTCTCTCTCTCCCTAGACATATGTGTGCTATATATATATATATATATACTTATATATATATATACATATACTCATATATATATATACATATACTTATATATATATACATATACTTATATATATATAGGATTATCAGACAGGATACCCCTCATATGACCCCTTAAAAGGACCTATAAGACAGAGCACCATATCCCCCCATCTCCCTACCAGCACTACAAAAGAGCCTAGGATCAGGAAGTCCCAGGTTGTGTGGAGCTTCCATTGTCGGGTTTAGTGTTTAGGGTTTAGGGTTTAGGGTTTCGCGCGAATGTTTCACTGCCCAGGCGCAACCGGACAGCTGCTGTCGTCAAAGGCCATGTTTGGCGCAAAGGTTGCCAAGGCCCCTTGGACCGCCTCGCCGGACTGAGGCCCTCACGGATACCTACTGTAGGGTTTAGGGTTTAAGGTTTAGGGTAGAGGGGTTTAGGGGTTTAGTGGTTTAGGGGTTTAGGGGTTTACGGGGTTTATGGGGTTTAGGGGTTTAGTTTGTTTTTTTTTTTTGGGGGGGGGGTCGGAATAATTACGAGTAGTATTCCCGTATACGATCCCTACATAATTGTGCGATAATAGCCCCCCCAAACCCTCTTCTAAGGCCACTGTACTATATATAGAGCTTAGGGATTCATGGTGTATAGGGTTTGGGCTCTAAGCCCTTACGCTGTCAGGAAGGCCACCAAAATGCCAAGAGCCCCCAAACACCTGAATACCCACAGCCGCGCCCGCGGCTCTCAAACGGCCTCGACGCTTATCGTTAGAGGGGCGGGCTCCACCTCCACCGCCTGGCCTGGGCTGCTGAGGAGGATGATTAGGGTTTAGGGTTTAGGGTTTAGGGTTTAGGGCTTAGGGCTTAGGGCTTAGGGTTTAGGGTTTAGGGTTTAGGGTTTAGGGTTTAGGGTTTAGGGTTTAGGGTTTAGGGTTTAGGGTTTAGGGTTTAGGGACATGCACATCGCTTCGATGACACGCGTGCATAAGGCGCAGGCCCCCGTGCACGTAGGCGTATAGACACTTCATGTGTAGGTCGACCTGCACCTACACACATATATCAGGTCATTGTCTCAAAAGAAATAAGGATGCACAAGCATCCCAGGGTTGGATCGGGATCTCGGCTGGGCGGGCTACAAAAGGGTTTTGGGATTGCCCTGCTTGAAGGCGGCGGGCGGTTGCGCATTCGTGGATTCAGGATGGGTCTGCAATTTCGGGTGGGCGGCGCTTCCCTATCTGTGGAAGGCTTCTGGAAATGTGCAGGGTTTGGGGGGCGCGCGCAGACGCTGATGGTAAGATTGTGCTTGCTTGTGGGATTTCGGGTTCAGGGGCTGAGGGCTTGGGATGTTCCTGTCCGCCTTATACTAATACTGACAGTCCTTGATAGGAATTATAGTACCCCTACTATGCTACTAAGGACTGTTAGTATAAGGAGGAACATCCCAAGCTTGGGGGCCTTAGAAGCCTTCAACCCTAGGAAAACCAGGACCCAGCTGCCGCACGTGAGAAGCGCAAAGTGCCAGTCGCGGGCCATCGTCTCCTTTCGAGGCCAAAAAAGGTTCAAATATGGCAGTTTACGAAAATAGGGGACCCCTAAACTAGTCCCCTAAACCCCCTTATAGGGACCCCCAATAAGGTACCCCTAATATCGTAAACCCCCATATGTAGCCTACTTTGGGCGGTTCATTGGGGTACTGATCGGTTGGATTTAGGGTTTAGGGTTTGGGGTTCAGGGTGTAGGGTTTAGGTCTGCTTGGAAGTTAAATTTTTGGGTACTTATCAGCAGGGCTATACGTACCATAAATAGGTTCAAACCTATAGTTACCCTACTTATCACCATAGTCATCAATACCCAAATGAACCTCCAAGAAGTATTAGAGTAGATGCTTCTATTGCGGAGGGGGGGGGGGAGGGGGGGCTAGGAATTACGTGTTTAAAGCGGCCACAACTTTGCGGCCCAAACTCCGAACCGATCAAAGGTGGCTCAGGTTTAGGGTTTAGGGTCTTGCGTTCTTAAGAATACGTAAGTTCTTGAGGGTCTAGCCTTAGAATGCCCAGACGGAGTAGCACTCCTCGCATTGTTCGGAAGGTTTAAGCTATGTGTGTTCATGGAGGGGTATTGGGCTTTTGGGATGGTAACCTAAACTACCACGCACAAACTTCAACCTTGAAGCACTAAACCCTGAACCCCAAATCCCAGCTACCGCAACCTAGGTGGAACCTTTAGAACCCTCTTGCAACTGAACCCTATCTACCGCAAAAAAGCTTCTAACCCTGAGCCCTATACTTACCAGCTCCTGGTGCACGTCCACACGGAACCAGTACTGGAACTGGCCAAGCTTTCGGGTCTCGGAAGCGACGGGAAGGTTCTGGCGGGTTTGGGGGCTTAGGGGTTAGAGGGGGGTAAAATTTCAGGGTTCAGAAACCCTATAGGGTTCGGGTTCCGAAACACGTCGGAGTGTATCTTCTGTAACGATAAGAAGGCACTCAGGCTTCTTTCGAAGCATGGGTTCAGAAGGACTCGCAGCCCATAAGTCCCAAACCCCAAACCCCAAACCCCAAACCCCAAACCCCAAACCCTAAACCCTAAACCCCTTGTGACATTTGGAGTCTATTGTGTGGTGCCGCTTGTGTGGAGGCAAAGCGTCGGCTCAGGTGTGCTTTCAAGGGGGTGCCATGGAAAGGGGCTTCAATAGGGGTTTAGGGTTTAGGGTTTAGGGTTTGGGGTTTAGGGTAACTGCTACCCTAGACCCTAAAACCTAAACTGGCGAGAGCACCGCTGGCCAGAAACATGGCTTAGGCGGTGTACATCAAGCCTTCTAGGGTTTAGGGTTTAGGGTTTAGGGTTTAGGGTTACCCAAAACATGAAGCCCAAAGAAACTCTTCGAGCAACCGTTTCAGCTAGCTGGAGCTGGGCTCGGGGTCGAACGGGTTCAGGCTTTCGGGGGAGGGTTTAGGGTTTAGGGTTTAGGGTTTAGGGTTTAGGGTTTAGGGTTTAGGGTTTAGGGTTTAGGGTTTAGGGTTTAGGGTTTAGGGTTTAGGGTGTAGGGTTTCGGGTTTAGGGGGGTGCTTGAGCCTCTCGGACGGGGCACGGCCCTGGCGCGTGGCGAACCTTGAACCTACGAGGGTCCAGAACCCTAAACCCTAAACCCAAAACCCTAAACCCTAACCCCAAAACCCTCCTTAAGGCTCCATGGACCCTCCTAAGGAGGGTTCTGGAGGCTCATTTCCTGGGGTTTTGAGGGCCCAAGAGCTTTCGGGCTAAACCGTAAACGCTAAAACCCTAAACCCTAAACCCTAAACCTCAAAAGAAACAACCTATGTGCCGAAGCCGAGGGGCCCAAGTGGCAGCCTGCAGTTTGTCCTCGCAGGACTTCTGGCCCCACTGGTCCTGGTTCATGAGACTTAGGGTTGAGTTGGGTTTAGGGTTTAGGGTTTAGGGTTTAGGGTTTAGGGTTTAGGGTTTAGGGTTTAGGGTTTAGGGTTTAGGGTTTAGGGTTTAGGGTTTAGGGTTTAGGGTTCAGGGTTTCGGGTTTAGGCTTGACTTAGGTGTCGCCCCACCCCCCCGATCCCCATCTGCGTCCTTGACCGCACCCCAGCTCTCTGGGCGGGCATCGAAGGCCGCGAGCACCTCAGACGCCGAAAGTCTGGCCGACCCTAAACCCTAAACCCTGAACCCTTTAACCCTAAACCCACAAACCCTTAAACCCTTAAACCCAAAAACCCTAAAACCCTAAAAGCCTAAACCTAAACCCTAAACCCTTTAACCCTGAACTCTCTCTCTCTCTCTCTAAACCCTAAAACCCTAAAAGCGTAAACCCTTTTACAACCAGTTCTACCCTAAAAGCCTAAACCCAAAACCCTTTCACCCTAAACCCTAGAACCCTAAACCCTAAAACCCTAAAACCCTAAACCCTAAAAGCTTAAACCCACGTGGAAGTGGTCGGGGGCTTGGCTTGAAGGATTGGGCTGTTCACCAATACATAAATACATACATACATACATACATACATATATATATATACTTATGTATTTATTTATGCACACACACACACACAGAGCTAGGGAATGGGGCTTGTGCCAAAAAATCTGTGCCATCCTACTTAGGTGAGCGCCTGAAATCCTGAACCCTTTTGCCCCCATCCTCGAGCCTGCTTGGAGGGTCATGGGTAGTTGCAAGAAGGGTTTAGGGTTTAGGGTTTGGGGTTTAGGGTTTAGGGTTTAGGGGTTTAAAGTAGGGCAGCTATCGTTATATTCTCCGTAAGTTGGGGCACTTAGAACCCTACTTCTAAGTACACATGAAGCCCCAACCAAAACCCTATAGAAACCCGATATAAACCCTACACCCTATATAAACCCTATATAAACCCTTAACCCCAAGTTTAAGGCACATTTGGTCCCTAAGGGAAGTACAAGCCAAACCGGACCCGAGCCACCACGGGCCCATTCTTCTCCAGCGGGCGGGCGCCGGCCCACTGCACGTGAACCCAAAGCTCGCCGACCTTCGAAGTCTTGGGTTTAGGGTTTAGGGTTTAGGCATTTAGGGTTTAGGGTGTCGGGCGACGTGCGAAACCCGAGGTGCTACTTGCGCTCCCATTTTATGTTTGCACGAGTTGCGTCATTTTAAGACTCAGCTTGGACCCCCAGTCCTGAGCTCCAAGGCTTCGGGTTCAACCCTCTTCAGTTGAAAAGGGGCTTTTCAGGGAGACTGTAGCCTCTTCATGCATATTCAGGCTAAACCCCCTGACCCAGAAACCTCACCTCAGAACCCCTCTACATGCTGAACCACCAACGCCTACATACGCCACAGCGAAGCCATACATGACCCAAACACAAGCCACACCAGACCACACACAAACCACACTAGACCCCTAAACCCTGTATTGAGAGCCCTAGCCCTAAACCCTAAACCCTAAACCCTAAACCCTAAACCCTAGACCCTAAACCCTAGACCCTAAACCCCCCCACCGGCCTGGGTGTTGTTGCTCCCCTGGCTGTAGCCAAAGCAGAAGCCTCCCAGGTGCCAGGAGCCGTGGGGCTCCAGCGTCACGTTCGCCTGCCAGGGCTTAGGGTTTAGGGTTTAGGGTTTAGGGTTTAGGGTTTAGGGTTTAGGGTTTAGGGTTTAGGGTTTAGGGTTTGGGGTTTAGGGTTTAGGGCTTGGGGTTTAGGGCTTAGGGTCTAGAACTTAGGGTGTGGGGTTTAGGGTTTGGGGTTTATAGGGTTCAGTTTTGAAGGTTTAGGGTTAAGGGCTATGGGGTTTAGGGTTTTGGTTTTAGGCTATACAAAGAAGTCCCTAACGTCACGTTTTTGCAGCTGGGGTTTGAGTGAATTTCGGTTCAGCGTTTTGTTTTGACTAGGGTCTCCTTCCCGGCATGAGCCCCTACAAGGCTCATGGTGTCATCTGCTTCAAGAGGGAACTAGGTGCTTGGTGTCTATATGAGCCCTTTTTTGCCACTAAGCTATACTTGGAACCGAGATAGCACTTGAACCTTTTGCCAAACATTTAACATATGGTCACGACTCCGTTGGTTTGAGGTTTAGTCCTCGCGGTGAGATCCCTCCCCCCCCCCCCCCCCCTCCCCCGACCCACCCCTTCGCCCCTCCATCAAAGTATAGAGGGCGTTCTAGGCGGAGGGCTGGAGGGTTGACTGAGGATGCAGGGCGGAGGGTGAGAAGAAATGAATAACCCCAAGCCCTAAGCCCTAAACCCTAAACCCTGAATACCCATTGAACCCTAAACGCTAAGCCCAAGAAATCCCAGAAACCCAAATATCTCAAACCCTTCTAAGCACAATGAACACAATTGGGGGTTTACGAAAATAGGGGACCCCTACTATCGACCCACAAATAGTAGGAATCATTCCCTTATCATCAGGACCCCAATAAGGTACCCCTAATTTCGGAAACGTTTAATTCTCTCAAGCAGCAAAACCCTAAACCCTAAACCCTAAACCCTAAACCCTAAACCCTAAACCCTAAACCCTAAACCCTAAACCCTAAACCCTAAACCCTAAACCCTAAACACTCCCTAAACCCCCTTGCCTCCAGGCGAGAGCCCGACTCGAAGCCTCCCTGGGCGAGGGCCACCGGCAGAAGCGGAAAGAAGCGGAGCAGCAGAGCCATCGCTGGGGAATGAGCGTGGCCCTAAACCCTAAACCCTAAACCCTAAACCCTAAACCCTAAACCCTAAACCCTTAACCCTAAACCCTAACTTCAGTCTGGGGCGTCAGACTTGAAAGGACCTAATCGGGATGAAGGGCGCGCCAAAAAAGAGCGTGCACACAGAGCATGTCAGACCCTGCATGTTTACTTGAGCCAAACTTGTCGGTTTAGGGTTTAGGGTTTAGGGTTTAGGGTTTAGGGTGTAGGGGTTTAGGGCTTACCCACGAAGACTTCGCACTCAGAACCCCCCCCCCAAAAAAAAAAAAAAAAACGCTACAGCTAATCTTGCATGAACGTCCTGAAAGCAGATTCCCAGACTCAAGCTCGACCTACGGGGACCTACAGTATGCCTACTAAGTGCTTAAGAACCCAGAAAAACAAACATATAATTCCTTATTAAGTTAATATAGGGACTATTATGTTTCATTCTTTTGTGGTTCTTAAACAAACAATAGATACTCCCGAAAGTTGGAACAGGGTCTAAGGCTCATCAGATCTGGGATTCGCTTTCGTATGCCTTTTGGGGTATAGGGGGAAAAGGATGTTAGATTTTTTTGGGGAGTTCACCGTACTCCTACAAAGCTCCGAGGTCTGTCATGAGCAGGTGCAAGTGCGCGAAGTCTAAGGCTTAGACCCCTACACCCTCAACCCTGAACCCTCACTACGCCGAAACTACACATCCGAGCTTCAAAACCCTCAACCCTGAACTCCAAAAAGCCTGAAAGCCTGAATCTTGAAACCTTAAACCCTCAACCCCTTGCCTTCCACTCCGAACCCTAAGATCTGGAGGTCAAATCTGGATCTGCCCAGGCATGCGTTTCTAGCCATAGGGTTTAGGAGAAGCCCCGGTTGCTCGTCTAAACCCTAAACCCTAAACCCTAATCCCTAAACCCTAAACCCTAAACCCACGTCCTCGTCCACAGGAGCACCGACCAGTACACCAGGTCCGTGGTGGTGGTAGCCTGACACTCAGTCAGGATTTCTGGCCTTTGTGGCTTGGTTCGGCTTAGGGTTTAGGGTTTAGGGTTTGGGGTTTGGGGTTTGGGGTTTGGGGTTTGGGGTTTGGGGTTCAGGGTTTACGGTTTAGGGGTTTATTCAGCCTCGTGGTTTCGTATCTTGGAGGTTGGGGGGGGGGGGGGGGGGGGGGGGGTCGCGGATCTTGGGGTACCTGATGCCTCACTAGAGGTTGTTCTGAGTTCTGAACAGGCTCGCCTTCTAGAAGCTGGTGACATGGGAATCCAGTGATGAATAGCTGCCCCAAAGTGCAGATGGTTCGGGGTCTACGGATGAGGTCCTACACACCTCCAGACGCCGAACTTGAAGGCCTACATGGTGCCGTTGTTGCAGAGTTGTGGCCTTCTAGGAGCCCCCGAGCTGTAACCTCAGCAATAAGAGCTACTAATTGCTTAAGAACCCAAAAAAATGTAAATACTCTTCCTTATTAAGGCGATTATCACTTTTTCTTTTTAAGCAACCTAATTCGAACTGGGAGACTGCAGGTGACAGGTTGTAGTAGGGGGTTTCTAGCGAGTTTAAAGGCCTATAGAGGGCATAGTGATGTTCGCACATATGGATCTAGGACCGTTGAACAGGGTTTATTCTCGGGTCCTTCAGGGAGGGCGGCTCAAGGGAAGTGCCGAAAGAGCCTTATGCAAGCTTAGGGAGCCTAGGTCAGCCGATGCACTAGACCCAGCCCCAACTGCTGCACCAAGGACTTTCCCCAATGCCAATGCCCAAACCGCTTGGGAAAATTTCTGACTCCACAAGCAAAAGCTGAAAAGCCAAGTGCTCAAAGCCCCAAACCCTCTGCCTCCGCAAACCCGTTATGCAACCGGACACTAAGCTCGGACAAGCAGCCCCCAAACCCTAAACCCTACACCCTACACCCTAAACCCCCCCCCCCCCCCCCCCCCCCCCCCCCCCCCCCGCCGTGGCTTCTTTTGCACCTGGAAGCCCGCCACGGGAAGCTCTTAAAGCAATCCGGGCAGCCGACAAGTAGCGTCTGATGACACCGTGTGTCACAAGCTGATGCCCTCAACCGTATATAGTGCTAGGTCGAATATAGGGGCCTTGATAATTAGAATATTTTTTGGTAGGGGGGGGGGGGAGTTAATTATGGTATCATTATATAGGGACCAGAAGGGAATACTATTCATGATTATTCCGACGCCTCAGAGTGGGCTTCGAGGTTTCAGGGGGTCGGGAGGAGGACCCTCGAAACTGGCATCCGAATAGTTTGCATAACACACTCTACCTCTATAGACCCAAGAAACCCTAAACCAAAATCCTAAACCACACATGAGCCCTACGTTGCCCCCAGCTTCCCTCACTGGTCATCTTGCGGCAGATGTCGCGTTCCGCGCACGTACTTCTGACCTCCTTGCTCCCCCCGAGCTGCGAAGGTCTCGCCTGAGTTGAGGAAACACGGCCTATCGACGGAATCCAGCGAGATCAAAAACTCTTCATTTCTTGGCACTCAACCCTAAACCCTAAACCCTAAGCCCTAAACCCTAAACCCGACTTATTCTTTTCCTACAGTTCCTTGGTATTCCGACAGACGGCCAAAGGGTGCGGTGGTTGGGGGCTCGGGTTTCGGTTGCATTCTCAGCAGCTTTTCAACCTTTCACTGCAGGATCTCTCAGGATTACTGTATAGGGTTTTGGTGGACTCTTGTCATTTCAGGGGGCCACATGAAGACATGTGAGCATACTCGGAGGTTCATCAGGGCACTTTGTAAGTCTACTTGCAAGTACCCATGAACCAGCCTCATACATACCTCTTCTACCAGGAGGTTCATTGGTTCATATAGCCCCAATAAGTCTACTTATAACCTACTTAATTAGAGGACTTTGCGGACTTAGGTGGCATATAGGTGCAGCTCTAATTGGGGTTATAGGTATCCTCAACTTCCAAGTAAACCTGATAAACCCTAAACCCTAAAGTCTGGCTGAGGGCTCGCTACCACCATGTGAGAGAGCGGGGTTCCAAGGTTCCAATTCGCAGGAAGCATCTAGCTGCCCCCTCCATTTGCGTCTGTCAAGGACACGGTGGAATTTCAAGTGTGCCTTCCACGCCTAGTCCGCCCACTCCAGCTTTGGTTTGGGGTTTAGGGTTTGGGGTTTGGGGTTGAGGGGTGGGCCTGAGAAAGAGACTCAGGGCCATGCTCAGAGGAGTTCCTCAATCCCCAAGATCCTCGGGAACCAATTTTCCGGAGCCCTGGATTAACCTAGGTTGAAGAAGGGTGCCCTTTTTAGGTTCAAGGGGTTTATAAGGGAGCCTAAACCCTGCAAAAAAAACCTATAATCCCGAATAGGAACCGAATGTTTCGAAAACCTCACGTCTTCGACATCGCGCGGGCGAGCTGCTGAAGTCATCCTCCCCAATCTTGCTGCCAGTGGCCTTACAAGGGTGGCGAGCAGAAGGGGGATCGCCAAACCCTAAACCCTAAACCCTAAACCCCAAACCCCAAACCCCAAACCCCAAACCCTAAACCCCAAGCCCGGAATCAGAGACATGGCCAAGTGTTCTGCTGGTGGCTGCGGAGCCCGTTGAAAGGCCGTTCCAAAGCTGAGGCTTTGAGCGACTACTGCTCGTTGAGTGTGATTTTTTATTTTTGTCCTAGGGTTTCGGGTTTAGGGAGAAACAGGATTTAGGGGTCAGGATTTCTCTCACTCTCTTTGCGTTCAGGGATTTTCGCTTCTAAAGCCTTGATAAGAAAACAAGCAGACGTGCGTACCCTAAACCCTAAACCCTAAACCCTAAACCCTAAACCCTAAACCCTAAACCCTAAACCCTAAACCCTAAACCCTAAACCCTAAACCCTAAACCCTAAACCCTAAACCCTAACCCAAAACCCTAAGGATGCCAAGGGCTCCGGCTTTTGTCCCCTCGACTCATCCTAAGCCCATCAAGCCCAAACCTTGAAAAATCTCTCCAAAACGACCGACCCCCCCCCCCCCCCTAAAAAAAAAAAAAAATAATAATGATAAGAAGGAATAATAATAATAATAATAATGATAAGAAGGAATAATAATAATAATGAATAATAATAATAAATAAATAAAGCCGTAAACCCCAAGAATCAAGTCCTGATTCTGTAAACCCCAAAGAACTCAGATCCCTATCCATGAGCTCTGTTACAAGCGCATGTCGTCGCCAATCCCTAAACGCCAGGTGAACTTCACCCCTAAACCCGAAACCCTAAACCCTAAACCCTAAACTTCCCCCCTAAGCCACTCTGAGTTCCGCGCCTTGGGCAGTCGCAGGATTAGGACGAAGGCATAGAGCCTCAAAGTTTAGCCCTAAGGGTCCATGTACGGAGACAGGGAATACCTGGGCCTTAAAAGTACATCCGATATATATATATATATATATATATATATATATGTATATGTATCTGCTACCATATATCTGTATATATATATATGTATATATATATATATATATTTATAAAGGGACTTTGGGGGCCAAGTATATCATTATTAGGTACATGGACCCTTAGGGTAGGCCATGAACCCTCAGCCAGAATCTGAGGGTAGTTTGCATGGTCCCTCAATATGGGCCCTTTATTGGGAACCCGTATATAACCCTATAAAACCCAAGGGCCCATACTTCAGAACCCTTTAAAGAAGGTAAAGGATCATGTAACTTTCCATAGTCAGAAGCCCTTTTGATGGTACTTCTAACGCTTATGAGTACCCATGCACCTACAAGTTATCCCAAACCCTAAACCCTAAACCCCAAACCCCAAGCTCCAAACCAAACCCTAAACCCTAAACCCTGAACCCTGAACCCTGAACCCCAAAGCCCAAACCCTAGCCATGGGCCATGACCCTTCAACAACTCTTGAATGTTGAGTGTTGCAGGGCCCTAAATCCTAAACCCTAAATCCTACACCCTAAACCCTAAAGCTCCCCGGATGCACCCATTTCGCGGGCCTGAGTCTTCCCAGAGCCCAAATCAAGCCCTCGAAGCCCGAAATCCCAAACACCCACAGTTGCAGTTTCGGGTTTCGGGTTTCGGGTTGCGGGTTTCGGGTGTAGGGTTTAGGGTTTCGGGGTTTAGGGTTTAGGGGTTTAGGCGGTTTAGGGTGTATAGGGTGTTTAGGGTGTTTAGGGTGTTTAGGGTGTTTAGGGTGTTTAGGGTGTTTAGGGTGTTTAGGGTTTAGGGTTTAGGGCTGCCCAAAATGGTTACCCCTACCTATGACCCTACGTATACAGCACCCATGAACCTCTGAGTAGGGCACATAGAGCTGTACCATTGAGGGTTTGCACTAGCAAGGGAACCCTAACAGAAACCCCCAAATAGTAGCATCCTCTCATAGAGAGGACCCCTAAACCCTAAACCCTAAACCCTAAACCCTAAACCCTAAACCCTAAACCCTAAACCCCCCAGCCCTATTCTCGTAACCCCCATCTATAAGGTGCCGGACATGCATGGCAGAATGCCCACCTGCAACCGAGAGGCATCGGTGCGAGCGTCATGGCGGACAGCGTCAGTTCGGCTCCCAAGATCTGGGTTAAAGCTTGAAATTGTTTAGGGTTTAGGGTTTAGGGTTTAGGGTTTAGGGTTGTGTTTAGTATAAAATCGTAGGGAATTGGGGGGGAAGCATTAGGAATAATTATGTGGATCGGCATCTATATCCCTTGTCCAAGAGACTTCGCCGGCCTTGATAACATCCCTGTGAGCCAAGATCTAACCCTAAACCCTAGACCCCTTGACATCCTAACCCGTAGACCGTCAACCCCTTTTTTGAAGCATGGACTGAGGCCGGCGCCAGCACACTGAAAGAATTACACTTCTCTCCAAGACTCGCGTAGACCGTACACCCTAAACCCCCTAACCCCTAACCCCTAAACCCCTAAACCCCTAAACCCTAAACCCTAAACCCTAAACCCCTAAACCCTAAACCCTAAACCCTAAACCCTAAACCCTAAACCCTAAACCCTAAACCCTAAACCCTAAACCTTCCGAAACCCTTATAAAACCCTCAAAGCCAAGCAGCCGGGAGGAGGAGCAGCTGCAGGATCAAGCCAAGGCCTTGGCTTTATACCCTAAGAACCCAAGAAACTACTTTTTTGGGTAGGTTCTTGATATAAAAAAGCCCATATACCCTAAGAACCCAAGACCCGACTTTTTTTGGGTAGGTTCTTAGTATAAAATACCCATATAGGATTCTTATAGGTAACCTACAACAATGTAACTTGCGGGTTCTTAAGGTAGGGTTATACAAGCGGTTTGGGGTTTGGGGCTTTATAGGGGTTTAGGCCTTTATAGGGGTTTAGGGTTTGGGGTGCTGGGGGTTACAGGTTTTAGGGCTTTTTGGGGTTTAGGCTTTAGGGTTTTGGGGTTTGTAGGGTTTAGGGGTTTTGGGGGTTTTGGGTGTTGGGGTTTGCGGGGTGTAGGGCCGTATGGGTATAGGGTTTCTAGGGTTTCTAGGGTTTGGGGTTTCGGCTCTCACACTCGCACAAGGCAGGCAAGGATTGGGTCCGAAGGTCTGGCCCAAAGCCCTTCAAGGCAACAGGCCGGCAGAGGGTTTTTAGGGGTTGGGGTTTTGGGTTTTGGGGTTTTGGGGTTTTGGGGTTTAGGGTTTAGGGTTTAGGGTTTAGGGTTTAGGGTTTAGGGGTTGGGGTTTTGGGTTTTAGGGTTTGAGCAAAGGGTGTTGGGTGTGGGGTTTTCTGCCACCCGTCTAGCTGCGCCCTGCAGGTTGCAGCGTAGGGTTTGAGGTTTTGGGTTTATAGGGTCTATAGGGTTTTGCGGTTTAGGGGCGACAGCTCCATTTCCCCCGCATATTTAGGCGTGGCTTTAGAAGGCTTTCAGATGGGGATACGTTCAGGCGTTGTGTGTTTTTGTTTACTGCAGGCGGCCTAAACCCCTAAACCCGATAAACCCCAAACCCTAAATCCTAAACCCAGGGCCTTGGGTTGGGGTCATCTTGGCCCTTACAGCTCTTTGAGGCCAAATCTGGGCCGCCCCCGCAGGAGCATCTTGAGGGCGGAAGAGGTAACCCTTAACAAGCTTAAACCCTAAACCCTTAAACCCTAAACCCTATAAACCCTAAACCCCTAACCCCTAAACCCTAAGCCCTAAACCCTAAACCCTAAACCCTAAACCCCTAAACCCTAAACCCTAAACCCGAAGCCCTCAACCATGACCCTTGAGCCAAGAGCAAGGCTCTGCTCCCGCAGAGCTTGATCGCCAAGGGGCATTCCCCAAAGAATGCGGCGGCCGCGATTCCGCAGCCTTACTCGCTGCGCCGGTGCAAGTTCTAATTCATGGTTGGGATAATATTGAAAAATTTGCTTTTTTGTTCCTTCTAGGGTTTAAGTACCCTTGAAAATTCAAAATGGTGCCCAACTACGACAAAGAGTTGCAAGGGCTTGGGATTTTGGGGTTTACAGGGGCTCGTAGACCTACAGCGAACTCCATAAAGTTGGAACATGGTTTAGGGAGGATTGATTTGTGCTAGCCCTCCAGGGGTATGACGAGGATAATGATGTTCCAACTTTTGGGAGGATACTGTACTGTGGGCCCAATGACATTCTGGATGGCCGGGCCCAGATGAAAGAACCGGTATCGGACGTGCACTCTTAAAGTGGTCAGGGGAATCTGAAAGAGCCCTAAACCCTAAAGCCTAAACCCTAAACCCTAAACCCTAAACCCGAAACCCTTTAGTGTACAACAAAGCCCTCAAGCAGCCCGAAACAGCAAAAGCCTGAAGCTCCAGGACGCTGCAGCCCTTCTTTTTGATACACCGTCTACTAAGTCTACTACATTTGCTTAAGAACCCTGAACCCTGAACCCTAAACCCTAAACCCTAAATGATCCTTATATTGCCCTTCTAAGGAAGAGTCTTTGTTCATTTTTTGGGGTTCTTAAGCAATTTGTAGTCAATCGAAGCCACAACTCATCGACTCATGTGAAGAAGGGTCTATATTTCTTGTGCCCTCAAAAGGACACCAAATTTATACACTCACCCATATCAAGAAAGGAACCTTATATACACTCACCAAAACCCAAAACCCAAAACCCTAAACCCTAAACCCTAAACCCTAAACCCTAAACCCCGCTTCATGTGCGGGCTCAAGCTGCTCCGGAGTGCATCAGCGGTTGCAGGGGCGGCCGCGTAGCGGAGCCTGGCAAGTCGTTGTTTCAACCCTATAAACCCTAAACCCTAAACCCTAAACCCTAAACCCCATGGACCAACCTTCCTGTATCGCTGTGTACGTATAGTATAAAGTTGCACATGGGACAGAAAGAGCACCAAAACCTTGTATAAGAAGGCCTTTTGGCAAAATTAGAGGCCTCAGAGCCTTAGGGCTTGTGACCGAACATTGACAACTCACTCTCCATTTGTCTATGACCTGCCTGCATAAAGCTACACCCTGACGGCATTTTGCTTGCATCCCAAGATGTCCCAAAAAGCCCCCACTGATTCATTTGTGAAGCCCCATGATCTGAATTCAGGAATCTATGAAAACCCCAAACCCCCCAAAAAAACCTGTAAGCCTTGAAAAATACCATAAACCCCATAAACCCCATAAACCCTAAACCGTATGTTCCCGAAACGATCTGCTAAGAGAAGCCCTAAACCCTAGCCCCTAAACCCTAAACCCTAAACCACCGGAGATGAAGGGGGGAGAGCCTCGTGGGCAGCGAAACGCCAAGGCCCAGGAGTCCTGGTAGAAGGGAGTGAGGGATTTAGGGTTTAGGGTTTCGGGTTTTAGGGTCTTAGGGTTTTAGGGTTTTAGGGTTTTAGGGTTTTAGGGTTTTAGGGTTTTAGGGTTTTAGGGTTTTAGGGTTTTAGGGTTTTAGGGTTTTAGGGTTTTAGGGTTTTAGGGTTTAGGGTTTTAGGGTTTTAGGGTTTTAGGGTTTTAGGGTTTCGGGGTTGAGGGTTTCTACTCGAGGTTGGGGGGGGGGGGGCGGTGGTGATAGGAAGTCTTCCCCCATTGCAGCGTCAGGTACCCGAAGCCACCTCAACCGCACTCCCGAGCCTCGCCAAGCCTACAGAGGTTTGGGCTTTAGGGGTTTAGGGTTTAGGGTTTAGCGCTTAGGGTTTTGGGCTTAAGGATTTAGGGTTTAGAACTTAGGTTACCTGAGCATAACATGCAAGGAGCAGGCTTGTGGGTCTGAAGCTAGGAGGGCTTGCTACTGAACAGTTTTCATGTTGGGATCTTTGGTACACTTCGGTTGGTGTGCACAAGGACTTCAACTGGCAGTCAACACCCCCAGACTCTTGGGACACGCCATGGCGCGAAATCCGAACCGCAACCACCCTGAACCCTGAACCGTGAACTTTCGGTCCTCCTAGCGCCGTCTGCAGAGCCAGCCGGGAAAAGGTGAGCCTCCGAAAGCTTTCGGAGTTCGAGGGAATGAGGCACCTCATAATATCGGGTTTAGGGTTTAGCCCTGTAGGTTTAGGGGGCCAAAGCGGCTACTAGACAGAGCGAAACACTCGCTTTCGCCCTTGTGGGTTGAATAGTATTTTGAGTTTCGTATCTCGGAATCTTTAGATGTAATCCGGAAAACCCCCCCCCCCCATACTGAGTAGTTGCATGCCCTGCGGACGAACAGATGCGTGATTTTTTGCTTCAGGCTTCGGGGTCTCCGCTTCGCTTCCCGGTTTGGGAGATGAGTATTCAAGCCCCAGACCTCCCTCCGAAAACGCACGAGATCCATGGAAGGGCTTCGGGTTGGCAATTCAGGTCGTTTTGTTTGGGGCTTTGCACCCCCCAAGAAGAACAAGCCACACTGCAGGGGAACGCTTCAGGGTTTAAAGGGTGCAGGGTGGGGTTTATAGGGCTATATAACCCCCAATTCACAAGTCCAGCCGCTCGTGCCAACGCGCCGCGGCCAAACTTCGGAGAACCTCGGCAAGGAAACGTGAACTGAATGTTGAACTATAGGGTTTGGTGTACTATCCGAACCACCCCCGCCAGTCCGCGTAGGGTAAACCTCATAACCTCTAGACTCTAAACCTGAGAGCTGCAAGAGACCTCAACGTCAACATCTCCTGAACCCTGACCCTAAGCCCCCCCCCTCCACCCCCCCGCACATCCCCTGAATCCCACGAACTCCGAGCTCTGAATTGGCCAGACCCGCACGGAAAGAACTAGGCATAACACGACCCCCCACGCCCCCCCAAACCCAAGCCCCCACTATTTCTCGACACGGTCAGCCGACAAACTGTCGTCCCCTTGCTGGGTAGCCTAAAGATACAACAGCGTATGAAAGCAGGGACCTAATTCCTTGGCCTAAAGATACAACAGCGTATGAAAACAGGGACCTAATTCCTTGGCCCTAAACCTAAACCCTAAACCCTTTAAAGAGTACCACATACAGGGTGGGGCCCCCTAGTTATAAGTAGAGTTATAAGGGCCCTAAATTGGGTTATAAGGACCCTAAGTTAGGTTATAAGTCCCTTAACTACACTTAGCATAGTAAGGGGGCCCCACCACATAGGCGGCTTGATCCGCGCAGCCCCTCGCATGGCCAGCGCAGCCATCATTGACGCGAGGGCCAGGGCCAGCACCTCAGAGTTCCCAAAAACCAGGGCTTTGGGTTCAGGGTTTAGGGTTTAGGGTTTAGGGTTTAGGGTTTAGGGCTTAGGGTTTAGGGTTTAGGGCTTAGGGTTTAGGGTTTCAGGATCTGTGTTTCTTCCGAAACAGGGGGTTCTCAGAATAAGTATCATAGGGTGTTCCCCCCCCTATTTTGGGAACCTCCCAATCTTAGGGCGTTCCCCCTCCCCCCCTATTTTTGGGAATTTCCCAATTTTGGAGTCCTAGACAAGGGGCTAGAGTGTGCTGTGGTGTAAGGGGGGTCGCATGAGTTCGGAAAGCCCCACCTGGCTGTCAGGCTCGGAGATTCCCTTCCTGAAGCCCTACTTGGAGGTTCCGGGTACTAATATCCCCAATTCTTACTGTTCCTTTAAGCCCCCTGAATCCCCTAAACTTCCTAGTCTTCTAATGCTTCCAATTGGGGTTAGAAGTACCCATGAACCTCCAAGTAAGCCCACAATCCCTGGTCACCAACTGAACGAGGAAAGGCTTTCGCTTTCGGGCTTCCAGGATTGCGACCTGAACCAGTGGCACGAATTGGAGGTTCGATCATGGGTACTTACGAGTAGGGTTATCAGTAGGCTAACTGTGGTTATAACCTGAGTGTTCCGTAGGGTCTTCAAAGCTCCACTTGTAAGCACCCATGAACCTTCAACTAGCCACCCAATCGCCGTGTAGCGAGGCCCCTCTAAGGCTACATAAACGAGTTGCCATGAACATGAGGCAAAGTGTGCTCTGTCTCCATGAGGACAACTGCACTTGGAGAGTGAGCAAGGAGTTGCACCAGTGCTTGTGGGCAGTTCTCCCATCGTTTGCTCCATTTTCGGGTTCCCGAAATTAGGTCGTGTTCCCCTAAACCCTAAACCCTAAACCCTAAACCCTAAAACCTAAAACCTGTGTACACTCACCTCGACGCTTCGGCAATTCCTCACAGGCGTCCCGGGTCAGAAGCATCTGCCCTCCAAGCGCCAAGGAACTACTGGGAAGATCATCTGGTTGCTGTAATGAAACCCTATTTTTAGTGTACTTATAACCCTACAGTTTGTGGGGTTTTCAGGGTTTTTTTTTCTAAACTCGAAGGTTCATGGGTGATTATGCGTAGGGTTAAGTAGGGTAACTATGCTTGCAACCTTACTTTGGGTACTTACAACCCTACTCTTTAGTACCCATGAGCCTCCAAGTAGTCCTAAACCCTGAACCCCTATACCCCAAACAAAAACATACACAGAGACAGTTGCAAGCCTAGTTTCGAAACCCTGTAATTAAACCCTTTTTTTTAACACGGACCTCTGAAGCCAATTACCCTAAACCCTAAACCCCAAACCCTAAACCCCAAACCCTGAACCCTAAACCCCAAACCCGAAACCCTAAACCCCAAACCCGAAACCCCAAACCCTGAACCCTAAACCCCAAACCCCAAACCCTAAACCCGAAACCCGAAACCCTAAACCCTAAACCCCAAACCCTAAACCCGAAACCCTAAACCCCAAACCCTAAACCCCAAACCCGAAACCCCAAACCCTAAACCCCAAACCCTAAACCCCAAACCCTACCAAACCCTCCAAACCCTTTGACCCCTAAACCCTAGTCCCTAAGCCCCAAACCTTTGACCCCTAAACCCTAAACCCTGAACCCCAAACCCCAAACCCCAAACCCTAAACCCTAAACCCTAAACCCTAAACTCCAAGCCCTAAACCCGAAACCCTAAACCCTAAACCCTAAACTCCCTTTGCAACTCGGGCTCCGCTCCCCGCGGAGCCAGCTGCCGGGACAGCAGGGCTGCCATGAGGAGCCCAAGACCTCTTGGAGGTTCATGGTACTTAATTAGGGTTTAGGGTTTAGGGTTTAGGGTTTAGGGTTTAGGGTTTAGGGTTTAGGGTTTAGGGTTTAGGGTTTAGGGTTTAGGGTTTAGGGTTTAGGGTTTAGGGTTTAGGGTTTAGGGTTTAGGGTTACTGTAGTTCGAACTGTACTTATATCCACATGAGGGCCCTTAAAGGGCTTACAAGTGGGTTACAAGTAGATGGCCAAGGCAAGCAAGGGGCGGCGTTTTGGGGTTTAGGTAGGGTTTAGGGTTTAGGGTTTAGGGTTTAGGGTTTAGGGTTTAGGGTTTAGGGCTAAAGTTTAGGGCTAAGGGCTGAAGGGTTTAGGGCTTGTCGGGGCTAGGGACAACCCATGCTCGGGCTCATCTGCAGTTTTGTTCTCAGGGCGCATAGCAATTGCCGCTTGGTCATACGAATCCTTGGAAAACAGTCTCCCACAACGGCAAAGCCTGGAACGGCAAATTGGGGGGGGGGGGGGGGGGCACCAAAGCCCTAAGCTTCGTGTTTTGGGGGTTCTGGGTGTTCCTGCTGTAGGGCTTCGGGCGTCGCGAGATGTTGAAAGATTTAGGGTTTGCTCTCTTCCTTGCTGGAACACTGCCAAGGAAATCCCGAACCACCCCTGAGGAAACTAGGGCTGCCCTAAACCCTAAACCCTAAACCCTAAACCCTAAACCCCGGAAAAAAAGAGCCCTCAAACGCTCCCGAAGCCGCCCTAAACCTTCAACCCCTACCACCCTTCCCTAACTCACCCCTCCCTGTAAACCCCTAAGCCCTAAACCTTAGCCCCAAGGCCTCTTATATTAGGGTTCTTGTGCCAAGGCCTTCTGATGTAAGGTCTTTGGGCTACTTTGAGCGTCAGGGCAACCCCGCGCCTGTCAAAAGAACAGAGTGGGTCTCGAGGCTCTCAGCAGCCACCGAGGAAGAGCGGATGAGCAGGGGCACCTCAATTGGGGATAGGGTCTTCTTGAAGGTTTCGTGGGTACTTGCAAGTACGGTGGTTAGACCCCTAGATCAGGTTAAGCCATGCCCCCCCCCCCCCCCAGGCTCGCACGATTCCGGATGTGCTGGAAAGTAGGTGAAGAAAGGATCTGCCCCGGGTTTTCCAGACTTTTCATGACCTCAAACTTCCCGTTACATCTAAACCCCAAGAAGCCTTAATCCCCAAAAGCAGACGGTGGAGTTAAAGCCCTAAAGCCCGTAAACTTCCTAAACCAGCTCTTAAAGCCCGAAAAGCCCCAATCCCCTCAGTTAAAGGTTTAGGGTTTAGGGTTTAGGGTAAAACCCTAGAATAGCCTAAACCCCAATGACGACCCTAAACCCTAAACCCTAAACCCTAAGCCACGCACGCTGAGCCTTGCTCCGAGGACCCCGCCAGAGCACCCTGAACTGAGAGCAGAAGAGTTGCCACGGTCACGCCTGCCATCAGGGTTTAGGGTTTATAACGCTTTATACATCTAAGCCTCAAGGAAAACTAAAAACAACAACAGAATCTTATCGGCAAGTCTTCCTAGCTGAGTTTCCCACGGAAGAAGAATTAAGGTTTAACCATGGAGTTTTGTCTTTTTAGCTTTGTCAGGGGGGGACTCTGATACCCCCAAAGGCAAAATACCAAAACCAAAAAACCACGCGACAGATGCTGCACTGTCACCTGCGGCCAAGAAGGTTAAAAGCTTACCTTATATAGCCAAAAGGCTGCAGTACGCGACCCGGACCACGTTGCTACATCCGTACGATGCTTGCGATCTCAAGAGCTGGTTGGCGACTGGCTTTAGGGCACTTTCGCGTGAACGGAGGTCATACGACTTGACGAATGTTGCTGCTGTTTGTCTCAGTGTATTTACGGCGGCAGTTTCGCAGCGTCTGAAGCCACCTACTCACTACGACGCAGCAGTCTAAGTGCGAAAGTCCAAGAGACCGAAATCCTTCCCTCCGGCCCTCCCCTTCTAGGAAAGAAACTTCAGACACAATAAGGAAGCACCCAATGTAGGCCCTCACCCTAAAGCGTAAACCCCTCAACCCACGCCCCACTCCTCACCTAGACCGCGAAACCCAGCAACCGAGCAGGGCTTAGGGTTTAGGGTTTAGGGTGTAGGGTTTAGGGTTTAGGTTTTAGGGGCAAGGACAGCAGCACCTGCAAGCAAATGACCGGACTCGTCGCTCGGGTCCGAATCTTCTGCTAGATCCTCCTTCGATGAGCAGTTGCAGGGCTCTAAGGGTGACGTTTAGGGTTTAGGGTTTAGGGTTTCAGGGACTTCGGGGGGGGGGGGGGGGTAAAAGAAGCTCCCCAAAATTCCGGTGAATCCATACCTGGAGACCAAGGCACCCATGCAACTCGAGCGACAAGCGCTCTTCGACGAACCCTCCACCAAACAACCCCGGAATATAAATGAAAACAACAGCCCTCAACCCTAAACCCTCTAAACAGGACCCTAAACCCTAAACCCACCTAAGTGCCTATGATCCCAACGTAAGAACCCAAGCACTGTTCGTTTCGACTCTCACGCTAGCTCAGGCAGGCAAGGCTCCGGTAGGTTCGTTTAGGGTTTAGGGTTTAGGGTGTAGGGTGTCGGGGATAGTGTTTCTACTTGGAGGTTCATGGGTACTTATAAGTAGCGTTATCAGTACCCTAAAAAATGTGTAACCAAAAAGTAACGGCATAACCAACTAGTAACCCGACTTCTGACCCTACTTCGAAGTACCCATGAACCTTCAAGCAGGGCTTGGGAAATGTTGCCAAATCTTTACCTGTCCTCATTTCTCTCGTCGGGCCGATGTAAGCTCTCTGCTGCACAGAGCTGCGCAGCACAAGTCAGCCCACCCTCGGCAGGAAAGCGTTGGATGTGACAAGTAGGAGGCTAACTATGGTTATAACTCTGCTTTTTGTTTTTTTTTTTGGGGGGGGGGGGGGGCATTTATCACCCTATACTTAACAGTACCCATGAACCTCCACTTACCTGGCTTCAGAAACAAGAGAGCCTGAGGGTTTCAGATGAAAGTCTACAGGCATCTCGAACTCAGCAGCAAGGCTTCAAGCGAACTGCCAACGGCTTGCTTAGACATGTTTCGGGTTTAGGGTTTAGGGCTTAGAGATCTTCACAGGTCAAGGCATGAAATGGGGGTGTTTGACTCATGGAGGAAGCCCCGTATGCACCACGTACTCAAGAACTGACAAGGACTTGGACGGTGTAGGTGCAAAAAGCTAAACCGAAAACCCAAAACCCGAAACCCAAAACCCAAAACCCCTAAACCCTAAACCCTAAACCCCCAGCCCCTAACCCCCAAGCCCTAAACCCCTAAACCCGAAACCCCAAACCCTAAATCCTAAATTAAAGCAAGAACGACTTGAGGGTTGAACTCCGATCTGCGGTGGTAGTGGGGGGCACATTCAGCGGTGGCACGATGACCATCAGTGTGGCCATCAGCGAGTCCTGGGGTTTAGGTTAGGGGTTTAGGGTTTAGGGTTTAGAGTTTAGAGTTTAGGGTCTAGGGTTTAGGGTTAGGGTTCAGGGTTTGGGTTTTGGTGTTTGGGGGTTTAGGGCAAAAAGGTACCCTTCTTGTGGTTATATCCATCTAGTTAGCCTACTTGTAACCCTACTCCTAAGTAGCCATGAACCTCTACGTGGAGCCCCTCACGCGACTCCCCCGGGTGTAAACCCTAAACCGCCCTAATGGGCCGTACTTCGGGTTTAGGGACCCTAAGCCCTAAGCTCTAAACCCTAAACTCTGCATCCTAAACCAAACCTTCCTAAACAACAGAAACCCTGCAACCCAACTTCTTGGGGGGGGATGGTTCCTTGAACTCCCAGCATAAGCTTCAAAGAGCTTCCAAGGTCTCGGGTATTAGGGTTTAGGGAAGTTTAGGGTTTAGGGTTTAGGGTTTAGGGTTTAGGGAAGTTTAGGGCGTGCCCTTTTTGCACACCAAATCCTCCCAAGCCTCCAATGAAGCTTGAAGCCGCGATGCAGTGCTGACCCTCTTTGCGCAAAGCTTCGAAACTACTATTTGCTTAAGAACCCCAAAAGAATATTTTTAAAAAAACAATAATCCCCATGTTAACCTTAATAAGGATGAATATTTTGGATTTTTCTGGGTTCTTCAAGTTGTTTAGTCAAGGAGCTCTCTGGCGGGTACTGGCGGTCTCCCCCTCTTTGCATGTGGGGCCCCTTTTTTTCGTGCGTTAAGATTTGAGCGCTCGCGAGAGAGTGGCGCTGACTCTGTAAATTGTCATTTTCCTGGGAACCCTTACACTACCCTCACCAATGCCCTAAAATCTCATCCTAAACCCTCAATCTACTCTCGAACTAGGGTCGAGGCATGTACAAGGGTTGCTTTGCTCTGTCTCTGGCCCAAAACATTCCACCGGAGAGAGTCCAAGAAGCCCTCCATCGCCGGCAAACCCTGCAGACCCGAAACAAACGCGTGAAAAAAAAAACAGCGTAAAGACCACGCCCTGAAAAAAAATTACGACCTCTTCCAAATTGGCCCGTGTACGAGTATTCCAAGAATATAGGAGTACCCCCATGCCCCGAAATACCATACTTCGCATTATAGGAAGACCCCCCAACCCCCCAACGGCACACCAATTCTCGGAAATCCCTAAACCCTAAACCCGCAAAAAACTACAAGCCCGAACCCCTATAAACCGATCCCCCCCCCCCCCCCCCACCACCACCCCTCCCCCCAACCAAAAAAAAAACAATGATAATAACATTCATAATAAAAACAAAACAATATGTAAACAAAACTTCGCAATAGCCCCCGCCTCGTCTGTCAAGGAGGAGAGACGTCCGCCCAGCGCTGGGCCGAGAAGGACGCCTTGGGCTTAGGGTTTGTAGGGTTTTTGTTGGGGGAGTCGTTTTGGGGTGTGTAGGGTTTTATAGGGCTTTTGAGGGTTACAGGCTTTACAGGGCTTATACAGGGTTTTATAGGCTGCTTTAAGGGTTTTATAGGGTGTTTAAGGGGCTGTAAGTTTAGGATTGAGGGTTAAGGGGTTGGGTGTCTTTTTGATAGGGGTGTGACAGGAAGTTTGTCGTGTTTTGACCGGACTGCTTGGTGGTTCACGGTTGTGGGTTTAGGGTTTAGGGTTGAAGGCTTGAGGGCTTTTCGGGAAACTCTAGGTGGAGTGCTACAGCCAGAGCTCAGAAGCTTGCAGGCTCTAGCCCCCCCCCCCCCCCTAAACCCTAAACCTAAACCCTAAACCCTAAACCCTAAACCCTAAACCCTAAACCCTACTAAACCCTAAACCCTAGAAGTTGGGAGCTGTTCAGTTCTTGGGATCTTGGCGCATCAGTGCTTTTCGTGGCCTCCTGCACCTGGTGCCCTGAACTTGCTGGGTGTTTTGGGGGGGCTTCGGGTTTAGAGGATTTACAGGGTTCATAGGGTTTACAGGAGTTTATATAGGGTTCAGGGGAAGTTAATAGGGTTTACAGGGCGTAGGGCTTCT
>CAJNDS010001001.1:284048-361548 GCA_905221605.1 Symbiodinium natans
CGTGGAGAATATATATATATATATATATATATATAGAGAGAGAGAGGATGCATCCAATATCAATCTTACACGTCTGTATGCATGCGTATGCTTTGCTGATGTGTGTATATATATATATACAGATTTACATATATGTATGTATATGTGTGTGTACATGTATAGATGTGCAACTTTACATAATTAGACCGTCTTGCATTAGACCATCGTGTGTATCTCAAGGCAGCACAATTCACTCCTTGCGCCAGTTCCTAAGTCTCCGAGGACCCGCCGGTGTCGTTTAGGGTTTAGGGTTTAGGGTTTAGGGTTGTGAGATGTTGTGCTTTCGAAGAGACCGGGCAGCCCAGTAATCATATTATGGTAAGGGTACCCTGTTCGAGGTTGGTTGCTTTGTAAGGGAACCTCGAGCCAAAAAAAGGGAAAAAGGGTAGTATTACTGGGCTACCAAGGATACCCATCAACTAGGCTTTGGGCGCGAACACCAAAAACAAATTCATGGTCGATGCGGACCCGACGGGTTTGGGATTTAGGGGCTTGGGACGAGGCAGATCAACCCTAAACCCTAAACCCTAAACCCTAAACCCTAAACCCTAAACCCTAAACCCTAAACCCTAAACCCTAAACCCTTGCCACAGCCAAGGCGCCCAAGGCAAAGAAAGCATCCTCAAGGGCAAGGGCAGCACATGGATACATTCTTGAAGGTTTTGGGTTCAGGTTTAGGTTCGGGTTTCAGGGTTTACACGGTTTGTAGGGTTATTTCGGAATTGGGAATGGGACTTATTCGTAGCTTCCCTACACACTTGGTATAGGGGGGGAGAAGATAACTGGTTGACAAAGTGCTTCTGAAGAGCTAGCAAGATAGCAGTCAACTTAGGAGGCCCCCCCCCCCCGATCCCTCCCTCCCCATCTTAAATGAGGATAAACGAGGAAGTAGCCCCTAAACAACAGGAGTCAGGGCCCGCGGAATGGGTCCCAGGGAGCGGCGTACCTACATGCGTACTGTACACGCTGATTGCTTGCTCTGTTTGTGTCTCTTCGTTTCTTGCATCGGCCGTGAAGAGGCGTTCTCCTCGGTTGTCTTGTTGTAGGTCGAGTATGTTACGTGTTTGATCGCTTAGCTTCAATCTTCTTAGGGCTTGGGTTTAAAGTTCAGGGGGTTTGGAACCCTAAACCCTAAACCCTAAACCCTAAACCCTAAACCCTAAACCCTAAACCCTAAACCCTAAACCCTAAACCCTAAACCCTAAACCCAAAGGGTAGGGTTTCAGGGTTCTGAGGTGTGCTTGCCGGGTTGAGCTCCTGGCTGTGTGCGGGGCGCGGGGAGTTTAAGGTCGGTTCATGCCGCTCTTGAGGCTGTCAGGCCGGGAGGCAGAACCCTGACCCGCCTGAACCCCATGACCCCAAAACCCCAAACCCTTGTGAACCCAGACTCGGACCTAAACCCTAAACGGGTTTAGGGTTTAGGGTTTGAGGGTTTGAGGGTTTGAGGGTTTTAGGGTTTTAGGGTTTTAGGGTTTTAGGGTTTAGGGTTTAGGGCTCTAAATCCTAAACCGGAAAGGGCTCTCCGCAATGAAACTGCCAGGCTGCCCCAGGCCCACAGCGCTAAGCCGCGACGCCAGCGCAGCGCTGCGGCTACGAAGGACGGGGAACCTGGATTGGGGACTTTGGGCTTATAGCTTGGGATGTTCCCCCTTACACTAACAGTCCTTAAAAGGGATTAGGTTTAGGGTTTAGGGTTTAGGGTTTAGGGTTTAGGGTTTAGGGTTTAGGGTTTAGGGTTTAGGGTTTAGGGTTTAGGGTTTAGGGTTTAGGGTTTAGGGTTTAGGGAACAGTCCTTACAAAAGGGATTAGAGTACCCCTTATCAAAACTATCCCGATTAAGGACTGTTAGGGTTCAGGGCTTATAGGGTTTAAAGGGTTTGTCGGGTTTAGGATTCAGGGTTTATAGGGTTTAAAGGGGTTTAGGGTGTAGGGTTTGTAGGTTTTTTTTGGGGGGGGGTTCGGGTGTAGGGTTTATAGGGTTCTGCAGGGTATAGGGTTTATAGGGTTTTGGATTGCTGTTTACAAGTTGTTTTGGTTTTCCCCTGCCTCCTCATTGGTTCAAGGCCTTAGACGTCCGGAAAAATCTTTTGGTCTTGGTGACGCGTGACCTCACCCAGGCGCTCCCAAGTGTCAGATGCCTGAGCAAGTTCTGGAACCGACTTGGCCAGCACCGTCCTGTCATCGACGCAAAGGAGCGTGTCAGCCCCTGGCGTCACTTCTTTAACATGCTGAGCTGGCAGCGAAAGAAGAAGAGCAAGTGCTACTGGAGCCCATGGATCTCCCTGCGGGAGGCCCCGAGCACCGCGAAGGCGACTGCTCCTGCATATGCCCATCTCACATGCCTTTTCCACTGGTCCTCGAGCAGCATGATCACAGGCTCAGGAAGAGAGATGCGACGAAAGTGCTCAATGCACAGCTCCCAATCCGTACCATCAAAAGCTTTAGAGTAGTCCAAGGATTAGGTTCGTAGTGTATAGGGTTCCAGGTTTAGGGTTTGGATGGGGGGTTGAGGATTTACAGGGTGTAGGGAGCTCGGGCTTGATGGACCCGCCAAGAATTTGGGCTCTTTGGGGTGTTGAGTTTGGGGGTTTAGGAGGGTTTAGGAGGGTTTAGGGTAGAGTTAGGGTTCGGGTTTAGGGTGGAAGGTTTAGGCTTAGGGTTTCGGGTTTAGGGTATTTGTTGCCGTGTGCCATGGAGTGACATCCGGGTCTATAGGGTCTAGAGTCTACAAGAGTTTGGGGGTGAGGGGCCTTACCCCTTAAAACCAGCAGAAACTCTAGACTCCAAACCCTATGTTTCGTTCCGGGCATACTGAGTGCTCCGGGATTTACGGATTTAGCGACTTGTACCCCATTCTAATATTTGGGTGACTCGAGCCCCATAGTAAAGTACCTGGAAGGACAGGTTTAGGGCAACCCTAAACCCTAACTTCCAAACCCTATGTTTTATGATTGGTTGTAGGGCTAAGTTGAGGATGTGGGGTTGATGTCTCGGACGGCAGGTGGGGGAGCGGGGGGGCAAACCTCTGCTGGCCTTGTCTATTTATGCTTTGCACTGGGTTTAGAGTCTGGGGGTGTACTGAACCCTGAACCCTGAACCCTGAACCCTGAACCCTGAACCCTGAACCCTAAACCCCAAACCCCAAACCCTAAACCCTAAACCCTAAACCCTGAACTGCGCTCTTTGATGGGCATGTGGCAGGGCTGCCGTGGTGGCGAACCCCAAGACCGGCCGCGCGAAGAAGAACATCACCTTGCTGGGAGTTGGGTAAGTGAGGTGTAGGGTTTAGGGTTTAGGGTTTAGGGTTTAGGGTGTAGGGTTTAGGGTTTGGGGTTTAGGGTGTAGGGTTTATAGGGTATAGGGTTTAGGGTTTAGGGGGCTTAGGGTGGAAAGGGTTTATGATTTAACTGGAGTAGAAAGGGTTTAGGGTTGAAAGGGTTTAGGATTGAAAGCGGTTTAGGATTGAGAGGGTTTCGAATTTCGAATGAAAGAAGCAGGCTGATTCGGAGACTGAACTTGCTTCAACTAAGTGGTTCTCACTAGGCAAATAGAAGGAAACAGAAATTTCCCAAAGGGTTATTTAGGAGGGGTATAAGGCCGCCACAAAAGCAGCCACTCTGGATCCTCCTCAGCCCAGCTAGACACGCTCCGACCGAATTGAATTTGAAGGGCTTGGGCGGTCTATGGGATACAACGGGGGCACGGAAAGCTCGCCCTCCGCGGCGTGAGCCAGGATGGGCATGGTGATGACCTGCGTGCTCACAAGGGCGAACGGATGCAGTGAACCCAACTTCCTGTTGCTCCGTGAACCCACTCTTGCGTAAACACGCACAAGGGAAGCTCAGCAACCCTTCAATCAGGAGCATGCGCATATTAGGATTCCTAGTGCGCTTCGTTCAGCGGCTTGCTCCAGGGTCGCAATGGGATCCTAACACACGAAATACTGAGCCCCAAGTTGCCACAGTGCCTTGACCCCCCATAAAAAACCCTAAAAACCCTCATCCAAGCCCGAAACCCGAAACTCCCACTAAACCCCATGCACCCTAAACCCTACAAACCACACAAACCACATAAACCCCATAAACCCCATAAACAACAATAATCAAATAAACCTTGTAAATCTTATAAACCCTAAAACCTAAAATAACCCTAAACCCTCTAAACCCTCTATACCCTATAAATCCTATAAACCTATAAACTCTATAAACCCGATAAACCCTATAACCCGTATAAACCCTATAAACCGTCTAAACCCTCTAAACCTCTAAACCCTCTAAACCCTATAAACTCTATGAACTCTATAAACTCTATAAACTCTATAAACTCTATAAAAGCTATAAACCCTATAAACCCTATAAACCCTATAAAACCTAAAACCCTAAACCCTAAACCCTAAACCCTAACCCGAAATCGCAGCCCAGCAGCCTCCACGAAGCTGTCCACGGCAATCGCTGCTACAGCGCTCACCCTTGGGGGCATTCAAAGGGGGTTTCAAGCAATGGGGTACATATATAGGTAGGGTTTAGGGTTTAGGGCTAGGGTTTCGGGTTTAGGGTTTAGGGTTTAGGGTTTCGGGTTTAGGGTTTAGGGTTTAGGGTTTAGGGCTAGGGTGTAGGACTTATCTGGGGACCCAAAAGCGGAGCCTAACTTCGATAACTACCCCAAAAAGTGCGTTCAAGGCCAGGGTGGGGCGGAGGATTTCATAAGGGTTCAAGGTTAAGGTTTAGGGTTTAGGGTTTAGGGTTTAGGGTTTAGGGTTTAGGGTTTAGGGTTTAGGGTTTAGGGTTTAGGGTTTAGGGTTTAGGGTTTATTAGGGTTTAGGGCTTAGGGTTTAGGAACCCTAATTGAGTCTGGGGACTGCTGAGGCCTAGATAACCTAGGACGGCCCTTAATTACCTCTGATCGATATTCTTGAATATGATGCTCTTAAACCCAACAAGGGAGAATATCAAATGTCCCAAGGCCTACCTCGCCACTAAGTCCTTGCGACCAGATTCCTAACTCGGAACACCCGTAAACTGGAGGTGGATTTGGGGACCCTCTTCGTTTAGGGTTTCGGGTTTAGGACTCCTATGAGTTTATTGGGCTATGAAGGGAATCGTTAGGGCCCATACAACTTTATGAAGAATTTTCAAAGAAAACCGAAACCCTGGAAACCTTCAAAAGCCCTAGCAGGCGGCGTGAGCAGAAAGCGCGCGGACTTGGCAGAAGCCACAAAATGCGCCTGTGGGTCAGGGCTTAGAGATTTGGGGCTTCGAGTAGGGCCTGGTGGAGGAATACAGGGTTTAATGTTGACTTCACATTAATGATTCCCGCTACAATTGTAAAATCCAGCTGCCGGAACACAATATTGTAACCCGCCACAATTGTAAAATCCAACCCGGAAAATTCGTTTTTTACGGGCGTGGTGCTACTACCTAATACTAAAACTAATAGTACGTCCTACCAGGATTTAGGCGAATATAATTGAGGAGGCCCTGGCCGGAGAGATTGATCAATCAAGGGGGGGGGGTTTATTAATGCGAAGTCAACATTAGGGTTGAGGAGTAGGGGAGGCGGCTGTTTCAAACGCTGTTACCTCTACGACTGTCTCCCCCTCGGAATCACATGCAGCTCTGCGGCGATGCCTTTAGAACCGTTAGCAGCGTTGGGGAGCGTTTGTCTTCATGTGTGCTATGGTGGACCCTAAACCCCGAAAAACCCTATCATTTTGATCTGGACTACAGGGCGAATCAGCCACAGATTAGCAATGTCCTGAAACTCTATAAGCCGACAAGCCCCGCACCCCAAAAAGCCACAACCCTGAAATCCTGATTCTAAGCTAGGGTTTAGAGTTCAGGGTTTCAAGCCCTGCTGGGCTTTACTAATAAACCCTAAACCCCAGACCCTAAACCCTAGGCCCGAAACCCTAAACCCTAAACCCTAAACCCTAAACCCGAAATGGGTGCAGGGGAAGCCCCTTGTTCGCGGGCGGCGTCGAGTCTGAAGGGCAATGGGTTTGAGTACAAGACTTGCTCATCCTGCTCTGGGGCTTTTCCGTCACCCCTTCTATGCTTTTCGTGCAGTTCGCAACATGCTGGTCTCTCTTGTTCTGGTGTACGGCCCTGACATATTGAGCATATCCGGTTGTTTCGTTAAGTTGTTTCTGCGGGTCATGGGCTTGGGGAGTTTAGGATCTGTGCCTCGTCGCCACCGTCCCCGGCACTTCGGTGCATGGCCAACTTCACCTTGCCATCAGAACTCTAGCCAAGGGAGCCCGATCTAGGTTCCCCAGTAACCCCTTCTTGATAAGGGTATACCCTTTTTCTGAATATTCAGTTGAAAAAAGGAGCCCCAAAAACAAAAAGGGAATACGCGCAGTACGGGGAGCCCAATGCACAAGATCCCCCGAAATCTCCCCTGCAAAGGGTTGCTTCCAGATCTGAAGCAACAAAGGGGAAGTCTGGAGTGATTGTTAGGGAGGGGGCAGGGTGGGGGTCTTAGTAGCCCAGTAACCATGCTATAATAAGGGCACCCTTTTTTGGGGTTGGTTACTTTATAAGGGAACCCAGAACCAGAAAAAGGGTGAATGGTACCACTGGGCTACTAAGTTGTTGGGTACCCCTGATTGACGAATCCCCCTGATACGTAGCCATGAAGGCAAACCCGCAAAACCCCATGACACCGAGAGGCGGCCGCGCCGATTGCAACGGCGCACATCAAGAGCCTCGGTTTTTTAAGAATGATAGGGTTTGGGGTGTAGGGTTTAGGGTTCAGGTTTTGAGGTTTAGGGTTAGGGGTGAAGGTTTAGGGCTTATAGGGTTTGCCAGCCTTGGCAGAAGGCTGTTTGGGTCCAGGGTTTACGGTTTGGGCATGCTTTAAAAACATACATTTCGGGAAGTGGGGGTTCTTCGACACCAGGAGTCCGCCGAAAAGGCATCCGAATCATCCGACAACCCTTGGCTGATTAGTATATGGGGGTTTCCGAAAATTAGGGGGGGGGGGGGGGTACCTCTTTGGGGTCCTTATTATAAGGGAATCCTTACTAATTGGGGGGATATTTTAAGGGGCCCCCTCATTTAAACCTTAAACCCTAAACCCTAAACCTGAAATTCCTGGGGCAGCCAGTCTACCGCGATTCGGATGCCCGCTTCCCTAGCAAAGCACCTCGAGGCACCCTTCGAAGCTGTGGACACAAAGTGTGTTTAGGCTTTAGGGTTTAGGGTTTAGGGTTTAGGGTTTAGGGTTGAGGGTTAGGGTTGAGGGTTGAGGGTTTAGGGTCTCTGGTGGGGGGTGGACTCAAAGAATGTGCTTCCTGCACACCCTAGACCCCCTAAACCCAAGGCTGAAAGTCAAGGAACGTGCGCACAGACCAGGGTAGAGTTTGAAGTTTAGGGTTTAGGGTTTAGGGTTTAGGGTTGAGGGTTTAGGGTTTAGGGTTGAGGGTTTAGGCACCCAACTGGACGAACACAAAGAGAGAGCACGGACTTGTGGCGGTGCTTCTTCGCCACCCGCGTCGCTGAACTCTAGGGTTTAGGGCTGAGGGATGTTGAGGATTTGCCACACAGTTGCAAGAGGGTTTGGAGCTGAGGGATGTTGAGGGTTGAAAGTCCCTAAACCCTAAACCCTAAACCCAAAACCCTGCACCCTTCTGCGTGTGTTTTTGGTGGGGACATACGAGGCACGCGCAGGATCAACAGGCGCATGGAGCCCTCTCAGAGCGTTGCGTCAAAGTGTTTAGGGTTTAGGGTGTAGGTTCTACGGTGTAGTAGAAGGGATCCCAACCAGGCGACCTTAAACCCAGACCCTAAACGGCCCTAAACCCCAAGCCCTTCACTTATAAGCCCGAAGATGCAAAAAAACATCTCGGAGCCCTCTCCAGCCGAAAAAGCCCTTACAACCACCTAACGCCCTACACCCTAGACCCACGAACCCCCCCCGCCCCCCCCCCGAACCCTTTTTTCACAAACCCCAAACCCCAAACCCTAAACCCTCTACCTACCCCCCCCCCCCCAAAAAAAAAAAAACAAAAAGATAGAAAATCCGAGGTACAAGGCGCCCGAGACGAAGAAGCTGGAGGCCGCGAAGGGGCCTCTCATCTTCGAGCGGACAGGCGCTCCCAAGGTTTAGGGTGTAGCAGGCTTAGGGTTTATAGGGCTTAGGGTTTGTAGGGTTTAGGGTTTATAGGGTTTAGTTTATAGGGTTTAGGGTTTAGGGTTTAGGGTTTAGAGTTAGGGTTTAGAGTTTAGGGTTTAGGGTTTATCAGGCTTAGGGTTTATAGGGCTTAAGGTTTAGGGTTTAGGGTTCAGGTTGGCTGAAAGGGAGCTTGAAGGGAACCCAGAGCAACCTCGGAATAAAAAACTGTACCATACTTGGCTTAAAGGGAGCTTGAAAGGACCCAGAGCAACCTCGCAAGAATGAATTTTGGCTTAAGGGGGCTTGAAGGGAGCCAAAACCCTAAGAAAAAGTGAACAAGACGCTGCTCTGGGTCCTAGACCATGATACTCAGGGTTGCGTTTAGGGCTTAGGTCTTAGGGTAGCAACTCCTAGTGGCTTACCCGGTTCTGGCTTTGTACATCTGACCTTAGCCCCGACACCCTAGAGCCCTCATCCCTAAACCCTAAACAGGAAACATCAGGAGTCGGCCTCTCGACTTTTCTCTCACAGGCGCCGCTTTGCAACTTGCTTCATGTTAATTAAGCTATAGCTTGGCCACTAAAACCCTCTGAAACGATGCCAAAATAAGAGTTACGACAATATGGGAAGATCATGTATATCTCAAACCCTACATACAGGACTACCTATGATCGTAGGTCGGAGCTGTCGATGGTAGCGAAGTGTCACAGGCTGAGCACTTCACAAACAGCTCCCGGAGCTTGAACTGAAGATCTGATGGTGCCCATACAGTTATAAGGTTTACAGGGTACGATGTAACTGTGCGAACCCTTGGGATCTTTCAGAAACAAGCTGTGAGCGCAACTTCGTGTACATCGACACAAGTTCGCGCGGAAGATGCGTCAAACTCTGGCACATTGGCCCACATGGGATCCCGGGAAGACGTCTTCTTCCCTGTATGATACAGACTCTACCGCCGCCCTTAAGGTACTCGCTTGATCTCATAGGCATTCTACCTTTACATATTATACTACATCTTAAAATCTACACGTAGTATGAAGTTATATATATATATATGTATATATATACATATACTATTGCGGAGCAGCGGACATCCTGGCAGGGCTCACCCAGCAAATGAGCCCCTCTCAGCGAAGATGGGTCAGCAAGAGGAGTCCCAGAACCTTACTTCTCCAATAGCCAGGGATTCAGTAACTTAGGGTTTAGGGTTTAGGGCTATTATTCCTACCAAGTCAGGAAGCCCAAAAAGTTTAAAAGGTCCGCTCTTGGCTAAGGAACCGCCAGGAGCCCCGGCTGTGCCCAGTGGCCCGCACTGATGGAGGCACCCCCACCTTACTTCTCCAATAACCCCAAAGGGAAGTAAAAAAGGGGGTTAAACTTTGTATTCTTCCTAATAACCCAAAGGGAAGTAAAAAAGGGGGGTTAAACTTTGTATTCTTCCTACTAAATATAAGGAAACCCAACAAAAAAGTTTGAAGTTCAACTATTGGCTAAGGAAGCCACCGTCCGTGGTGGTGGTGGTGGCATTGGGGTCCGTGGTGGTGGTGGTGGTGGTATTGTCGCAGACCGAACCTGTGCTACAGGACGAAGTGGAGTTCATCCAGACGCATGTGCACCCGTCATCCTTCATCGATTCGCAGTAGGTCGCGTTGGTGTCGTTATAGCTGTCGCATGCCTTCACTGTTCCCAGCTGCATGAGCATGAGAAACATGGCCCACATCATCTTTGCCATCACTTTGCGATCTCAACTATAGCAACTAGTGCGTTCTCCGCTCTTGTCACCGCCAGGACTTCAGCTTGAGCCGGGATTCGGGCTACGCTTTATAGGGCTTCAGGGGCTGACGGGTTTATCCGGTTCTGGGCTAAGCCCCTAAACTTCTAAATGCGCACCGCCCTCATTCATGCGCGCTGTCGAGTTGATGCAGAGGCAGACTTGAAGGTCATGGGTCCAACTTCTTGGCATAGGAGGCTGCCGCCCCTGCAACATTCGATCCTAGCCGTTTGGAGCGCAGAAAAGCATGAGGAGGCTTCTGGTTATGCCGGTTCCATGATCTAAGGACATGTGTATGGGTCCTCTCGATGTTTAAGGTGTTTTTTCTGGCATGCAATCCAATGACTTCAGCTAATTGAGCTTTTTGGTGGCAGACTTTAAACGCAATAAACACCTAGTACAGAAGAAAGAATGCACACCATACGCCGTACAGCTGCATATCAAAGCATGTGTTTCAAACAAGTTTGTGGTAGCTTCACGGGAGATGAGTACTAGCCCCTAACATAACTTTGCGCAACATGAGCAATTGCCTACTTCAAACCATCACGCAGTCAAATTGACATTTGTCATTGAAGACTGGGCAACTAACTTCTTGCCGAAGAGCGTGCCGCTCGCCCCCACCCCTCCCCCCACAAAACACAAGGACTGGGTCTCTACAACCCCCGTAAGTCATGTAGCACCGGGCCTGCCATGGTAGCGGAGGGTCCGTTGGGTTTCGCCCTTCCGCCATGGACGTGGATTGGGCCAATGTGGCTGCGTAGTGGCTGCGAGCTGCAAGGGGTTTAGGGTCTACTCAAGAAGTCCGGCCCATCAACAGGGCTTGTGATAAGCCTCCTTAAAGTCCTCTGTCTAAGTAGGCTATAAGTAAATCTCTAATTGGGGTTATAAGTACCCATGAGAACCTCCAAGTAAGCAAGGACAAGCAAAACTTCACAATAAGTCTTGGCTCAAACTTCGTTGCACCTTTTGGGGTAGGGGGATAGTTTAGGTGGGGGGGGGGGGGGGGGGGGGGGGGGGGGTGCGTGGGATCCCATGATGTAAACCAGGAATGGCAAGGTTTGCAGGGTTTGGGGCTTCGGGCTTCCCGGCCTCCGAATGGTCAGCTCGGTCTTAACCCTAAACCCTAAACCCTAAACCCTAAACCCGGTGCCTCGTCGGCGCTTTCCCTTTCCTGAAGAGGCCTTAACTGGGATCCTCTCCGTCCCAATGAGGGAAGACGAAACACTTCCCAAAGGGACGACCTGATCGTTAGCACCATCTGGGTTGCGAAAACGTGCTTAGAGGCTATTTGCAAATTCAGACTTCGTAGCATTTACCGGGGTTGCAGGGACGCCCCTAGATGCCCCAGGTCCAAAATCTAACCTACTGATCCTAAATCTTGCCAATTAAAGCCTGGCTGGCCTGAGTCTGCTCCCGCAGTCCCAGAAGCCTGGGGCAGGAACGGAGGATGCGGTTCAGAAAAAAAGGCAAATCGCGTTTCATCTAACATGCCAGTGTGGCTCATCTCGAAACAAGAGGGGATAGGTGCGACTGGAACAGGATGGTCGGGCTTAAGCACTACACGACACACAAGCCAAAATCGAATCAACCGCACGCACTCGCCTAGTTCCACAGGCAGGACAGTGCGGCCTGTAGGAAGAAAACACCCTAAACCCTAAACCCTAAACCCTAAACCCTAAACCCTAAACCCTGATGCAGTAGGCTTCTGAGCTCTTGCCTCGCCCTTACACACAGTTGAACTGCACAGCTGCCTCCTCTGGCAAATCACTATTGGGTGTTTCCCAAAATAGGGTTTAGGGTCTAGGGTCTAGGTTCTAAGGTCTAGGGTCCAGGGTTTAGGGTTTCGGGTTTAGGGTCTAGGGTTTCGGGTTTAGGGGTTAGGGTTTAGGGCAAAGTCTAAGAAGCCCCTTTCAAAACCCTAACCCCTAACCCCTAACCCCTAACCCCTAACCCCTAACCCCTAACCCCTAACCCCTAACCCCTAACCCCTAACCCCTAACCCCTAACCCCTAAACCTAACCCCTAACCCCTAACCCCTAACCCCTAACCCCCAACCCCCAACCCCTAACCCCTAACCCTACCTAACCCCTAACCCCTAACCCCTAACCCTACCTAACCTAACCCCTAACCCCTAACCCCTAACCCCTACCCCTAACCCCTAACCCCTACCCCTAACCCCTAACCCCTAATAACCCCTAACCCCAACCCCCTAACCCCTAACCCCTAATAACCCCTCACCCCTAACCCCAACCCCTAACCCCTAACCCCTAACCCCTAACCCCTAACCCCTAACCCCTAACCCCTAACCCCTAACCCCTAACCCCTAACCCCTAAACCCTAACCCCTAACCCCTAACCCCTAACCCCTAACCCCACCCCTAACCCCTACCCTAACCCCTAACCCCAACCCCCTACCCTAAACCCCTAACCCCTACCTACCCCTAACCCCTAACCCCTAACCCCTAACCCCACCCCTAACCCCTAACCCCACCCCCCCCAAACCCTAACCCTAACCCTACCTACCCCCTAAACCCCTAACCCTAACCCCTAACCCTAACCCCAACCCCTAACCCCTAACCCAACCCAAACCCCAAACCCCAAACCCCTAACACCCCTAACCCTAACCCTAACCCTCAACCAACCCCTCACACCTAACCCCTAAACCCCTCCCCCTACCCCTAACCCCCCCCTAACCCCTGACCCCTAAACCTAACCCTAACCCCTAACCCTAACCCCTAACCCCTACCCAAACCTAGCCCTAACCCCTAACCCGGAAACCCCTAACCACCCTATTGGGAACACCCACCCCCCCCCACCCCCCCACCCCCCCCCCGCCCCCCCCCCCCCCCCCCCCCCCCCCCCGCCCCCCGCCCCCCCCTCCCCACCCGCCCCACCCCCCCCCCCCCAAACTTGACACGAGCATGCCAAAAACGAAAATTCCAGAAGAGGCCTGCAACTGACTCTGCGCCGGCCTCAGCCGGAGAAGTTTAGGATGTCTTGCTGTGCGGGGTTTAGGGTTTAAGGTTTAGGATCAGGGGTTTGGGGTTTAGGGCTTCAGGTGAAGGGTGTAAAGGGTTTAGGATTTAGGGAACAGGGTTTAGGGCATAAGGTTTTAGGATCTAGGGTTTATAAGGGCTTAAGTTTAGAGTTGTAGGGCTCGGGGCCCGGGGTTTGAGATTTAGGGTTGAGGGATGAGGGGCTTAAGGAGTTTTGGGCTTTGGGGTGCTTAGGGGTTGAAGGGTTTAGAGTGTTAGGGTTTAGGACTCTTGACTATGCCAAGCACTATATCTAACCTTCCAGGTGAGGACGTCTTGGCAATCCTGCTTGGATGTTCATGGGTACTTGTAAGTAGGGTAATAAGTAGGGTAGCCATATAAGAAACCTAATGAGCCTTCAAGTGGCGCAAAAGATGGCCTTTCTCACCGTTTTTCTGAGGCACCATGAAGTTCCAAACCACAGAACATACTCCCGAGCCCACCTAGATTTAGGGTTAAGGGTTTCAGGAAGCCAGCATCACCAACACTGTAAAACTAGACAACCATGGTGCGGTAAATTTCGCTGGGTTCCCTTAAGCGTGCTTTGTTTCACGGATTTCGTTGCAGTTGCACACGGACTTGACATTGAACAGCGCGCACTGAGAACCTACCGATTGTAGTGATTGGGTGATGTGCGCAGTCTTTAGGCAGGGGCTGCCGGATTCAACTTGCGTGGGTGATCGGGTGTTCGTCTGATTTCCTTGACCCCATTGCAACGATCGAGTCGCAGAAGAATAGCCACTACAGAGGAGGCATAAACCCACTTGAAGCTGGACTTGCTGACTGCCAGACGCCCATAAACCCTCACCCCTAAGCCTACACCCTAAACACAGTATGAGGGTGCAGGGTTTGAAGCCTGCGGTGTGGGCATTCCAAGGCTCGGGGAAATTTGAACCCCCTGCGAACAAAATGTGGCTAACTGGGATCCTCAGCAGCTCCACGAACTTACAAAGTAAGTGCGCGGATGAAATACCCTAAGGGCTTGTTACCTAGATGGTTCGAGTTTGAGACTCTGCCCTTTGTGAGCCCCTTGGCTCTTAGCAGGGAATGGCGGGAATTAGGTGCCCTAAATAATCCCTTCAAAGGTTTGGGTAGGGGGATGTATACATGCCCTACTACAAGAATCTTTTGCGAGGTTCTCAAAAGCTCTGTAGCCCTCGCCACCCTGGCACTTTTCGAGCCCGAAGACCCCCCAAACATCCCACGCGTAGCAGCAGCTCGGATCAACTGAGGGGTGTTCTCGGGGTACTTCCTTAACCCAATTGTAGGGTTTAGGGCTTAGGGTTTAGGGTTTAGGGTTCAGAGTATAGAGTTTGGGGTTTAGGGTTTAGGGCGTGGGGCCTCTGCACCCGCAACCCTCAACAAAAGCCAACAAAGGAAGTGGAGAAAAAAAAACAACAAATCCACGGGGTGCCCGGGCGTCATCAAAGGCGACGGGTCGCCAAAGGAGTGCACGGATGAAGCTCCAAAGGACTCCGCGTCAGAGCCCTGCGCGTGACGTAGTTTAGGGTTCATGACAACCCTAAACCCTAAACCCTAAACCCTAAACCCTAAACCCTAAACTCATGACTGCAGGGTTTAGGGCCCTATAGTCCTTGGGGGTTCTAGGAACCTAGTTAGGGTCCTGGAAGGAAAGGGCTTAGGCTGGAAGGTTCCGGGTTTCTTTCTTGGTGGCGGGTAGTTCTGCTGACTTTACTTATTTTAGCCTTGACATTGGGTGCCCCATGAAAGGCATCACAAGTCAAGGTCCTAGCCAGCTTCAGGTTTCGGGAGTTTTCTTCCGTGTGTTGTTGTTTTGAGGCCGAGGCATTTACAGCCTCCGAGTCTTGAAGGGCACGAGGACGATACAAGCTTCAGGGTCTGAAGGGCTTTGGGGTTCGTGTCGACGCGGGTCCGCCTTAGATGCGCAGTCGCTGCGGTCTAGGTACGCTTCCGCCCCGCCCTGCAAAGCCAGCTTGGCACCTTCCAGTTTTTGGGCACCCACTTGGTCGGGTCAGGACGGTTCCACTCCCACATCCCGAACTAGCCGCTCTCGGGGCCTTTCTCATGAACAGGGCAATTCTTGCCAAGTCTAGACAGCATTTATGACGATTCTTGACATTCTTGGGTAATTATCCAGGCTCCTGGGCCCTAAGCCCTAGACCTAACAAGCACTAAACCCTACACTCCCTTAAGTCTTATGAATCTTCGCCCGCGTTCCGAACCCAAAACCCCTAAACCAGCCCTGTAAAGGCTGGCACCTCGGACAGGGACTCCTCCGTGTCGCAGTGCACGGAAGGCGCGGAGGGTGTCCTTTAACGTTCGGTTTTCACCGCATTCCGGGGGTTTAGGGTTTAGAGTTTAGTGTCTAGGCTCTAGGGTTTAGGGTTTCGGGTTTTTTTTGTGGGGGGCGAGAAGAAATGTAGAGGGTTGATGGCGATGAGGGATAGGGCACTTGTAAAGTTGGGGAATCTGGAACTATGGGGCGCCTGTTTTGGGGTTGCCAGATGTCGAAGGTTTCTTCTTGCGCACCCGAGCTTGTACAAACAACCTCCTAAACCCTAAACCCTAAACCCGAAACCCCAAACCTCCCGCATCAGCTACATCTCGGAATGTCATCGCTCGAATGCACCCGGGAGGGACCTTGAGGAGTACTACAGGGCTCAGGTTTAGGGTTTTAGGGTTTAGGCTTTAGGCTTTAGGGTCAGGGCTTACCTGGAGGCTCTACTGTAGTTCCTTTTGGGGTTGGCTCTCGGCTCTCTGAGAAAACGCCCTAAAAAGGTACACTACACAAGGCACTACTGTAGTTCCTCTTGGGTTTACCCTAAACCCTCAACCCTTTTGACAAACCTGAACCCTAAACCCTAAACCCTAAACCCTAAAACCCTAAACCCTAAAACCCTAAACCCTAAACCCTAAACCTGAAACCCCAACATGTGCGACCCTTAAAGAGCCTACTGCGCGGGAAGCCCATGGGTCGGCTTACGGGTGCATGACAAGTGAACCGACCCGTTGTAGTTGGCCCCTTCATCCCGCTCCACGCGCGTGTGCTTTTCCACTAAGTTGGTTTAGGGTTTAGGGTTTAGGGTTTAGGGTTTAGGGTTTAGGGTTTCGGGTTTAGGATTTTTGGCAAGCTACCCAGCAGATCCCCACAAGAGCCTGGGGTTGAGGGTTGAGGACTTATGGTTGAGGGTTGACTTCTGCACGACCTGTCCAGTCCATCGATCTGTCTTCTGATCACCGAAAACCCGAATAAAAAAAAAAAAAAAAAAACAAAAACGAAACCTCTTAAACCCCTAAACCCCTAAACCCCCTAAACCCTTAAACCCTTAAACCCTTAAACCCTTAAACCCTTAAACCCTTAAACCCTTAAACCCTTAAACCCTTAAACCCTTAAACCCTTAAACCCCTAAACCCTTAAACCCTTAAACCCTTAAACCCTTAAACCCTAAACCCTTAAAAAGCCCTAAGCCCTACAGCCCTAAACCAGAGAAGCTCCAAGAACCATTCGGTTTGCCATTCGGAGGTTCCCGAAAAAAGGGGTACCCTGTTTAAGGGGGGTACCTTAAGGGGGGTTCGATTCTATTTGGGGTCTAAAGACCCTAAACCCTAAACCCTAAACCCTAAACCCTAAACCCTAAACCCTAAACCCTAAGCCCTAAGCCCTAAACCCGAATGCCCATTTTGGGGGACAAAAGGAGGCCTGCAGCCATCCTCCTCCTCTGCCCTGCCTCAGTAGATTTGGGGGCTTCAGATTTGGGCTTTTTGGGATTTGGGGGTGTTGGGGCCCCAAGCCCTAAACCCTATAGCCCTAAACCCTAAACCCTAAACCCTAAACCCTAAACCCTAAACCCTAAACCCTAAACCCTAAACCCTAACCCTAAACCCTAAACTCTACACCCTCAACCCCATGCTTACCCTGAGGACGTCTCTGGGATCCCGGGGGGCAGGGATCTTTGGGTTTGGGGATACCCACCTCTGGGTCTGTTTGTTATATAATTCTAACTATTTCTGAGTATTATGATTAATTCTTATTCTTTGGGCTTTATGGTTTTCTTTTTTTCGTGGATATGGAGTTTTGGGTTTAGAGGTTGGGGTTTATAGTTTTGAGTTTTTCACGGGCTTGGAATATCACCAGATTGCGGCAACTGCAGCTGCCCAGGCGAATGCGGGCGCTAAGTTGTGCTGCGAGTGTTGCCAATGCTAAGGGTTGCTTTTAAGGAGCCATCATGGATGGTTCCACCGAAGACTTCTTTAGACTTTAGCCTGCTCAGAAGCCCTAGAACACATAGAACACAAGTCTTGAAGCATTGAGAGGGTTTAGGGTTTGGGTTTAGGGTTTAGGGTTTAGGAGCGTTTTACATCGAAGCCTTCATGACCAAGCCCTACCCCTATCCATGCCCGAAGCTGAAATCCAGCGAGCCTTATGCCAGTCCCAAGCCTGACTGTAGGAACACCCGAGTTACCCGGAGACACCCCATATTTTTGGCCTACCTAAACCCTAAACCCTAAACCCTAAACCCTAAACCCTACACCCTTCTAGAATCTCTGCAAGACCCTTCGGGCTCCGTGCTGCGCGCGGAGGCGAACATCTCTGACAGCCGTGGCGAGGCCGAGGGCACTCGGACAAGGCCTGGGGAGAATGCCCACGGGTTCCAGGCCTTGAGTCTAGGGTTTAGGGTTTAGGGTTTAGGGTTCAGGGTTTAGGGTTTAGGGTGTTTTTTGTAGGGTTTTAGGGTTTGAGGTCTAGGGTTGAGGGTGAAGGGTTTCCGGGGGCTTTCAAGGGATTCAATCGTTCGGTTACTAGAACCCTTGAGGGGCGCAATGCCAAAGGCCCTGGCAGGAAAGGGTAGGGGAACACTTCGGGGTGGATCCATGATGCAACCCTAAGCCCTAAGCCCTAAACCCTAAACTACCCCAAACGAACTACAACTCAGGGTCCAGGAGTCCAGGCATTGGTTGAGCGTGACAGAGCGAGAAGCACAGGGAAGCTCAGCAGTACTCCTCATGGACTCCCCTCCTCCTAGGTCCCCCCCTTGGATCACCTTTATCCCTACATGGCTTTACTTATGAGGGGAAGCTAGGGGGGGGGGGGGGGTAGTTTTGAGGGGGGTAGAAGGGGAACCCCGAAACTCAGTAGCACGCTTTGCTGTTCCGGCTGCTCTGCTGCAGCTGCCTGGTGAAGGATCGCTTACCGGGGGAGTTGAGGGTTTAGGGTTTCGGGTGTAGCGTGTAGGATTTTGGGTGCTTACCGGAAGAGTTCATGACAGGTCTACCCAAAACCGTGCACCAATTCCTGTAAAGCCTGTGTCTTCCTAAATGACCTGCGAACCCCGGCTCTCAAGGTGGTGGGGTTTAGGGGCTTAAAGGGGTTCTGTGCTCCCTGCGAACGATTGTGAACAAGTGTAGTATACCAACTTTGGGCTTGAATGGCTTGAACATGTATAGGGTTTAGGGTTTACAGGTTGGACCTTTAGAGCTCGGAAAACTAATTGAGGGCAGGGCTAAGTTGTCTCAGCTGACACTGTGAGCTGCCCCCCCTTGCAGACATAAACATCTTGCTCTGCGATGCGAGTCTCCCACGGGAATTTACAAGTAGGGTAAGGTCTGCAACTATTCATCGACGTATCTAAGTCACTTATGATCCTACCTATCTGCACCCATGAGTCTTCAAGCAAGCTAAGCATGGTTTAAGCAAGCCTCTTTCGCACTCTCTCTACAAAGTCTCTTCTGCCAGTCGCTTTCCGGGTTTTATTTGAGGACTGCAGCGAGACTTTTCGATGGCGGGGGAGTGGTTTATAACTCAAGAAACGCGGCCACCTGCCACTTCACGAAATGCGCAGTGCGGGGCTTTAGGCCTCCTGATGTTTAGGGTTTAGGAGTCCCCCACCCCCCCGCCCCCCCCTCCCCAACTGAACTCTGCGTCCTTTCAGCCCTGAAGTTGACAAGGCTTCCATTGGACTCATGGGTGCAGGGGTGGAGGCTGTGATTCAGGGTGGTTCTATATATAGGGTGCTTCAAGAAGCGCTGCGCCCGAAAGCAACAGCTCCCAACCACCACACCCCTGCGTTTCCTAGAAGCCTGGCCTGCTCTTCGGGCACGCGCCTGGCATCACAAGGTTGCAGTTAATAGGCTACCCTTGGTGAAGGAGCGTGGCTGAATTCAGCAGGTCTCCCTCCCATGCATTGTTCTCTGTTCTTGCTGGTCCACGCAATGGGAATCTGACACTGACTCTGCGACCCAAATCCAAACTTGAAATGTCCCAACGTCCCCCGCCCGACACTATGCAGGGGCAGATGATGGTTTGGGGCGAAGCGGGTGACACTGGACAGACGCTCAATAAACCTTGGGGACCACATGACCTCCCAAGCGGACTTATGGTTCTTACACCGTACTAGAAGTAGAGGTTGTACAGGGTCCCTAAACCCTGATTAAACCCTAAACCGCCTAAACCCATGTACCTTGCTAGGAAATATGAAGGCTATGACCCGAAGTTTAGCGTTCATTTTGGTCCCTAGAAGGGAAGGATCCTACCCCCCTTCCCCAAGCTTGCCGGGCCTGTGTAGATGCAGCCCCACGGAAGAAGCCTTGCAACCAGGGTTTAGGGTTTAGGGTTTAGGGTCTTTAGACCCCAAATAGAGGGAGGGTTTAGGGTTTAGGGTTTAGGGTTTAGGGTTTTGAGCTTAGGGTTTAGGGTTTAGGGCGCTAAGACCCAACACAAAACATCCACAAAAACAAAGCCCCCTAAGCGCGATCTATAGCCATGACTTCTTTTTTTTTGCGCCTTATGTGTTGTCAGGTGCACATGGTGCACAGGCTGTGAGGGGAGATTGCGGTAGGGATTGCCGTCTTTGACCTCACTATCTTGCGTGGCGCGCAAGCTGTCAGGGGAGATTGCAGTAGGGATTGAACCCCAAACCCTAAACCCTAAACCCTAAACCCTAAACCCTAAACCCTAAACCCTAAACCCTAAACCCTAAACCCTAAACCCTAAACCCTAAGGAAGTATTGCTGGAGGCGGGCCCGTGCTCGGGAACTGGAATGAGCCACAGGCGGACCTACCGGAGCTTCATGGGTACTTGCAAGTGGGGTTATAGTAGGGTAACTTTGCATGTCACCTGATTTGGGCTACTTATGACCCTACTTACAAGCACCCGTGAATCTTCAAGTAGCGGCAGCCTAACTTTTAAACCCTAAGCCCTAACCCCTACTTATAAGTACCCATGAACCTTCAAGTACATCTGAGCCTTAGTGCAGGGCTCCGGGCGTGTGACAAGGAATGTGAAGTCGCTTGGGCAGGATGAGGAAAGCTTAGGGTTTGGGGTTTAGTGTTATAGGGTTAGGGGTTTAGGGATTTAGGATCTTCGGGTGACAGGGTTTAGGCTTCAGGGTTGTGGGTTCCGGGAACCCTTTCCCCAAAGCACAAGATGAACTCGGCGCTGTCTGAGCCCGGTGCAGAGAGACTCCAGTCCAAAGCATCGGCCTCATTGCAAGGATGTGGGGCAGGGCCCTTGACGCCTCTTTAACCGGTGCCTTGGGATGTTCCCTGAAACTAACAGTCCTGAATAGGGATGATAGTAGAGGGTACGAGAATTTCTTCCAGTTTCAAGGCCCGCTAGTGTAAGAAGGTATGCCTTTCAACCATCCCCAACATATACGGGGCTTTATGACTCAGCAACGGGGGGAATGAGTCCCGGCCAGAAGCTGTCCAATGTCCAGAAAGCGTTCAACTCTTGAAGAGTTCCTATATCCAGCTGAGAATAAGGAATTCTGGGACCGTCTTTCAGCTGGAAGCAGCTCCACCACCCCCAAAGTTTATGGCTTAGGGTTTATGATCCCCCCCCCCCCCCCCCCCCCCACCCCCCCCCAAAAACCCCAAAAAGTGGGGTTTTTTTTGGCTTTTTTTTTTTTTTTTTTTGGGGGGGGGGGGGGGGGTTGAGGCCGTCCACTCCTCATTCGCTCGCTTCAAAGCCCTGAGCCCTGAGCCACAAGTCCTAAACAGCCTGGCCTTCAAAAAAACCGCAAGCCCCAACAACGCGGAACCCCTAAAACAGCACAACATGCCCGTGTACTGCCAGAAGCCAAGTTGTTGTTCCCTTCTACGGGGGCTAGTCACCGCATGCTGACATTATACCTTAAGAACTGAAGAACCAAAAATTTCGACGTTTTTTTGCAGGTTCGTAGTACAGATTCACTTGTATAGGATTCTTAGGTAGAAGCTACGATGAAGCTCGTTGTACAGAACCTCTTGTATAGGATTTCTTAGGTATATAAGCTACGACAAAGCAGGCTCTGGGATCTCAAGGGAGGGTGCAATGGCCATCGTCTAGGTCTCCGAGCCCCCGCTTTGGAGGGCAGCTGTCGATCCGCCTGGAGCCGTAGCCCTGCACGGCAAAAGTTATGGGGCTGGGTTGAGGGTTTAGGGTTTAGGGTTTTAGGGTTTAGGGTGTTTAGGGTGTTTAGGGTGTTTAGGGCGTTTAGGGTTTTAGGGTTTTTAGGGTTTTAGGGTAGGGTCTACATATTGGGGCTTATAGTGCTTGCTGACTTTGTTTTCTTGATGGGGTCCCTGCATAAAGAGCCCACGGGGCTTGATGCGTAAGTAAATGCCAACTCATGCGTTCGGCTTGGCAGGTCCAGGTGTCGATGCTTCAGAGCTTAGGGACTCAAAAAAACAGCGGTTGAGGCACTGTTTCTGGCGCGAAGAGCTGCCTGTCTCGGGTCAACGGCAGCTGCGCTGGGAATCCATCTGCAAGAGCCTGCGCCGCGGTTTAAACAGTCTCCATGTGGAGTTCTGGTCCACCTTCGAATAGTTCCGCATCCCTGTAGCTGTGCAACCTGTGACGTTTACTTTCCGAGGCCGCTTGCCATGCCGCGACGTGGCTCGCACTCATAGCCCCGCAGCAGGGCCAGCTCCCAGTACAAGCTTCAGGCTTTGCAGATGGACAACCTCGTGTTCCTGTGTCGCCGTGCACGCGGAGTGGCTGCGCAACACGCTATCACGATGCCCACGGCACGGATGCCAGAAACTTCGGGGGGTCATCCGGTGGCATCCATGAGCCGGTGCTGGTCACTGCGAAGGCGCGGCTGGCCGATGCTCACGAGCTTCTAACACCTCCGTCACCAGCAGCGCTTCATCAATCTCGCGACCAAAGAGCCTGCATCCTTGGAGACCGGATGAACCCTAAAATTGGGGGTCATATACCCCACACTGCTTCCGATGATTATGGACCATAGACCCTTGTGGGGCTCATTTGGTCACTTCCCCCAGATCCCCCTCCCCCCCTTTCGCCCGAGCTGCGGTGGAAGATGCTCTGGCTGAAAGCCCTATATACTAGGAGGTTCATTTAGGTCCTTATAAAGTAGGGTTGCCGAGATAAGGGTGAAAACCCACGAAGGCACTTTTGTTGGTCACGTTTTTGGTACCCTGTGCACCTCCAAGCCCTGAACCCTAAACCCCAAACCCTGGTTGGGGCTTTCGGCATGTTGAAGCGCAGCCGAGCAGCTCCGCACGCAGCCCAGCACCAGGCGAGAAGCCTCGACCCAGGAGTAAGCAAGGAAACCCTAAACCCTAAACCCTAAACCCTGGCTTCAGAACATAAGGGGATAATAAACCCCAACCCAACAAAAAAAGGAAAATGAGGGCCTACTCCGGGTCCTAGAAGCAGCTTCCCGCCGTCGTCTGGCCGCCGCGCGGCGGGCTTCGAGGATGTGGTTTCGGCCCCACACGCAAGCCCAGGCAAAGCCGGTGAAGAACCAGAACAGGAAGCCTCAGCAGGCTACACCAAAGCACCTCCTTCTCTTAAAGCAAGGCATGTCATTCTGTGCCCTATAGGCCGTAAACCCTAGACCCTAGAGCCTAAACTAAACCCTGCAGCCCCCTATCCTAACAAGGGAATCTGGAGACCAGCCCAAGAGCTCAAGACCACCAAGCCAAGGCAGCCCCACATCAATGCATGGAGCAGCCACATGCAGACAGCCCAGACATGGTTCTGCCAGGCATCGCAGGCATCCTTCATGGACTGGGTTTCTACATATTCGCTGCATGGAGGACGTAGGAAGCCGGAGCTTTCGATACACCTTCGCTGCACACTAGCGGCTTAGGCTTTTTTGGGGCTTGCGGTCGGGGTACGTTTGGGGTTTGGGGTCTGGGGTTTGGGGCAGTTTGGGGTTTTGGGTTTCGGAACTTCACCAACAAAGTCAAGCGCATGCTGCACCAAGGTCAAGGCGCACTTTCGTGCTGTTGCACCATCCGCAGCAAAATGGGCCGGTGGAGGGATGAGCACACTCCTCGAAACCTCAATGAAAGGGTGCTGGCAGACTTAAAGGGGATTTAGGGTTTTACAGGGCCTTTAAGGTTTACTCCCCTCCCCCTAATACTAAACCCCCCCCTACCCCCCAATATTAAATACCCCCCCATTATAGTTATATTATAGTATATTGGCGGTTTTTAATATTAGGGGGCAGGGGGGGTTTAGTATTAGGGGGAGGGGATTATTGCGCTTCAGTCCCCTTTGTACGGCTGCTCGTAGTTGGGTAGTCCTCTCAATTAGGGGTCCCTTTTGGGGGGGTCCCTTTCTGATGCAGTGTTTCTTCTTTCAGATACAAAAGGGGACCCTCATTAGTAGAGACCTACCCATTTCAGGTAGCTCCAATAAAGGGGCCAGCATGTCGAGGCATGCCCGAAAACATCCGCCGGTCATGCGCCGGGGCATTAAACCCTAAACCCCAAACCTAAACCCCAGACCCTAAATCGCGAACCCTGAATCCCTCTCCCCACCAGGGTTTAAACTTGTAGGGTTAGAATGTAGGGCTTCATTGCTCACCCTCATTGAGAGTTAAGGTTTATGGTTCAGGGTTGCAGCAGCAATCTCCCAAGGCCTAAGCTGTCGACTCTCTCAAGCTCGCACGCCGGGGGGCTGTAGGGCTATAGAGTCTAAGAGTTTGGGATTTAGGGTTTGTAAGAGTTTAGAGTTTACGGTTTGGAGTTTGAGGTTTAGGGTTTGGGGTTTCGGGCTCCCCTGGCTAATTTTCGATGAGGCGCCAATGTGGTCAGAGCACACGGGTATTGGCATAGCCATGGCGGACAGTACAGGGATACACAGCACAGGGCTCGGTGATGTGTGTAGGGTTTAGGGTTTAGGGTTTAGGGTTTAGGGTTTAGGGTTTAGGGTTTAGGGTTTAGGGTTTAGGGTGGAGGAGGCTCCGAGAATTCTGGTCTGTGGGGTAGGTTAAGGCCAGGGAGGGCCAGGGTTTAGGGTTTAGGGTTTAGGGTTTCGGGTTTAGGGGTCAAACGGTTGTCTAAGGTTGTTGTTCATGTTTCGGCGTTGTGCTTGTACGGGGTTCGCGGGCGGGGTGGTGGTCGTTAGGCTTGGGGGGACGGTTGCGGTGCCCTACCAAAAACATGCTCTTCAGCCTGCTGTGATCTGAGAGAGCGTCGTTTTTTTGAACGCATTGCATGATTTTTCAGGGCCTCCCAAAACTCGAATCCCTAACCCGGCAAACCCTATACGCCCCAGCAGCTCTATGAACCCGAGAATACCTTTCAAACTTTCATTTGTCCACCATTGTCCACCACATACAACACACACCCCCCCCCCCCCCCAAAAAAAAAAAACAACAACAACAACCTTACAAGCCCAACGCCTAACGAACCAAACCAAAAGCCCTAAAAGCCAGAGATAGCCAAAAAAAAACAAAAAAAAACACAAAAAAACATAGTCCTCAATACCCGAGGCCAAAAAAAACAACAACTGACAAAAAAACCCAAAACAAAAAACAAAAACCAAAAACGAAAGCTCTAGACCCACCTCCAAGGCAGAAGTGCGCCTGGCCCTCAGACCTGGCAGGTTGGTTTCTGGGAGGGGGGGGGGAAGGGGGAGTTCAGGGTTTCGAGTGTTCTTTGTTGCCCCCCCCCCGGCCCCCCCTAGCTGAGCTGTCCGTCCGCATTGCAGGGATTTGGCTTGATTAGGATGGGTTTAGGGTTTAGGGTTAGGGTTTAGGGTTTAGGTGCTTAGGGGTTTAAACGGCTCTTGGCCTGGGCTGTGGGAATTGGGGGTCCTCAGCGTGGTGGGACACAATTTTTGACTACCGAGCTCACTGCTTACTTGCGGTGTTAGCAGGAAATGTGAATGAGGTTATATATATATATATATATGTATATATAGAAATATATGTACATAGATAGATATAGCGTGCCTCATTCCCTCATTCCCTACTAACCAACATCAAGTCTAAAGCCAGAGCCCTGAACCCTAAAGAATTAAAAAAAAAAAAAAAAAACTAAACCTAAAGCCTTTAAAAAAAAAAAAAAAAAAAAAAAAAAAAAAAAAAAAAAAAAAAAAAAAAAAAAAAAAAAAAAAAAAAAAAAAAAAAAAAAAAAAAAAAAAAAAAAAAAAAAAAAACTAAACCGTAAACCCTAAACCCTAAAGCAAATAAAAACCTAAACCCTAACTTCGGAAGCCCCCGATGTAGGTCCTCGAAAGATTCTTCACAGCAAGCGGCCGTCCGGCCATGGGAACCCCATGCGTCGGGACGTCCCAGGGCCTCGCGTTTTGGCGCTGAAGGATCCAAGGTCGCGGGCTGACAGGAGGATTAGGGTTTAGGGTTTAGGGTTTAGGGTTTAGGGTTAGGGTTTAGGGTTTAGGGTTTAGGGTTTAGGGTTTAGGGTTTAGGGTTTAGGGTTTAGGGTTTAGGGTTTAGGGTTTAGGGTTTAGGGAGGTATCAGGGTTTAGGGTGAACTTGGAGGTTCGGGGTACATATAACCCCAATCTAAACTGTACTTATCAGCCCCCTAAATCCCCTAAGTCCTCTAAGTAGGTCATAAGTAGAAGTTTGGGGTTACAAGTACCAATGAACCTCCAAGTATGATTTCAGGGATTTCGGACTCTTCGTGAAGGATTCCGCAATGTTGGGATGACATTCCAACGGCCTCCTAATTCCTATATACATTCCCTCCTTCATTCAACCCTAAACCCTAAACCCTTTTTGAAGACTGGAGATGAGGCCAGGGCAGCATCCAACCCTAAACCCTAAACCCAAAACCCAAAGCCCTAGGCCCTAAAGACCCCCAGCTTCAGAAAGGCCGCGGCCGTGGGACGTCGCTCCAGCTCGGCTCCTGGGCAGCTTCTCCGCAGCCCCAGCAGGCTCTTTAGGGTTTAGGGTTTAGGGTTTAGGGTTGCCCTAGCTGGAATTCATGAACCATGGGAGCTTTTGGAGAGGGTAGCTAAAGAAGCCTGCCTAGTGTGGCAGACCTTCCCCAAGGATGAGCCCCAAACGCTCACCACCAAACCCTGTTGCATTCAGGCCCATGAGACTGCCGGGCACTACAAAACCCTAAAACCCAACACCCGGACCACAAAGCTCCATTAATGCCCCCACCCCAACCGCCACCAGCCAGAGCATGGGTCTCAGGTGGAGTATGCAGCGTGTAGGGTGCAAACATGTGCAGCGAATTGGGGGTACCTAATTCCCTCCTTCCCTACTATAACTAGACCCGGGAGTAACCTAGGAATAAAAAGGGTACCCTTGTTGGTTTTTAAGGTGATTATAAGGGAACCCCAACCCTAAAAACAAGAAAAAAACGGGCCTGCTCCCGGTCCTAGACAAGAGCCAATAAGTTTACGGAAGGAGCGCCTCCGCCTGCTCAAGGAGCAGGAACATCGCCGCTGCATGCTCCACCCAGACCTTCGCGTTTGCAACGGGTTTTCAGTTCGTTTGAGGGTTTAGGGTTTAGGGGCCCAATTTAGGGGTGGCTTGGGCCGGGCTGCAAGTACCAGGCTGGCCACGAAGCCCCTCTGAAAAGATCTCCACGGAATCTGAGGAGGGATAAAAACATCACCATCATGGGTTCCCCTACTCCCCCCCACTATACTACCCCCCCCCCCCCCCTAGGTCCCCCGTACACTTAATTAGGCTTATCCCTAAATAGCCTTAATGATGGGGGGAACCTAGGGGGGGGTAGAAGAGAGGGCGTAGTAGGGGAACCCATGACACAAAAGCCCCCTTACACCCTGCACCCCCTTCGCCCTGCAACCCAGTAGAAACGGGGCAAAACCCCAAAATCCGTCCATGTAGCCTAGTGTATACCAAGTTCCAACCCTAAACCCTAAACCCCAAACCCTAAACCCTAACTCCTAGTTACCCTAAACCGTAAACCCTAAACCCTAAACCCTAACTCTGCACATGCTGAAGTTAACGGGTGTTGCTAGAGCTTGGCTTGACAGCCTCGACGGACGCACCGACGATGTCCGGAACCTGCCCGGCTTCTGCACCTTAGCGAAGAGCTCAAATAGAGTGGTAGGGGGTCCCTAAACCCTAAACCCTAACCCCCAAACCCTAAACCCTAAACCCTAAACCTTTGCGGGGGGTTTAGGGTTTAGGCTTTATAAGGTCTTGCACGGGGAAAGCGGGCTTCAACAAATAAGGGTTTCCAGGGTCGCCCTTGTGTACCCCGAACGCAATAGAATCCCCTTATAAGAAGCACCCGGCACTTGCGGAAACCCGAAAATCGGGTAAAATAGGGCTCATCTGGTTCCACAGGTACTTTGCCAGAATCCTACCCAAAATCGATGCTCGTTTGCCCTGTTTCCTGCACACCCTCAGCCCTAAATACCCCAAACCCTCTAAGGCCTAAAAAGCCTAAAACTCTGGAAGACCCAAAATACCCTGAACCCTAAACCCTAAATTCCCGAAATCCTGATTAAACACCCTAGAAATCCAAAATACCCTAAGCCCTTAACATCCCGAAGCCCTTTAACAGAGCCCCCGAGCCTGTGCCCCCCTCAGGCCCACGCTGGCGCTGTCGATGGCATCGCGGAGGGCCTGCGGCAAGAGGGCTGAAGTGCCCTCTAAGCTCCGAGATGGCGATCAGGTTTAGGGTTTAGGGTTTAGGGTTTAGGGTTTAGGGTTTAGGGTTTAGGGTTTAGGGTTTTAAGGTGGCTAGCAGCCACAACAGCCCGGACCCGAAACCCTACAGACCCCGAACCCTAAACCCTGTGTACTAGAATTCCTACTAAGGCACTTGAACCATACTTCTACCTCTTGGTATTCCAGGGTCAAGTGCATACTCAACTCCATTTAGAGGTATTCATGTTGATATAGACATATCTATATTGCACATTTACAAATATATATATATATATATATACACATATGCATTTATGTATATATGTATATACACACACATATATATATATATGTATACACTTGCAATAACTCTTGCAGCAATGCTTGTCTGGAACCGCATGCCTGCTGTTCCTCCTGGTCAGCGTCTGTGGGTGCCTGGCCATCGCAACACCCCAAACCCTGTACTAGGGGCCCCCCAGTTATAAGTAGAGTTATAAGGGCCCTAAATTGGGTGTGAACAGAAGCCCTATACAGGGTGGGGCCCCCTAGTTATAAGTAGAGTTATAAGGGCCCTAAATTGGGTTATAAGGACCCTAAGTTAGGTTATAAGTCCCTTAACTACAGTTAGTACAGTAAGGGGGCCCCACCCTGTAGGGGCCACATCAGCGGCGCAGAGAAGGCCCGTCAGGATCTGGATGGTGAAAGTGAATATTTTATCATACTCGCCACCTCTTCTACTACTACTGCTACTGCGACTACGACGCTTGTGGCTCCAATGTTTGTTATACTGTGATTGTGTGCTTGTGCTTGCTAAGGTAAGAACTAAAAGCACCTTCTTGCCGATGAGCACGATTGTTGGGCTTTGCATTGACCATGGTATTGTTGCTGGCAATATAATCGTTCACGATGACGATTAGTCTGATGAGCGGGGTTCTTGTTACATGCGAACACGTATCGTGTGCACATGTACACGTACAAAATATGTAAGGAAGGAGCCGTATATATATATATATACACAAAAACATGCATTTTATCTGCACACAACTTACAATCAAAGGCCAGTACAAACTGGTAGGAAAATGGTACTTGCCCAAGAAGCCATACCACATGTTCTTTTGGGGTACCCGGTTCTGAGTTCTCTGGAGGTAACCTGTAGGCTACCCTCAATACGCCATTAAAGGTGAACAACATTAGTCCCTTGTTAGGGGATTTGGGTTTACGGCTTAGGGCTTAGAGTTTGGGGTTTGAGGCTGGGAGGGGGGGCGGAGCGGGGGGGGGGGGGGGTTTAGCAGTCCCCTGGCCTGGAAGTCTGCGGAGTCGCCTGCCGAAAGCATGCCCACAGGGTTTAGGGTTTTGGGGTTTTAGGGTTTTAGGGTTTAGGGTTTTGGGTCTAATTAGTTCGGGGCCTTCGTGGGAAGCCTTACCTAAAACCCCAAGCGGCAGAGCATGGTATTCAGGACTTTTTGGGTTGACACTTTGGGCTGTCTTGCTTTGATATCTTGCTTTGAAGCTCCTCTTCTCTATTTAGGGTTTAGGGTTTAGGGTCTAGGGGGTTTAACCCCCCTCCACGCGCAGCTGAGAACGTAAGCTCGGCATCTTACTCCAGCATTTGATCCGGCGGCTGCCTCTGAGCATCCTCACATCTGCTATCCTAGGCTCCCGGAAGAAAAAATAGCTTTACCGGGACCCTGTCTCCATATAAATTACTTCTCCAATAACCAAGAGAAAAAAACAAGGTTAAACTTCAACATTCCTACTAAACAAGGAAACCCAAACAAACTTTAATATTCCTACTAAATAAGGAATATTAACCCTAAATCCAGAAACCCAAACAAACTTTAAGATTCCTACTAACTCAGGCAACCCAAAAAGTTTAAAGTTCACTGTTAAAAGGCGAAGTCAGTCTCCAAGACATGCACGGACTCTCACTCCTCAATCGTCAACCCTGACGCTGCTCCCACAATCCATTTGCGTCAGCCCCAAGATGTCGGGTCCAACTCCTATTTTTGTAAAAAGATATGGAGGTACCTAAACTTAGTTTTTTTATGTAAATAAAATAAAGATATATATATATATATAGGGAAGTCCTGAACCCTAAACTACCTTGCCTCCCTCTGTGGCCGCAGAGTCTTCCAGTTGCGCGTCGGCCTGGCGCCAGAGGCTGCTGCCCTATAAACCCGATAAGCCCTACAAGGAGGGGGCCCCTTACTATACTAGCTATAGTTAAGGGACTTATAACCTAATTTAGGATCCTTTTCACCTAATTTAGGGTCCTTATAACTCCACTTATAACTAGGGGGCCCCTCCTTGTAAAGGCCAAGAGCCGGAGGCAAGACATCGCAAGACGAACCATGCCACCACTGCGAGAGGAATGATGCCGATACCTCACGACAAGGAACGCAAGGGCCCAAGGAACCGGACTTTTGCTCAACCTCACCAGCGATCTTTTGAGGCAGTCGGCTGAAGAAGTTGCCACCGCATTGGCGGTAACTCTTCAGGGGCGAAGCTTCAACAAAGCCTCAAAAGGTCCCTACGACTGCAGGGCTCAGAAGCAGACAGCTCATGGCAGATGCGTCAATGCCTGCCCATCCGAGCTTTCAGCAGTCGCGGAATCTCTCGCAGCGACTCGAGACAGTGCAGCCCATGAGCTTCTACAGAAGCAGAGCTCATCGGAATAGGTATCCCGGAGCTGCAGAGCTGAGCTAACTGAGACGACGGGGTCGCACTGTCCTTCGTGTGAAAAGCCCAAAGAATCCTAAGTACCTATATGGGGTCACTTACCCAAACCATAATAGTAATTCCTATTATAGAAACCCTACTTTCTACTATGCAGGTACTTAGGACCCTTTGGGAAGGAAGGGCCTGGCACAAATCCAACTGACTGTCTCCTCGCTGCCCAACTGGCGCGCGACGGAGGCATGTGGAAATTACTTTGATCCCGCTGTGATCTGCTGGCCTACATACATCCTGGACACCACTCATGCTGTAATCTCCAGCATTTGCTGATAAGAGCCCCCCCCCAAAAAGATAATAATTCCTGTAGTACCCTTATAAGGAGGAATGTCGTCAACTTTCTGGGGAGGGGTTCTTGAGCAAATAGTAGTTCCAACGCAGATACACAGGGATCCAGACCCTGGCGGCAAAAAACAAGGTTCCGCACTTAACGGCTCGAAAAGCCCATGTCCTTGGGGACCAAATGAACCCTAAAAGGGCTTATGGCTCATAATACCTTAAAAATAAGAATTCCAAAAATATAGAGAATATATCCAATCTTAGGGTTCATTTGTCTTACTTTGGTCCCCAGGGTTGTGGAATCGCAATGAATTGCGCGATCATTTACAGCACGATCTCGGTAACGGTCTCTGCGAAGACCGTGGTGTTGTGGCAAGTGCCCGTGACCTTGCCGCCCCAGGCTTTAGCCACCGCTGCGGCGCGATCCGCATGCGAGGCAGGGAGGTGGGTCAAGTTGGCATTCAAGCAGTACACCGGCCACTTGCCGCATTCGCCATTCTGCTTGCACACGTCCCCCGTGTCGGCCACCTTCTCCTTGCCCAAGCCGAACAGGCCAAAGGACATCTCAGAGCCGCCAAGCCAGTAAGCGGTTTGAAACTGGAAGACGGTGACGCCGAGAAAGGGATCCGAAGAGTTGTGGGCCAACTCTGCCATAGCCTCCACGTCGCTCTGGATGGCTGTGTGTGCTTGGTTCAACGCACCGAACTCACCGATGAACCAAGACCGGTTGCCGAAAGGGCCGTAGTTCTTGCTGATCACGTCGTGGACGAAACCCCAGGGCGCTTGCACGTTAAGGCCGTTGATCCACCTCTTGTCAAAGGCTGCAGCCAGGTCTTTCGCAGGTGTACGAGGGGCATACTTGGCAATGGATGGGTCGGCGATGGCTGCCAACATGTCCTGGAAGCCGAAGTATCCTTGGTAGCCCAGTAACCATTATTATAACCAGAGCACCTTTTGTTGGGGTGGTTGCTTTATAAGGGAACCCCTAGGGTAAAGGGTACTGGGCTACCAAAGTAGCCAGGGCATTTCTTGCACTTGCCATCGATGGAGTCCGTGTTGTTGAAGGACCAAGTGGTTGCCAGGTTCCTTTGGGGCCACATGAACCCTCAAAGCATCTATGGTTCACCTTTACCCTCCTAGGAGTTATGGTAGTACTAGGGTCATCATGAACCCCCCCCTCCCCCCTAAACCCTAAACCCTAAACCCTAAACCCTAAACCCTAAACCCTAAACCCTAAACCCTAAACCCTAAACCCTAAACCCTAAACCCTAAACCCTAAACCCTAAACCCAAATGTAGGGTTCCGAACTTCGGTGCCCAAGGTTCACCCGGCCGGGCCGGATGCCCGCCTCGCGCTCGGCAGCCAGGAGGCCATCCAAGCCCGAGAGCACGGCCTTCACCCGGCACCAGGGGGCGGCACCCGGACATTTGGGGTCGTTGCCAAAGAAGTCGGGCTCGTTCATGATGAGCACCGTGTGGATGGCCGGGTGCCAGTCTTTGCCTTTGGCGAAGCCCAAGGAGAAGCCGGCTTTGATGACCGTCTTGACCGTGTCATAGCAGTCGAAGTTCGTGCAGTTGTAGAGCCCGAGGTTGGAATCGATGCCAGGCATGACGTTGAGCCCCTGCTTCAGCGCCTCGTCAAGAAAGCCGCTGTGGTCGGTGGCGGGGCCAAAGCCCAAGGAGTCGTAGAGCCGGACTGTGTTGGCACCAAGGTTCTTGATGACGCCCAGGTCGTTGCGGCCGGCGGCGCCCCACTGCGTCTTGTAGCCGAGCTGCATCACGTCTTGGCTCGGCAGCTGCTTCTTGCAGTTGCTGTCCGCCGTGCAAGGCAAGGCAGCATAGGCAATCCCGCGCATAGGACCAAAGGCCAGAGGAGCGGGAGCCGGCCCGGGCGAGGCGCCATGCGAGCTGGCCGCGATGATGATCGCAACGATCGCGGCAATCAGCACCAGGGCGGCCATGATGCTGGCAATGACACAGTTCCAGCTGTAGCCGCACCATTTCTGCGGCTGCTCCGCCGAGGGCTCGCCATCGGTCACCGCCATGGCTTCGAAGCCAGAAGGCCTATCTGACTGCACTGGGCCTAAGTCGAACCTGGCTCGAGCCAGCCCCCAGAGGCTCTAAAAACTCAGGGTTTCTCGTGTTTAGAGGGTTTAGGGTTTAGGGTTTAGGGCCTAAAATTCAGGGTTTCTAAGGTTGAGGGTTTGTTGGAGGGGTTAACCTCATCGAAGAAAATCCACTCGCATCTGCTGTATACATGTCAGCTTATCCCCTAAAAACCCTCCAGGGATCGGTTGGGCCCTTAAAGAGCTCCACTTACCTAGGAAACCCTAAACCCGAAACCCTAAAACCCGACTGTACAGCCTATAAACCATGTCAAAGCAGAGAGCTGGTGCCCGGCAATGGCCTCAAAGAGCCCGTAGAGCTCGTGCCAGAAGTGGCCTGTACTTGTGCTGGCGGGCATCGCGGACCTTTGCAGGGGGTTTAGGCTTTAGGGAGGGTTTAGGGTTTAGGGTTTAGGGTTTAGGGTTTAGGGTTTAGGGTTTAGGGTTTAGGGTTTAGGGTTTAGGGTTTAGGGCGGGTTTAGGCTTCCATAGAGGGTTTAGGATCTTCAAAGGTGCAACAGTGCGACAGCTTTTTCTTGGAGAATTAGGGGTTTAGGGACCTAAAGTTCAATTAGGGTTTAGGGTTTAGGGTTTTTTTTGCCACCTTGGTACACTTCTCGATTTGTGCGTTTAGGGTTTAGGGTTTAGGGTTTAGGGTTTAGGGTTTAGGGTTTAGGGTTTAGGGGTTTGGAGCTGAGTCTAAGGGGGCCTCCTACGTCGTTACCAGGCCACGACTTGGCAATTCAAACAAGGTCATGTCCGAGTTGCTTTCCGAATTCCATCCCTAAACCCTAAACCCTAAACCCTAAACCCTAAACCCTAAACCCTAAACCGTTTTTTGAACCCGGGCTCTCTAAGGTGCCAGCACTGGAGCAGCAGAGGATTCTCAACCCCAAGCCCTAAAACCCTGCAAGACTCTGTAGGTAGGGTTTTCACCTAGGCTGCCCAGTAACCTAGGCTGAAAAAGGGCGCCCTTTTTTGCTTAAAGGGGTTGAAAAGGGAACCTAAACCCCCCAAAAAGGGAATAATGGTACAGCTGGGCATCCGAGTCACAACCTGGCAACTACAGACAGGACAGTGTACCCTCAGGTCTGGTATGCTCGGCGTAGCCCCCTAGACGTGTCTTCTCCGGCCCTGGGGGGGGGGGGGGGGGGTACCCCTATGTGGGAGGTTCCTAGAATCAGGATTGTAGCGTCTTGGGGTATTTTACGGGGACCCCTATTGTGGGAAAAGACCGAACCCCAAAAACCCGAAGCAGCACGGGGAACGACGATCGCCAAGAGCTTGGCTCGAAGACCAGTGACTGCACCTCAACACAGTAGGGTTTAGGGTTTAGGGTTTAGGGTTTAGGGTTTAGGGTTTAGGGTTTAGGGTTCAGCGCTTTCGGGGTTGAAGGATACTTGTAGTTGGACACCCACATGATCCCACATGATGGGGTTTAGGATTTGGTGCTTTCAAGACGACTGTTTTGAAAGGACGTGACTCTCAAGGGATAAAAAGCAGGGACCCCTAGAAGGGACCCTGAATCTTCGTACCCCTACATATCTCTGAGATTAGATCCCAGGGCAACCAAGAGAAAAAAAACAAAAAAAAAACAAGTACACCCAATTCTGGAGAAACAAAGGCAAAGGTACCTCTGGTCCAGTCTCGGATGGCGCGCTCTGAGGGATAATTGGGCCCTAAACCCTAAGCCCTAAACCCTAAACCCTGAACCCCATACAGCACCCCAAGCGAAGCCAAACCATCAACCATCTCAAAGAACACACCATCTCACACCCTACTTGGAGGTTCAGGGTACTTCTAACCCCCAATTTCAACTGTACTCATAAAGCCCCCCGAAGTCCCCTGAGTCCTCTAAGCATGTTGCAAGTAAGACTTCTGATTCGGGTTAGAAGTACCCATGAACCTCCAAGTATGACCTGAATCTCAGGGCACATGGTCCCTTAGCAAGGGCCCTTAAAAAGGGAACGCCTTGTCTACCCTCTTTTTATACCCTATCAAGCCCAAGGGCCCCATATAGTAAAAAACCTACATGAGCCCTGCCAGGAGGCTCCGGATGTACTTCTTTTGTGGGTCATAATTGGTTTTAGGGATTTTGGTATACTAGCCTGAAAAAGACCACATTTGGGGCGTTGAAGGGTTTTGGGGGCTGGTTTGGGGTTTTGGGTTTTAAGGTTTAAAAGGGGCATTGGTTTAGTTTTCGGGAAGGTTTAGGGGGTTCTAGAGTGCAAGGCTTGAGACATTAAACCCCAACCAACCTGCCATGACCTCCAAGGCCCTAAGCCCTAAGCCCCAAGCCCCAAGCCCTAAACCCTAAACCCTAAACCCGGGGCCGGCACCATGGAGGTAGTGGGGGCGCTGGCTGGCGTCTCCTGGGTTGGGGGTCTCATCGCTCGCGCTCGGACAAGTCAGGCGAGGCACACGTGGTCAAACGTCCTTCACTTGTAGCCCTGGGCCCTCGGCTTGGGGTTTAGAGTTTAGAGTTTTGGGGCTTGCTGGCAGGTTCATGGTTACCTGTAAGTAGGGTGAGAAGAACCGTAAATAACCATAATAGTTACCCCACTTGTGGGGGGGTTCCGGTTTTTGGGCTGAGGGAGGGTTTGGGGTTGAGGCAGATGAGGGACGTCTGGAAAGGGAACCGCCCTAAACCGCCCTAAACCCAAACCCCCTAAACCCTATACAAGCCCTTGACAAGCTGTAAGCCCCCCAAAGAGTCCATGCGCCCTGCCTGGGCACCACATGAACCCAAACAGTCGGTCTTCTACCCTAGACTGCTAGAATTCCTATTTTAAGGATCTATGAACCATCAACCGTTTTAGAATTCGTGTGGCCTTGCGGGCCCAGGACCAAAATTTACTCTTTGTCAAGAAAGGGGAGCTGGATGCCGCAACTGGGTTCTAGGATCGTCAAGTCTCTTCACCTGGAAGGATCCCAACACAAAAGCCTTTACAACAGGGAGGTGGCTGTCTGCACACTTTGAGAAGAGATGCTCATCTTCTCCGCCCTAAAATATAAGGGCGTGGAGCCTATAGGGTAAGCCCCTCAGAATAGCTTTCCGGCCTCCACTAGCTCATTCTGCCGCCGCTCCAGATCCTGAGGCGCGCCCCGCAGGTCTGCTTGGAGGTTCGCTTGGGTACATAGTAAGCAGGGTTATAAATTATAAGTAGGGTGACTATGGCTGTAATTCATATTTATATTCTTAGATAGGGTACTTATGTTATAACCCTACGTCTAAGTACTCCAGGCACACACGCACACGACTTTTGAGGGGAATGAATTAAATTACAGCGGTCTTTTGGTTTGGGTCTTTGAGGGTCTGGGGTTCTTTGACTCGCGCAGTATTTTCGGACTTTAGGACGCAAGCTCCTCCAGCACGCAAACTCCCCCCCCCCCCCTGCAAAAAAAAAAACGAAACCCTCAACCTGAACCACTCCACTGAAACTCTAAACCCTAAACCCCAAACCCCAAACCCTAAACCCTAAACCCCTGACCACTCAACTGAAACCTCTTGATGCTCCCTCGGCCCCCACTGATCTCCTCGATGTCCGGCGGCGTTCCCAGGCTCGGTGACCTCAGGCATCGGCCGCGTTGGGAGATTGTTTTCGATAGAAATATGGGGGGGGGGGGTTAGGGTTTAGGGTTTAGGGTTTAGGGTTTAGGGTTTAGGGTTTAGGGTTTAGGGTTTAGGGTTTAGGGTTTAGGGTTTAGGGTTTAGGGTTTAGGGGAAGGTTTCCGAGAAACCCCAAGCCCCCCCAAACATGGCCTTGTGTCTGGAGGGCTTCGGCTTTCAACTTGAAAGTTTTTTTAGTGTTTGGGTGAATTATGTAGGGTATACCCTCACCCCCCCCCCCCCCCCCCGGCAATTTTGGTTTTTTTTTTTGGGGGGGGGGGGGGGGAGTGTGAGGTCCTCAGTCTTGGAGGCCGGGCCCCCTTTCTTCATGTCACCCCCCACGCGGAAAGCATGTCATGCTAGGGCCCGCTCAGGGTTTAGGGTGTTTAGGGTTTAGGGTTTGGGGTTTGGGTTTTGGGGTTTTGGGTTTTGGGGTTTGGGCTTAAAACCCCCTTAACGAACGCAAATGAAGATCAAAACTGTCGTGCCTGGGGCATCATTCTTGCCGAACGGACGCCCTGCACCCTAAATCCTGAACCCTAACCCCTAACCCTAAGCCCTAAACCCTAAACCCCAAACCCTAAACCCTGAACCTGACACGGGCACCCCCCCCCCCCCCTGTTTGTGTCAGTTTCGGGTGTTTAGGGATCTTGCCCTATTTGGAGGTTCATGGCACTTATTAACCAGTTGTAACTGTACTTAACTTATAAGCTTATAAGTGTACTTATAAGCCTCTGAAGTGCCCAATATAGTTTACGTACAGTTACAATTGGTTAAGAAGTACCCTAAACCCTAAACCCCAAACCCCAAACCCCAAACCACCCTAAGTACCACTGGAGAGTCGATGTTGCAATCGCGTCTCAGGGGTGGACGAGTCGTCGGTAGCAGGTCGAAAAGCCTGCGAGGCGCTTCCGCGCGCGGAGAAACAGGGTTTCGGGCCTGGGGTTTGGGGTTTGGGGTTTAGGGTTTGGGGTTTAGCCACTGGCCGAGGTGGGCCACGACCCATCTTACCCAAGGGCTGCACTTTTTCAAAACACCCTTTCGGGTTTAGGATTTAGGGTTTCGTGTTTTCGGGTGGTAGGGTTTTCGGGGGGTGCATCCGGGCAGTCGCGGGGATTGCTATGGAGCAGACATCCCCCAAGTCACAGAACTGGCTGCAACCGATGGAGCGAGGATTTGTTTTGTCAATTTTTCTGTTTTTGTTTGTGTTTTTTTGTTTTTCCTTGCTTATCTTATGGTTTTCTGAACATGCCCTCTGGTTCTGCCTGTCCTCCTCCTCTGGTTGGAATTCTTTTCTGTGCATTTTGCTGTTTTTTTGGTGAATTTTGCTGGCTTTCAGCTTCCGCAGGCTCCTCAGCGGTACCGCATGTCCGGAACCTGACCACATCTAATATCCCTTGGGGTAGCAACCCCCCCCCCCCCCCCCCAATTTGCAAACATGGTGCTCGCATGATGGGTTTGGACGGGATTCTTATCGTCTTAAAGCAAGCTTGCGCGCCTTCAACAAGCCGGGGGGTTTGGGGCCCCCCACTCTCCCCCCCCCATTTGCAAAGCGATGTTCGCAAAATGAGTTTTGGGAGCGATTCGTTGAACTAAAATGATGAGTTTTGCAAGGGATTCGTATGGCCTAGAAGCACGCTTGGGCGGCTTATAAAAAGGCGGGGGGTTTGGGGGGGGGGGCGCAGCCCCCCCCCCCCCATTTGCAAACACAATAGTTTTCAAATGGGATTTGTTTGATCTAACAGCTAACAGCACGCTTGCACGGTTCTGAAAAAAAGCGGGGTTTGGGGGGGGGGGGGGGGGGCAAGGCAAGGGATTCGTGTAACCTCAAAGCACGCTTGCACGGCTTTAAAAAAAAGCGGGGGGGGATGCGGAGGGGCAGCCCCCGCCCCCGCCATTTGCAAGCACAATACTCGCCCCCACATTTGCAAACGCAACACTCGCATGATGAGGCTTCATATGGTCTCGAAGCAAGCTTGCAAGACTTAAAAGCGGTGGGGGTTTGGGGGGGGGGGGGCGGGGGCAGCCCCCCGCATTTGCATGCAAACGCGATGCTAACAATGACGGGCTTGGAAGGGCCGGAGTGGTATATGGTCTTAACATGTCTTAAAGCAAGCTTGCACAGCTGGACCACAGTACCGGTCTCTCCTGACCAGGGGAATGCAGGACCATTTGACCACAGGACCAGAGGACAAGCCAGACCTAAGAAAAGGGAAAAGACAGAGCCAGACCTAGGCAAAAACAACACCGGACCCCGGCTAGAGCCGTAATCCCTTACCTCAAACACTCAAACCCTGAACCCTAATTACAAACCTGAATCCTTCGGGTTTACTACTGCCCGGCCGCTGTGCCGAAGGGCGTTTGTTGTATCCTCACAGGTTCCACATACGGGTTTTGGGGGTCTAGGGTTTATGGTTTAAGGCGTAGGGTTTTTAGGGTCAACCAAGAACGTGCCAAGCGAGCGGAACCCTAAACTCCTTCCATCCTTCCTTTCTTTCTTTTTTTTGTTTTGTATTTCGTTCGTTTTTTCTTTTTGTTTCTGTATTTATTGCTTTCTTGCTCTCTCTGTTTCTTTCTCTCGTTATTTCTTTCTTTATTCCTTTCTTGCTTCCTCACGTCCTTACCTTCCTTTATTTCTTTATTTATTTTATTCTTTCTTTATTGCTGTAGTTCTTTCTTTCTTCCTTTCTTCCTCTCTTCCTCCCTTTATTTCTTTCTTTCTTGCTTTCTTGCAGTCGTTGTTTCTCTCTTTCTTTCTTGTGCTTTTCTTTATTCCTTTCTTCCTTCCTCCATTCCTGCCTTTCCTTTTTGCTTTCTCTCTTTCTTTGTCTTTCTTTCTTTCTGTCTTTCTTTCCAGTCCTGCCTTTCTTTTCTTTCTTGTTTTTTTTCTGTCTTTCTTTCTTTCTTTCTTGATTTTTTCTGTATTTCTTTCTATTCCTGCCTTATTCTTTCTTTCTGTATTTCTTTCTATCTTTCTTTCTATTCCTGCCTTTCTGTCTTTCTTTCTTTCTTTCCTGATTTGTTTCTTCCTCTTGCTTCCTTCCTTTCTGTCTTTCTTCCTCTTGCTTCCTTCCTTTCTGTCTTTTTTTCGTGCCTTAAATTTGACAAAACAAAAACAGGAAAAAACACAAAAAAACACAGAAAAAAAATCACGGTACCCGCAACCGATGCTGCTCAGGAACATTCTCGACAGTAAGTACTAGGAGGAAGTGAAACCCAAAAAAAGGAAACATTAAAAATCACCCACTGTCACCCACGGCCTAACTAGTTGTTTTTTTTCGACGAGTAGCGCAAGTTTTTTTTGTAATGCAAGCAGCCAGTCTGTGGTGTGAGAGTCGCAAGGAGGCACTGGACCCCTTTGGAGCTCGGAAGATATTTTAGCTTCCTATAGGCCCCATGCAACACTATAGTGGCCTAACAGGGAATCAAGAGCGCCAGTAATTCTATCTCATGATACTGCTATGTCATTATAGACTTGTTATGTGTGTATATATATATATATGTATTCTGATAAGAGAGAGGGAGAGAGAGAGAGAGAGAGAGAGAGAGATATATATATATATGTATATGCCGCAAGCAGCTGCCTGGCTCAAGGACATCAGCACTTCGGAGAGTAGCGACCACGATCCGGGCCTTGAAAGGCTTGAGCTGGAGATTCAGCTGGCAGCTTCGGGTTTAGGATGCCCCTTAAAAGCCTCTGAAACATATTCCTAAATCTAATCCTCTCAAACCCAATAAGGGAAAATACAAGATGTCCCATGGGCCTACCAAGGGGTTTAGGGAGTGTCTAGGGAGGCTTGTTACTCAACGATTGCTGCTTTGTCGAAGGCTGTCCAGTTGTCCAATCTAATCACTTGTACCACCGAAACATGGACTCCTAGTCAATACAACAAGTACATTGAGGTGCTCTGTGCTCTGCTTTGTTTAAAGGGGCTTATAATGGAATCTAAACCCTGTTAAAGGGGAATAAGGGCCTACCTTGGGCAATTCTAAATCCTAAACACCCTCCTTCTCCTAAACCATCCTAGACCCCAATCTCGGGTCCTTGGCCAACGGTAGCTGGGGACGCGAACGTTAGCACAAGGCGCAGCGTGGGTAGCCGGAGTGACGCGTGAAAGCGGTGGCCTGCCAGAAGGTGTGCAGCTGAGATTCACATGTGCGCGCCCTGTTGAAGTTTATGTTTTGCTCTGGTCCCTAAGCATAACGGAACAATCTGAAACCCAGAAGTTTTCCCAAAGAGGTCGACATGGGGCCATGGGGCACCAGCTCGCGGAGTTGAAAGGCGTAAGTTAACAGGGGCACGAATTCTTGGCCCCCCCACCCTTCTTGTGATAAGCCCCTTTGGATAAGTCCTTAAACCGACACCCTTGGGGCGTATACAAGGCCTCCACTAGGGCCTTCCGGGGCGTTCCCCAACCGGCCTGAAGCAACTCACCGCAACCCTGAACCTGTTTGTATTTTTAAGCCAGAATCCCGAACCCTGAACCTGAACACCCTAAACCCGAAACCCACAAACCCCAAAGGCCAAAGACCTTTAACCCAATAGCGACCTAACCCCTGTAAAGAACCTTAAGCCCGAATAAACTGTAAACAAGCCTTACACCCTATAAAGACCTTGAAACCCCACAAAGACTCCTACACCCTATAAATAAAGACCCCTAAACCCTTTTACGCTAACCCCTCTTGGTAGCCCAGTAACCATATATTGGAATATGGGCACCCTTTTGGGGGTTGGCTACTTCTTCAGTCAACCCAGAACCACCAAAGGGTAAAGGGTACCACGGGGCTACCTACAGCCCCCTAAACCTCTAAGCACTTTTCCCTAAACCCTGAACCCCAAAACCCTAAGCCCCCAACCCTGAACCCCAAAACAAAAACCCCTAAAGCCCACCTAAACCCTAAACCCTAAACCCTAAACCCTAAACCCTAAACCCTAAACCCTAAACCCTAAACCCTAAACCGCGGCCTGAGGCCGTGAGCTGCCGCCGCAGCGTCAGAACCTTCGCAGGGTGTGGGGCGGTGAAGATCGCCGTGTCAAAGGTTGCCCTAAACCCTTTTTGCAACACTGGACTGAAGGCAAGCCACACCCAAAGCTCTTAAGCAACTGCCAACCCTAAACCCTAAACTCTAAACACCAAACCCTAAACCCTAAACCATAAGCCCTAACCCCCTCCCCCTCTCCCGCAAAAGAGTCGAAGGTGGCTCCCCTCCAACGGCGCTCGAGGGCTGAACAAAAAATCGGTGTCGTGCAGAAGCTCAGACACCTGGAGCCCTCACTAGACCAAAGAATTATCTTAGAGGGTTTGAGGTGTTTGGGGGCTTTAGGGTTTAGGGTTTTGGGAAAAATTGGTTTTTGGTTTTGGTTTAAAGGAGGCTTTCAAGGGGGCCTACTCTGGCACCTAGCTCAGAAGCCCTAAGCCCTTCCTACACACGCTCGGGCTGCTTAGGCTGCTTACTTTGCCCGGGACTCCCGGGCAAAAACCAGAACTTCGCATCCTAAACCCAAACCCGAAAACCTTTTGCAACAGGCTTGCCGCCTCGCCCGGAGTTGGTGGCACCCTCAATCCTAAACCCTAAACCATCTTTCTTGGCGCCCAGCACCAGCTCCCCCTGTGTCCTGGGGCGGAGACTGCACACGGGGGGGGGGGGGGGGGAGGGGGGGGGGGGGAGGGGGGGGAAAGGGGGGGGGGGGGGGGGGAAGGGGGGGGGGGGGGGGGGACGGTTTATGAGGTGATTTATTTCCCCCCACCCCCACACCTCAAGAAACTTAAACTCTTGTCACAGAGTCTTGTCCCCCAAGCAAGTACTCATGCAAACTGCTGAGTTTCATGTAAGCTGAGTTGCTTCAAACGGTGGTTGCTTGGACCTTGAAGCTGAGAGTAGGGACACCTTTTGCAACCAGGTCTCTGCAGCCGTAGGGACACCTGAATCCTACAACCTAAGCCGTCCAGAACCTCAATATTGGTGTTCCGTCAAAAGTTTCTACGTACAGTACATACATACATAAGTACATACATGCATACAAACATTCATACGTACATACATGCACACGTACGTGCACGCATACACACATGTGTGCATGCACCCCGGCTGGACAACGATGGACTGTGAACGACTGAGCTTGGCAAGCTCCCGAGCTCCCAAAAAAGTTGGAGAAAATGAGCGGGGCACCAGTCTCGACAGGCGGGTAGAACCCCAAACCCTAAACCCTCACCCTATAGCCTTGTTGGCCATGGAAGGCCTTACTATCCCGATCCCTGGCCCCCAAAACTTGCCCCCATTCTGTCCCCAACCACCATGGCAAATGCAACCCTTAAATCAAGAGCAACCAAACACAGCTGACCCCTCTTTCCCCAAAACTCCAAACCCTTTCTGATATCACACCCTAAACTCTCGGCTCTTAGTCTACTTACAGCCTACTTAGAGGACTTCTAGGGGACTTACAAGTACAGTTATGATTGGGGGTTCTAAGTACCCTGAACCTCCAAGTAACTCCTAAGTCCGTCCTGACTGTCCGAAGTGGAGGCGACCGTGACTTCGCCTCGCGACGAGCATTAAAGCCCTTCGAAGCTGTGCAAAGGTTGATATTGGGGTTTCCGAAAGTAGGGGTACCTTACTATTTCGGGGGTCTAAAGTAGGGGTCCTTCATTTTCGTAGACTCCCGTATTGACTTTCCATAAGAGCCCCAATCCGTGTTTAGAATAACGGGATGTTTTGGTAGCTGCAGACCGTCGGTTGGGGTCCGAAGGGAGACATCTATGCTTTGGCGGTCATGCAAGAAGAAGAAAGGGTGCATATTGGGTGTGCGATACTTTGCGCTGGAGACTAATCGCATTCACATACACCATGCAGCTTGCGCAAAATTCACCGACAGATTGCGCTCTTGAACATGTCTTAGCGCCTAGGCACTTCTCTCTCCTAGGTGCTTACAAACCCCTATTTGACGGTTCATGAAGTTATAACCTCATTTAGGGTAGGTATAACATATAACTTAAACCCTGAACCCTCAACCCTAAACCCTGAACCCTAAGACCCCTTTTTGCACCTAGCCGACCCGGGGCCTTCGTGATCTGAAGCAGGAGAGGAAGCCTTGGTAGGCCAAGGGCAGGTGATTCCAAGTTCGGGGATCCGTGCTATATAGATTGGGATGTTCCGGCCCCTATACTAACAGTCCTGAAAAAGGGATTATAACTACTACAATCCCTATTAAGGACTGTTAGTAACATCCCAATATATGACCCTTGTATACGCTATATCCAAAAATGGACCACACACTAGGGCCCATGGTTCCTGACTTAGACAAGTCTCTGTTCAAACCAGTGGGTTTAGGGAGTGTAGAGAGTTTAGGGTTTAGGGAGTTTAGGGAGTCTAGGGTTCAGGGTTTAGGGGGTTTAGAGAGTTTAGGGAGTTGAGAGTGTAGGGCTGAAGGGTTGGGACTTCAGAGTGTATGGTTGGGTGTTGAGGGTTTAAGGGGCTTGGGTGGGCCAGTTCTCCTAAAATTCTCGGATAAGCAACCACTCTTTTTAGGGTTTCGGGTAAGGGTTCAGGGTTGAGTTTCGATACTTTCTTTCTAGGAACCGCACGAGGAATTTCAGGATCAACGCCCATACACCACAGAGCCTGACATGACTCGAATTCTCCGACCACCCTCGACCAAAACCCCTCACCTAACCGTAGACCCCAAACCCCAAACCCCAAACCCTAAACTCTATAGCCCTAAGCCCTAAGCCTTAAGCCCTAAAACACAGGACAGGTTCTGCTTGTGAGGTTCTCAGGCACCCGCCAGCTCCTTGCAATCTCCCACGTTGGGCCTGCAGAAGGTCGGCTGGGAACAGATGAGCCCGAAACTGGGGTTTAGAGTTTTTAGGGTTTAGGGTTTTTAGGGGTTAGGGTTCAGGGTTTAGGGTTTAGTGCTTAGGGTTCAGGGTTTAAGGGTTTCGAAGCCCCTTGCCTCCTTCAAATAAGCAGGACTTGCTGACCCTAAGCCTGTAAGCCTGAGACGTTGTTCTGATGCATGGACTGAAGTCTAGGCCCTACGTAAGCCTGGGTTTAGGGGTTGGTTTGCATAGGGTTTAGGGTTTATAGGGTTTATAGGGTATAGGGTTTATAGGGTTTATAGGGTTTACAGGGTTTATAGGGTTTATAGGATTTATAGGGTTTATAGGATTTAAGGTTTAGGGTGAAAGTGCAGAGTCTTGCTTGGACTGGTGTCGCCATGTCTGGATTGTTGAACTTGTTGCGGCGACTTTTGCTTCGGGCCGTTCATGACTGAGGGACATCTTCCGGTGCCACTTGGAAGTTCATAAGTACAAATAACTGATGTAACCTTATTTCGGGCAATTCGGGTTATTGTTTATAACTTATAACCCTACTTGCAAGTACCCATGAACCTGCAAGTAAGCTATCACTCAGTGCGACGCACTCCATATTGCTTTGATCATGAGGTTCAGGCGCTTCAGGCGCTGTCTTGCAGCCAGGGTTAGAGGGTTTAATCGCTCACGCTCGGACAAGGCAGGGGTGAGGCACGCGTCGGGGGGTGTCCCTACTTGCGTGTACAGCGTACTTATATTGCACCAATTATAACTGTACTTATAAGCCCCTTAACCCCCGAAAGTCCTCTAAGCAGGTTATACATAGGATTCTGAATTGGGGTTACGTATATGAACCTCCAAGTAAGCCCTGGACCGGGGCTGAGAAGGGGTGTCTGGGCCAGTGTTTGGGCTTCATAGACGTTAAACTACTAGCGTTTTCGGGTGGTGGGTCTTGGATTTCTTTGCGTAAGACGCCGCTTGAAGAGCTTCGAGTGTATGCAAGGCTTTGTGTTTTTTTGTTTGCCTCCCGCCTAGCTGAACTGAATGCTTGGGTGCGCAGGGTTTGGGGCTCTTAAGATGCCCCCACGATGCCGAAACTCTTCAGACCTCCAAATGGCTATCCTTTGCTGGGGCAGCGACAGAATGCCGAGGCTGAAGCCACCAACCTAGCACGGATTCCCGGGCCTTACGCCTCGTTTGGGGACAAACCCTAAACTTGAACCAGAAACCCTGAGCTCCTAAACCGTGTTGTCTCGAAGTTAATGTACCCTTGTTGGCGCGTCCGGTTACACTGCAGCCAGGCAGGGCAAATGAAGACTCTAGACAGAAGAGCCCTCAACTGTGGATCCTTTGACCACTATTGGAAGAATTCGTAAGTTAATCTTCCCAATCTATCTTCCTAAACCCTAAACCCTCAAGGCCCTCAACCCTAAATTCCGGGTAGAAAAAAACGAACCGCAGAAATTGCTGGCGGTTCGCAAAGGCAACAATAGACAGCAAGTCTCAGACCCGGGAGTAACCTAGGAATACACAGGGTGCCCTTTTTGGGTTCTAAGGGGATTCTCAAGGGAACCCAAGCCTTAAAACAAGGGAAGAAGGGCCTACTCCCGGCCGGTCCTTGTAGGGTAGTTGCATGGTTTGTATGGATTTTCAGTATGGACCCTTAAGAGGGGGACCCCTTACTTTATCCTCTTTAGAATCTCTTTAGACCCTATACGACACAACGGCCCAAGAACCCAGAAAAATAGAAGAACCATTCTTCCTTATTAAGGCTAATATAGGGATTATTATTTATCATTCTTTTGGGGTTCTTAAGCAAACAGTAGTAATGTAGCCCCACCTTCCTCAAGGTTCCACCCTGAACAAAGGAGACGCCCGCGCGCACCCGAAGAGTACGCGACCGCGCGGATTCGATCTCCGGCGCCGGGTCGGAAAAGAGAAGGACCTCGTCTCACAGGCTTCGGCCTACTTGGAGGGGTTTAGGGTTTAGGTTTTAGAGTTCAGGGTTTGGGGTTTGGGGTTTAGGGTTTAGGGTTTAGGGTTTAGGGCTACTTGGAGGTTCAGGGTAATTACTGGGGAGTAGTAGGGAACCTTGGGTTGCATACCCCCTGTAGCCCCCCTCTCTCCAGGACCCTATCGTTTATAGGGTGATTTTCAATAGCTTCATGCCGCAACTCTTCCAAGGACCAGCACGTGGCCGACGTAGACTTCTACCAACATTTTAAGCAGGTAGAAGTCATCCAGAGAAAGGCCCCTGAAAACGCATCATGCGTCCGATGCACGTCGAACCCTCAGCAACAACAAGGAACTCAAAGACTATAATTTCGTTCTGCTTCGGTTGCTAGTTGCTTCGAGACCGAGAGCCACTTTCAGCCTTATAGTCCCTAACTGTAAACCTTAGGGATCACCCTGAGCCAAAGAGCCTCAGCACGCACTGAAAAATCCCAAACTGGTGGCTTGCCAGGCCCCTGACAGAAGCCAGGCGTGCGCGCGCCGCACGCCGTTGCGAGGGTAGGGAGACGGTCGCGGTGGCGTTCTGTACACAGACCTCTTGGGTTTAGGGCTTGGGGTTTGCGGTTTCGGATTCAGGGTTCCGCAAGTGGCTTCTGCCCGGGGATGCGGTTCAGCGCTAGAAGATCAGAGGCCGGAGCTTTGATCATAGGGTTCTCAATGGGGTATGCAACTCAAGGTTCCCTAATCCTCCCCAGTACTCGTTAAGGCTCCCTAACTTCGCCAGGTACCTACCCCCCATGATACCCCCTCCCTTACTTAGGACCCTGTCATTTAAAAAAAGAGTGCGGGGTATCAACAAACAAGGGGGGTGTCGAAACCGCTTCCCTGCGTACATCGCTACGGCAACGGAAGGTCCGAATGGAACTCGTACTGGAGAGCAAACCCTAAACCCTAACCCTAAACCCTCAACCCTGAAAACCCTAAACCCTAAACCCTAAACCCTAAACCCTCAACCCTGAAAACCCTAGATCCTCAATTTCCGACTGTCAGGTGCAGCTGACGGACTCACATCCAGCCTCCATCCGCGAAATCACTCGTTTCACCTGGGGGAGCTTCTTGGGCCTAAGGGTCCATGTACCTATATAGTATATGTTTGGGGTTTAGGGTTTAGGGTTTTAGGGTTTAGTATATAGGAACCCCTTTAAGGCCCAAGTATGTACTATATAGGTACATGGACCCTTAGGGTTGGGTTATCGACAAGAGTGCGGTCCATGGCAGTAGCAGGGCCCAGAGTCTGCCCTACATATGGTCAGTTCTCAAGTTCTGGAAGACCCTTTTGGGGTACCCGAAAAACTATAGGGGCCCACCCCTTTAAGAAGGAGCCACAAAGGCACCATAGTTTGGAGACATCATCATGTGCAGGCCCAAACAAGCAAAGCCAGGCAATCTGCTCCCTGAAGGAAGAGGGATCCCCGAGCAGCTGAGTTTTCTGGAAGCAGCATGAGTCCCAAAGTGGCCTTTTGTAACTCGGGCTCTCTGACCTCCAAAAAAGGATCCCAAACACTGGGCTTTAAGCCCTGACCCAAGCCCTAAACCCGAAACCCTAAACCCTAAACCCTAAATCCTAAACCCTAAACCCCAGGCCACCTACGCCTGGCGCAAACTTGGGGGCCACCCCCACCCCATGAATGGGGCTACACGAAGGATAGAGCCGAAAGAGCTCAGAAGTTGATTCTGCACCCCAGGAACAGGATCAAAACCCTAAACCCTAAACCTAAACCCTAGAAGCCCCAAAACAGGCCCGGACTCCCTCAACTTAGCTGTGTTCCCCAGCCTCAACCCTTCTTCCTAAACCTTAAGCCCCGATTCAACCCTGAGCCCTAATTTCCCTACTTGGACCCCAAACAACCCTGAACCCTATGCCTTCAACCCCAAACCCTACCCCCCAACAGAAACAAGAGCTGGGCCCCCGAGCGAGTCTAGACAGCGTCTCGATCCCTTCGTCTGAATACCTCGGCGTGGGACGCAGGGTAGCTAGTAACACTGCCTGTTTACCGATACGGTTTAAGTGGTAACTACCCCTTAGATAATAGACATTGGGTCGACTTGAGGTTTACAAACTAAAACACTGCGCCCTAAACCCCAAACCCTAGAAACCTTAAAGCCTTTAGCCTATAAACCCTAAGTTCCACAAACCCTAAAACCCAATATCCTGAAACCCGATGATACCTATAAACCTAAACCGAGGGTGTCCGGAGGGGGGGGGGGGTGGTTGGCGGGTGTGAGGGGGCTCGAAGGGGAGGATTTAGGGTGTTAGGGTGTTAGGGCTTTCGGGTTTCGGGCTTTAGGGCTTAGGGTATGAGGGATTTAGGAGTTTAGGGGTTTTTTACGGTGTTGGGCTTCGACCCTCACCCTCGCTCACGGCAGGCCAGGCATCCATGGAAGTGTGACTCAGCTGTGAGCAGTGCCCATCTGCCGTTCAATACAGAGATAATTATGAACGAGCCCTAAAAGCCTATAAGCCCTAAACCATATCACCGTAGGGCCTACAGCCTAGGCCCCTGAAGACCTTAGACCATAAATTCTGAACCCTAAAACCTAAAACCTATAAACCCCGCATAAAGAAACCTGAAACCTTAAAAACCTCTGCATGAAAAACACGAAACCTACAAACCCCGCATGCAGAAGCCTAAGCACCTAAAAGCCCCAACATAAGCGTACTTCAACGCTTCTTTTTCCGTTTGGCGGTCTGCGCACGAAGGAATGCCATCAGCGGACCAACATGTACCTCACCCATCATTTAAGGGAAACCGTCTATACACCCACCAGTAACAGCAATACAGATCCTAGCTCATCTAGGGTAAAAGGTTTAGGGTTTTCCCACGAACCCAGAAACCTGCGACATGCTATCAGGCAACGATAATTCCGTCGGACATCTGCAAACCGACGTCCCCAAACCCTAACCCTGATCGTCAAAGGTATCTGAATCATGAATCGCTCCGCTCCTCTACCAGAATCCCGGAAAGGAACGCACTCAGCCCCTTCTATGCTTATAAGCACCCTGACGTTCATGCGATGCAGAGAGAGCATGCGCTTTTTGTGAGTATACTTTCTCCTACTGGCTCTTAGTCGAATCCGAAGGCATCATGAACTAGACGTCTTCTGCACATGCCACCGCACAAACATAATATATAGATATATATATATATAGATATATAGATATGTACAGGAGGTACAAATAGGTGCCTAACTGTTGGCCTAACTCTATTTCGGGCTAAGAGCCCGTAGCCTTTTGCCTCCAGACTAGACCTTGAACCCTGAAACCCTCAACCCTAAACCCCTAAGACCCGAAGACCCTAAACCCTAAACCCTAAAACCCTAAGACCCTAAGACCCTAAACCCTAAACCCCTAAACCACCTGGACCCTTCGGGAGTGAGAAGGCTGGTGAGAAGACGCTGGCGTCACGTTGGCTCTCGATGCCACGGTGTGGGAGCAGACCTTGACCTCCAGCAGAATGCTGCAGGTTTAGGGTATCGGGTCTAGGAGTTTAGGAGTATAGGGGTTTAGGGGTTTAGGGGTGTATGGGTTTAGGGTACAGGGTCTAGGAGTTTAGGAGTATAGGGGTTTGGGTTTATGGGTTTTAGGGTTTAGGGTCTAGAGTCTAGGGTTTAGGAGTGTAGGGTGGTTTAGAGTCGGTTATTCTGGGGTGGGGTCTCTAAGGGGGATGGTACTGGCAAAAATGCAGACTTTAGGCTCCTGCACCACGTTCTAACGCCTTTTTCCCCTAAACCCTAAACCCTAAACCCTAAACCCCAAAGCACCTCCGAGCCGCGCTGGGCGCGCGCTTGAGGGAGCAGAGGAGCGCCGTCGTCGTCCACGGAGTAGGGAGGTGTCACCCTTGCGCACGCGCACCTTGCATGTCAGGAGCCGTTTTGTTGGTTTAGGGTTTAGGGTTTAGGGTTTAGGGTTTAGGGTTTAGGGTTTAGGGTTTAGGGCTTAGGGTTTAAGGCTTGGGGTTTAGGGTTTAGGGTTTAGGGTTTAGGGTTTGTAGTTGCACGGTCCCTTAAGATGGTCCCCTACCCCTTCAAGGGGAAGTATGGGGCCCCTTGGGTTCTGCAGGGCGGGGGGGGCGGGGGGGTATTTCAGGAGTCCCCGCTTTAAGGGGCCCATCCTAAACCACTGAGGAATACGTCCTCAATACATGCATGTATATATATATATGCATATATATATATATATGTGTGTGTGTTACCCCTCGTAATGGAATTTGAGGTCTATTCCTGAACTACGGGGAAGTGGCTCCGGCTGTGCTTCTTGACAGTTCGTCGAAGACCAAGTGTTCCACTAATTACTATTTCCCTACGGGTCCATGTACCTATATAGTATATATTTGGGCCCTAAAGCTACTATATAGGAACCCGTTTAAGGCCCAAGTATGTACGATATAGGTACATGGACCCTTAGGGTTTGGGATTTCCGATAATCCTAGCGGTCCATTGGAAAGGGGAGTCTGCTCTATTTCGGGGGTAAAAACAGGGTACCCCTATCAGGTAAGACACCCTCATATGAATTCTTCCCGCAATCGGGGGTATAATGGAACCCCCCTTTGACTAGTTGCAACTTTTCATGGAGGTCACCGAAACCCTTACTTCTATAAGAAGGCCCTTGGGCCCAAAAACCCTGAAATAGGCGGCCCTAAACCCTAAAACCCTAAACCCTATAGAGCCTTACCAGGACGGGCAATTATACCCTATATATAACCCCCCGAAAAGGCCCATTATAGGGGTTGATTATGGGGATAGGGCCTAATAGCCCATCCTGGTAGGGAAAGGTTGGCTACCCCGCCTAAACCCTAAACCCTAAACCCTAAACCCTAAACCCTAAACCCCACTTTCTGGATCTCACCGAAAGGTTGGCTACAGTAGCAGTTGCTACCGGAGCGTCGCGCGTCCGCTCGGAGCTGACGACCCCTCTCATACCTTGAACGGACTGCTTTTGGGGTGGTCCACATGAAGCAAATAGGGTTTAGGGTTTAGGGTTTAGCGTTTAGGGTTTAGGGCCAGGGTTTAGGATAATGCTACTTACTTCTCCAAACAGCAAAGTCAAAATCGAAAAGGTTAAGCTTGATGAATTATTCCCGCTATATAAGGCAACCCAAAAAGTTTAAAGTTCAACTCTTGGAAAAGTACGTATACACGAAGGATTCAGGGCAAGATGTGGACACAGATATGTTACCTTCTTTCATTTCTTTATTTATCTAGCCTTTTGGGGAGGTTAACATTACGTATGACACGCCGTCAGCACCAGAACTGCAAACTGCCAAAAACGAGGTGTACGTCAAGGTACACGCAGGTATACTCAGATTTTCGCTGAATGGATAGTGTTGTGGTTGTGCTGGGGTTGCCAAGTTGTCATCGTACACGCACTGTTAGAATCCTACCTGCGTGGCACTGCGTGGGCCTTGTACAAACGTCGCTCTTCAGCCGAAATGCTCAACCCTCCCATTACCCTAAACCCTAAACCCTAAACCCTCAAACCGAAAGACGTGAAGATGCAAGCTGAGGCTCAGGACCAGCGCCACGGCATGTGAGATGTTCAGGGAGCCCTTGCCACGGCATGGGATGGAGATGAACCTCAATTCGCTTGGGGCATACGGGTTTCGGGTTTAGGGTTGAGGGTTTTAGGGTTTTAGGGTTTTAGGGTTTTAGGTTTAGGGTTTTAGGGTTTAGGGTTTAGGGGTTGCGGGCTTCTTGGGCTTTACAGGGCTTCTATGGGGCTTCGGCGGGGGGTACCTCCAGCCCCTTTGAGCTGGACTAAGTGCTCAACGCCTTGCTCCAGACTGTCGTCTGCAACGGCTTCTGCGGATCAGGGGAGGACATTCCTAAAACCTATACACTAAACCCTAAACCCTAAACCCTGGTGCACACGGTGAACTACGACCCTCATCATTCCACCCTGAAAGTGGAGTCCAAGGGTTCTCTTTGTCTCGCGTTTTGGGATGCTAAGGTTTTTGAGGGTTTAGGGTTTAGGGTCTAGGGTTTAGGATTTAGGGATACTTGAAGGTTCATGGGTACTTCAGGTGCCCCAAACAAGGTTACAACCACAGCTACCCTACTTAGAACCCTACTTATAAGTACCCATGATCCTCCGAGGTTTTAGGGCAGGTTCCTTAAAGCATTTTGGCTTCTTGGGGTTACAGGGATTTAGGCTTTTCAGGGCTGTTGGTGTGCAGGGTGGGCTTTGGGTGACGCAGAAGAGTGCACCAAACCGGACACTGCACAGCCCAGGAGCTGCGCGCAGGCCTGCATGTGTGGCTGTGGAGAAATCATGACTACCTTACATGGGGGATCCCCTACTGCTCCCCCTCTTAAATAACCTTCTTAAGTAAATAACCTTAATTATGGGGGGAACCTGGGGGGGGGGGGGGGGGGGGGGGGGAGCGGGTGAGTTTGGAGGTGTAGGTAACCCTTTTCGCTTGAGGGCTCTTGTAGTAGCTTGCCTGTGACGGAGGTTGTTCAGGTAACCCTAAACCCCAGGCAGGGGTAAGGTTTCAAGGAGCTATTTTGCGATGAGCTTGTTCCAAGCTCAACGCGAAAGGCAGGAACAACAAGGCCAAATTCAATCCGAGTTGTTCTCAGCAACCCTAACCCTTGACCCTAAACCCTAACCAGCCGGAGACGTTTCGTATGGGCCTTAATCAACGCAAAGCCCTATGCCCGGCTGTGCCCTAAACCTTCGTCAGCCAGCTCGAGCCCTGTCTCACGCCTCTTGAAAACACCTAAGCCCTGCTGAACCCTGAACCCTGAACCCTGAACCCTGACCCCTGAACCCTAAACCCTCAACCCTAAACCCTAAACCCCAAACCCTCACCCCCTTCCGCAAAGCGCACAGAACGTGGCCTCTGCGACTTCGAAGGGCACCCCGGTGTCCTGAGACCCGAAACCCTAAAACCCTAAACCCTTACCCCTAAACCCTTCACAACACGGGGACCTCTGGGCTTGTGGGCTTCAGGCTCCTGAAAGATCTGATGCAGGACTTACAGGGTTTAGGGGCTCAGAATTTAGGGTTTGTTTTGTGCCACCTGCCTAGCCGACCTGTCGGACGGGCTGCACATGCACCTTTAGAGCTGAAGGGCTTCGGGGCTTGCATAATATAAGCTTGGGTTTTATGGGCGCCAAGGGCGGTCTCTTTTGGGGGGGTCCGCAACCCGAGCCCTGAGAGTAGGGGAAGCCCTGTAAAGGTGCGGCGTCGCTCGAAACAATACCAGCGAGGTATAAACCCCCGAAGCCCTCAAAAAGCTGAAAAAGCCCTCCCAAAAATAACTCAGCCCTCGAAAAAAGAAAAACCACAAAACATCTGACACCCTGATTAACCCCTAAACCCTCAACCCTGGAAAGCCCGAAGCCCCCCCCCCCCAATGCAAGCCTACAGCTCAACGGCGCCTCGGCCCCGAAAACGAAGGCCATGCCAGGGACCTTCGGTTTAGGGCTTAGGATGGGTTTAGGGTTGGGATGTTCCCCCTTATACTAACAGTCCTTGATGGGACTGTTCGTATAAAGGGGGGCTTCCCAATGTATAGGGTTTGGGGAATGAAGGCTGCTGCTACTTGCTGGCGGGGTTTGGGGTTTAGGGTTTAGGGTTTAGGGTTTAGGGTTTAGGGTTTAGGGTTTAGGGTTTAGGGCGTTGAGGGGCTGGGGCTTAGATGGGGGTTGGGAGCTGGGAGTGCTTGGGGCTTCCCAGTAGGCCGGGGTGCAGGTGTGATCAGGGCTCGAGGCTTGCTTCAGGGCGCTTAGGCTTGGGATGCCCCTTTTGTACACCTGGATCCCTAACCCTAAACCCTAAACCCTAAACGCTAAACCCGAAACCCTAAACCCCAAACCTATACCTATATCATAAGTACCTGGAAGGCGATTCCACCTTTCGGTGATGCCCAGTTTTCTTGTTCTGCAATGGAGGGGGCGGGTTAGGGTTTTGGACGGGTTGGCTTAAGAACGCCGCAACAACAACTTCTTTGATGCCTTTCAAGGGCAATATGGAGATTAATCTATTATTTTCTATGGTTGCTGAGCCTTTAGTAGAAATTGTAGGCGCCGCAAGAAAGGAATCCTGCAGTTCGGTTAGGGTTTGAAGGTGAATTTCCTCAATTAAGGGACGTTGAGGCTCTACACTCCCCAACCCCCAAACTGAAAAGCAGACACAACCCTATATAAGTCCTACAATAGGCAACATGAGCCAAACAAGAAACTAAACCCTAAACCCTAATTAAACCCTATAGATCCTAGAATAACATGAGACAAACAAACAAAAAAAAATACGTGGGGGCGGAGCACTGTGAGATCCAGATCTTCCGCCGGCAGGGGAGGATTTGACAGACCTGCGGTGTCGTTCTCGACCTCGTTCAGGGTTTAGGGTTTGTTTAGGGTTTAGGGTTTAGGGTTTGGGGTTTAGGGTGTTTTTGGTTTGGGGTTTCGGGTTTAGGGCGTTTCGGTTCGGGTTTCGAGCCTGTCTAAAAACTCTACGGACCCCGAAGGTTGTACCCTTGGGTTTGGGGGCCCCTTTTTTAGATCCTCTAAGGAAATATTAAGGGCCATCTAACCCTAAACCCTTGACCCTAAACCCTAACACCGCCATGTTAGAAGTACATTGAGGGGACCTTTCGGGTTACGACCTTAGGGGGTGCAAGTTTGAAGCCGTTTGAGTCTAAAACAACCCAACCCGCAACCCGAAGTCCTCCTCGAAATCACTCAACACCGAAAAAAAAGCTCAAAACCTCAACCACACCTAGTGTAGCTTCGAGTTGGGATCAAGGGGAAGGGGGGGGGGGGTTCTGTTTCAGCACCAGAGGTTGGGATGTTCCCCCTTCTACTACCCTAAACCCTAAACCTTAAACTTTAAGCCCTAAACCCCAAACCCAAGGGGGAACATTCCAAGCTAGAGGCCTGAAAGTGATTTGGAGTGTCTCGGGGTACCCTCACCACGAACCCAAACTCCCAGACGCACCCTCTAAAACGTCAACCCTATAAAACGTCTAGACCAAAGCTCAAAATAAAAAAAGAGCACCCCTTCCGGTTTAAAACCCTAAACCCTAAACCCTAAACCCTAAACCCTAAACCCTGAACCCTAAACCCTAAACCCTAAACCCTAAACCCTAAACCCTAAAACCCTAAACCCTAAGCCCTAAAGTCTTTGTAAGGGAACCTAAACCCTCAAAAACAAAAAGGGGACTCAGGGCCGCCCCGGTGGGTCTTGTCTGACCCTCGAAACCCTGCAGCCCCTACGCTAAACCCTAAACCCTAAACCCTACACCCTAAAGCCTAAACCCTAAACCCTAAACCCTACACCCTACACCCTAAACCCTAAACCCTAAACCCTAAGCCCTAAGCCCTACACCCGGCCAGGTGGCACAAACAGGCAGGTACCCATGCTGCGTGCAAACCTGGCTTCGAGTGTGGGGGTCGGGGGGTGTGCGGGTGGGCGGGTGGGCCTAGGTTTCTGCAGGGTTTTTTGGGCTTCTGGGCGAAAAATATGTGCCATGTGGCGTGCCGGGTTTCTGGGGGGTTGAGGGTTTGGGGCCTCTGCGAAGTCTACTGGCACCTGCACTGCCTGGGCGCTGTCCAGCAGCGGGAGGGCTGCCACACGAAGGGGCCAGCCGTGCCGAGCCGCCATCGAGATTCGGACGGCCTCTTCTTTTGGCAGGGCACTTAAGGGGTTGAGGGGTTTGGGGTTTAGGGGTTTAGGGTGTTAGGGTGTTAGGGGTTAGGGTGTTAGGGAGTTAGGGTTTTAGGGTTTTAGGGTTTAGGATTTTAGGGTTTTAGGGTTTAGGGTTTATGGTTTTAGAGTTTTCGAGTTTCATCGCTCAGGCTCGGACAAGCCAGGCGAGGCATATACCCTGATTGAGTGCTCAATGACACTAGCATCTACCACTAAGCAGACCTTGCTTCTCCAGGTGATACTATTGGGTTCAGGGTTTCAGGCTTTAGGGTTTAATTCGAGGTACTGTGCTTCATTAGGGTCACTGACAGGGAATGGCATTCGCGAAGTATCGAGAAGCTTTCAGTCGTCTATAAAGAATATCAAAGGCACCCCGCATGCAAGCCCAAAACCCGATAGGCCGATACCTGGAACCCTAAACCATGCAAGCTGAAAACTGAACAAAAACCCACCTTCTTTCCCTAAAGTTCTAAGGCCTCTTGTTTTAGGGCTGTTGGGCCCGAAGGCCGTCTTGTATAAGGTTTTTGGGTGTTTTTAGCCTAAGGGTTTGGAAGTCTTGCGAGGTTTTCCGGGGCTGTAGGGTTTTAGGTGGGAGTTAGTACAACAGGGCAAGGCCAAAACAAACAAGGTACCCCCAAATCCTGCAAACATCGACACGGCCGATCCTCCTCGCTGTCCCTGCCTCCTCCAATGGTGAGGGCTTGCGCTGCTTGGACTCGGCGACACCCCCGGCGATGAGGCAGCCCTCATGTCGGTTTTATAGGGTTCAGGGGTTAAAGTGAAGTCTTTTCGGGGGGACCGTTGCGGTGTCTTGCTCTTTCCCCAAACAGTTTCCTGTAAGGGTTCCTAGCAGTTTGGGGGGGCCGTCGCTGGTGAAATTGTTCAGATGACACATAATCTAAGGGTGGCGACATGCTCACTTAACATGGGCCGCTAATTTGGGAATGCTGACATTTACTTGGGCCCCCGAATTTGCGAACCCTTGTATACGCCTTGTATACACTATCAGACCCCAGGGCCCATACTTCAGAACCCTTTTTAAAAGAAGGCAAGGGACCACATTCAGGTCCAACAGTACCCTAATCCCGTTGTTAAAGCATAGGGGGCATAGGCTTTAGGGTTCTGGGTTTAGGACTTGAGTGCGCTTGCGGGCTGCAGGCTTGTCTGGAAAGGTTTGCGGGCTTGAGGCGTTCGGCTGTTGGGTCCGACGTGGGGTTGAGCTGCGCATGAAGTCCAAGAAGCCCTCGAGCTCCAGCGACGCTATGATGGGGGGCGCCTATTTGATTAGAATGGTTTTGGGTAGCTTCTGTTATATAAATAGAAGGAGTCTTCTAAGGACCGCATGAACCCTAAAATTGGGGTCATATACCCTATACTGTATACTACGAAGGTAATATGAACCATAAACCCTTTTGGGGTTCATTTGGTCCCCAAGGACCTGCCACCGAAACCCTTCTGTTGCTTCGCATCGGGCATGGAGGAATGGGACATCATGATCGTTGTGATGGTTACTCTGTATTTCCAAGAAAGGTTACGCGGCCTGACAAGCAGGAGAGCCCTGAAGCCCCAAACGCTGAAGCGTTCCGAAAAAAGGGGGAGTTGAGGGATTCGGGGACCCTAATGGGCCTGAACAATTAGAATTGGGTTTCGGGGGTTTGCTATATTTTGATTACAAAGGGACCCTCAGGGAACATTATTTGTAGCTATTCCGACCCCTATATTGAACCCTCAACCAAGGGAGCAAGGAGGGAGTGGGGAGGGAGGGAGGCAATGCCTCGGCGCCCAGTAGGTGGCCAGCACCTGAGTGTGGGGGGGGTGGCAGGCAGTAGTTTAGTTTAGAGTTGAGGACGACCCTGAAACGGGCTTAGGCTTCCTGGTAAACTTTAAGGGCCAACCTCGAAACCCTCGAAACCCCTGGCTCTCTCTGCGTCTCAGCTCGGTGGCGCAAGCTGGCGCCCACATTGGGCGCGAAGCGCACGCCGTGGAGCAGCACCAGGGTTCGTGGACTCTCTCGGGATGGCCTAAGAGTGGGGGGTTGAGGAAAACAGGGGCATCGGAAATTGGTCTGTGCTGCAAAATCACGCAAACCTTGTTGCACAGGAAAGCCGACAACGATGATGTGGGGGCTTACGATACTAGGGGTACCTTGTTAGGTCCTTATTAAGAGGGGATCCTACCATTTGGGGTCTATTTGAGGAGTCCCCTGTTTTCGCCAATCCCCATATCTCCAAAGCCCCCTGAAAGCCCTCCCAAGTATCCAGCTTCAAACCCTGCTTATCAGCACCCATAGACCTCCAAGTGCAGACGAAGCACCAAGCTACAGCTACAAGCTCAATCGAGGAAGAAGCGGTTTAGTGTTTTGGGTATCATGATGGGGGTGCTGGTGCTAACTGCGGCGGTGGTGGTGATCGTATCAGTGGAGACAGCACTCGAAGCAACGGCGGTGGCAGCAGTGCTAGTAGTAGCAGTAGGATGTCTGCAGACTGTTGATGTCTGCGAGCTGTACACTTAAAGCGCGAAGGTGTCGGGGCGGTGGTGGCAGTAGCGGTAGTAGGGACAGCAGGAGTAGTAGCAGTAGCAGTAGTAGTAGCAGCAGTAGTAGCAGTCGTCCTCGTAGTATGTATAGCAGGAATAGTAGGGCAGTATATTAGTATTGCAACTAGTCCTACGAAGTAGTGCAATAGCAGTTATAAGAAGAGGCATAGTAAGAGTAGTGGTAGGAGAACTAGCATTGGCGGCAGCAGCAGCAGCATTATCATTCTGCAAATCACCACTAGTGACTAGTGGTAGTAGTAGCAGTACTAGCAGCAATCGGACTTCTCGTGCGCTCCAGTTTTGCGCTGCGTCTCAGATCTCAGTCGTAAACCTTCTGCTCTGGGATCCAATCGCAAAACAAGGTTTGAGACTCGCACACGAACTTGTCATACTTCAGGCCGTCACAAAGCATCTTATGATGGGGTTGCGAACTCTTGCCCTCACAGTGTGCGCGAATCACCCTTGGTAGTGTCCACTGACAGATAAACTGCAGGTCGCAACTGTTCTGCTCCTTCAAAAATCCGCAGGTTCTCCCATGAGCTTCGTGTCCGGGCTTGGCCTTGCACATGCCATCACCCCCAGGGCCTGAGGAACCCGAACTGACGGTGGACCCAGCATTGCCGTAGACCTTCTTTTCCGGAATCCAGTCGCAAAACAAGGTTTGAGACTCACACACGAACTTGTCATACTTCAGGCCATCACATAGCATCTTGTGATGGGGTTGTGACGCTTTGCCCTCGCAATGCCCGGGAAGAATCGTTGGAAGCACCCAGCGGCAGACAAACTGCATGTTGCAACTCCCCTCCTCCTGGAGGAGGCCGCACGAGCCCCCGAGTGCTTCATGCCCCGGCTTGGCCTGACACATGCCTCGGATGGTAATAATCACCCTCTAAAAATATGTCCCTCAACATGATCCTCTTAAACCCAATAAGGGAAAACTCTGAGCAATAGCCCTCAATATGAGCCTCTTTAACACAAGAAGGGAAAACACAACATGTCCCAAGGACCTCCCGAGATGCCATCACCGCCTGAAACTTCCGAAGTCTTTTGCAAACCGTTCGTAGACTCTGCACTGAGATCGGCAGAGCCTTGAATGTCCCGAAGCGCATGAACTGCCATCAGCATAGACAAAAGGACGCACCACATGGCGACAGATTTCACAAATCGACGGACCCGCGCAAGAACGCTTCGCTCCAGACACGGCTGCACATTCGACACCACTCTTGCTGAGTTCAAAGATCCCGGGGCTTCTGCACGGTCTTTTCCTTTACTCCCCTTAGAACCTGCATAACAAAATCTCTATCCAGAATCTTCCCCTGGCTAAGGGTGCTATAGTTTCCTGTATACTAGCGACTCAGGGGCGCAGTGGATTACGGGTTCGCTGGTTTAGAAGCGATGCCCCCGCTCACACGCTACTTGGGAGTTCAGGGTACTTACAACTCCGTCTAGGGTTTAGGGCTAGGGTTGAGGGTTGAGGGTTGAGGGTTTTGGGTTTTGGGTTTTGGGTTTTGGGTTTTGGGTTTTGGGTTTACTTCAACGCGCTGCCAGGTCGCTCTCCGACCTCCGCCAGGAGCTCCTGGGGAGCTGAACACGAAGTGTGAGGTAGTGCTCGACATGATGAACCCCCTGATCTTGTCATGTTCACCCGTATACTAGCACTCCTTCGTAAAAATTCTCTGGTACCCCCTAAAACCCAATTAAGGGCTGTTAGTGTAAGGGGGAACGTCCCAAACCTCATCCTTCGGTAAGGTTCATCTGGGTACTCATAAGTAAGGTTTAACGTTCAAGTGTAAGGGTACTTACAAGTATAGGGTCGTGTAGGACCCTAAATAAGACAACACTAAACTCTAAACCTTAGAAGTGCCATGAACCTCCAAGTACCTTGGGGAGCCAAATGAACCCTGCAACTCGGGGCATACAAACTACACTACCAATAATTTCTTTTAAGGAACTATGAGAATTATGAACCAAGAACCCTAAACCCTAAACCCTAAGCGGGTTCATGTGGTCCCCAAGGATAAGGAGCCTTCTCTAACTATAAGGAGTAGGGTTTAGGGTGCCCGAATGCAGAGAACCGGTCATATGCCATGAGTAGGATCTGTCAGGAACTTGAGGGTTTGAGGGCGTATCTTGGCAAGTTCGGCCTCAGTGGAGTCGAAGAGCTTCGCAGGCCCAAGCGACCTCGAGGCACCTTGCGGGCGACGGAGAGGGGGGCAGTTAGGGTTTAGGGTTTAGGGTTTAGGGTTTAGGGTTTAGGGTATAGGGGGCTGGGCGCCTGCATCTGTATTTCAATTCAAGCGGTCATGACAATTGATGGAAGATGTGTATCAGCTACCCACTCACACTCACAACAAGACTTGTACTCAAACCATGCTACGCCCCAGGATAGAACTGGACCCCGAGACCCTTTTGCATCTGGGTTCTCTTCGGCTGCCGGACCCCTAATCCTATATTAAGGGGCGAAAGGCGGGACCCTTGTAAGGGGCCTTAGGGGTTCTTTGGGGGGCTATTTAGAGGATACTTAGGTATGTATATAGGGTTAGTAAGATTCAGGGTCCCTTCTGTCCCTCCTTCTACCCCTTAACCACAAAGCCTACACACCCTGAGCCCCTGAAGCCCCGAATGCCAGTCCCCCCCGGCGCTGGCCTCGCCGCCAATCCCGCACAAAGCTGGCGGCCTTTGCTTCACCACTTGGGAACATCTCAGACCCCAAACCCTAAACCCTAAACCCCAAACCCTGAACCCCCTCCTAAACCCTAAACCTTAAACCCTAAACACACACTCGCAAAGCAGGACCCAACTGAAGTTTTCCTGGGTGGGGGGCGGAGGGATTTCTATGGCCGACGAAGAGGAGGCAAACAAAAGTTAAGGTTTAGGGTAGGGTTTAGGTTGCTTCTAGGAGGGAACTCAGAACCCAAAAAAGAAAGGGTGAAGGGCACCACTCCGGCAACCCACCAGAAAATAGGAGCCGCAGCTCTGGCAAATAGGATTCGGGGCACCTTTGGGGCTATAGACAGCCATAAGAGGGTTCAGACGGGTTCCCTTTCAAGGGCCCCCCTTATGCTATAGACCCTCTCAATAAGGTCCTTGTTTAAGAAGAATCTGGGTCCCCCTTATCCTACCTAGGCCGCTAAGGGATGTCTTTCTTAAAAGTAGGAGCCGGTGGCTCCGAGGGAGCTATCTATACTTTCATGTTCATTTGGGTACTGATAAGTAGGATGATGACTAGAAGTACCCTAAACACGAGTTTTCAAGCGTAGTTACCCTAAGCGTAACCCTACTTCTAGATTCCCATGAACCTCCAAGTATCGGCGACACGAGTCGCTAGAAGGCCCAGTGCAACCGGTTGTCCCTTCGCCACGGCCCTCAACCCGAAGGCCCGAAGGGTGGCATAGTGGTCGCTTAACCGAAACCCTTTCTGCCACTGGACTACCCTAACACCTAAACCCTAAACCCTGAACCCTGAACCCTGAACCCTGAACCCTAAACCCTAAACCCCAATACCCTAAACCCTTCCCATGGCACCCAGAATTGGACCAAGTCGCAGGGTGCCGCGCTCTCAGGGACGAGGATGCAGCCGAAGGCCAGCAGGGAGCCCCGCAGGCGCGGAGCATCGAGGGGTCGTTGGGGCCGAGGGGCTTTAGAAGGTACTTCAGGGGCGGGGCTTTAGGGGGCTTTAGGGGGCTTTAGGAAGGGCTTTAGGAAGGGCTTTACGGGGGCTTTAGGGGGGCTTTAGGGGGCTGTGGGTTGAGTGTTTTGAGGATGCTTCTGGGCTTTTTGTTGGGGCTGGGCGGGGTCTCGGGTTGTGAGTGGGGGCTGAGCTGCTTGCACATCATCTTGAATTAAGCTGTAGGCTTAGGGATCCACACGGTTGGTCCATTGGTGTCGGGTGCAGGCAGTTTTGTGTGCGTCACGCATTTGGTCAAAAGATCGCGACACTTTGGATTCAGTGCACGGGAATCTTTAACAAGGTCAAGTTGGGTTTGGGGTCTGCTGCACATTTCCTCATGGAAGACACTGTGTTAGTTATTGCTTTCCACATTACTATAGTTTGTTTTGATATTAGTAATTATTCTTTTGCATTGTAGAATACATTTCTGTACGATAATTTTACCTATATTAGGGTATTAGTACATTCGATTTTCTGCACAGAAGTACTGAAGCGCTGAACCGCCCCTCCGAAACTCCCTCGCCTCAGAGAACCAGAGGCCCATTTTCCTCTCCAAGCATATATGCCCTAAGCCCTAACCCCCCCCCAAAAAAAAAAAAAACTTAAACTAAACCCTAAAACCCTACAGCCAAATCCAAAGCCGGAGCCATGATGTCTCCTAGTGATGGCTGCTTTTCTCCTTCCTGTGGTGCGTGGCGCCCTCCACCCAAACAGGAATGTCGGCTGTGGGGGGGGGGGGTTTTACCTTCAGAATCCCAAACCTACATCTAGTAGATGTAGGTTGCTGACCCAAACCCTGAACCCTGAACCCTAAACCCTAAACCGCTTTAGGGGTTCGGAGGTTGGCACTTCAGGGTTTCCGCACAAGGCTTCACGATGCTTTCGGAAGTGAAACGCCAGAGGCTAGAACCGCGCCTGCAGCGACTTCAGCAAGGGGCAGAAGAAGAGAGGCAAGACCAAGTTGTCAAAGCCTCACTCTGGAAGGTGACTTAGGGTTTGGGGTTTAGGGTTAGGGTCTACTAGACATAGTGAGTCTCAGCTCTGAATACTTGCTTCTCTCAATGAACAGCGCAACTCGCTCCTTTCTCAAAGAGAGCAGTTTGCGGTCAAATGTTCCTGGCCTTTCGACTTAGTTCCAACCCATGAAATGTGCCTGTGGCCTGCCTAGCATTCCATACGTGAAACTACAAAGACAGACTGAACTCCCACATTCCTAAACTCTGTTGAGACACTAACCGAAAGCCTGATGCCTGTGTCTAGTAATCCGCCTCGCCCCCAACCCTTGACCTATCTGTAAGGTGCAGACCATGCCAGCCCGACTTTGCTGTTTGTTGGCCGCAAACCCCTAAACGCTTGTAGAGATTGCAAGGCAGTCCCTGACCTATCCAAACCTTGAACCCTTTCTACTTGCATCAGGCGTCGTAACCCTAAAACCCGACACCCTTTCGACTTCAACCCCCCCCACCCCTCCTTCCAAACCCTAAACCTGCTGCAACAAAAACAAACCCAATAAACCCTACATCCTAAACCCTAACCCCTCAACCCGCTCCCCTCCCAGAGACCCTGGGCCCTTCAGCAGAAAAATGGGAACTTGCCAGTTCACAGACAGGGAGGTCTCTTGGGGTAATTTCAAGTCAACCCTAAACCCTAAACCCTAAACCCTAAACCCTAAACCCTAAACCCTAAGAAGTTTTCCAGCATATCTGAGCCTACGAAGACCCAGCCCCAAACCCCAGCAATCCCATGCCAAGCCCTGAAAATTTGAAGTCCTAAACCCTCAAACGGTTTGAGGGTTTAGGGAGTCAAACCCCCCTATGTAAGCCCCTTATACTAAAGCCCCAAACCCTTCACCCTAAACCCTAAGCCCCTAAACCCCTCAAACCCCTGACAAGCCGGTGAAAATTCCCATAGCCCTTCAGGCCACAAAAGCTCAAGCCCCTAAACCCCCCTCAAACCCCCCAACGAAGCCCTGGCAAATTCCCATAAGCCCCTTAAGGCCCCAAAACCTTAAGCCCCAACAAACCCCTGGAACCCGAAATAGAAAGAGGCCCCTTAAACCACGACCAGGAGCTCTCAGTGTAGACTTCCAGCCTGAGTGCAACTGGAAAATCCGGAATCCGAGTGGTCCGACCCATGGCTCCCTGGTTTTTGATGTGAACTCCCAGTCTTCATATAGTTGGACCCTAAACCCTAAACCCTAAACCCTAAACCCTAAACCCTAAACCCTAAACCCTAAACCCCGTTTTTTTTCAAAACAGGCCCTGACTGCCTTAAACTCCCAAACCCTCAAGGTGCAAACAACAGACACATGGGTTTCTCACAGCAGAGAATGATCATGGGTTTAGGGTCTAGGGTTTAGGGTTTAGGGTTTAGGGTTTAGGGTTTGCCTGACTTAGGCTTAACTACCTCTAAAAAGCCTTAACTATGGCGGGAACCTAGAAGGGGGGGAAGTATAGAGGGGTAGTAGGGGAACCCATGAAATGAGTGAGAGAGCAACTAGGGAACCCGGAGCAGAGTAAGCCTACAGTTCCCCACGAAGGATAATCAAGGTGCCTCAATTCCTGTCCGTCGTTTAGGGCGGATCGAATTACATGGGCATTTTCTGTATAGTGTACTCCCTAAACCTTAAGCCCTTAAGCCCGGAGCCCGAAACCCTAAACCCTAAACCCTGTAAACCCTAAACCCTAAACCCTAACCCTAAACCCTCAACTCTAAACCCCGCACATTCTGACTATGCAAAGGGAGTACTCACGGGACATTGGAAATCGCCTAGGCCCCTGCATTGCTTAAAGAACCCCTTGGCAGAAGCGACGAAGGAACCCCTAAACCCCAAACCCCAAATCCCAAACCCCAAACCCCAAACCCTAAACCCTAGACCCTATAAACCCTACAAACCCTAAACCCTGAACAGGCATTTCCGCGCTTCCGGGCGTCAAGGACTTGAGGGAAGCCAAAACGCAGTGAGCCCACGAGGTTCCAGGAACAGAACACAAAAAAGAGCGGCTTAAGTTCGTTTGATTCGGGACCCTAGTTGGCGGTTCAATTGTACTGATAAGTAGGGTTATAACCCGGGCAACTACGTTCACATCTCTTTCTAGGGCACTTCGAACCCTCCCTAGAAGTACCCTTCTGACCCTCCAAGTAAGCCTAAAACCTGGGAACCAGGGGCGCTCCTAGGCGGGTTTAGGGTTTAGGGTTGTAACCCAAGTTATAGGGTTCTTCAGGGAGGGGGGTTCAAGGGGTATGGGCACCTAGGGAACCTTACGAACGCTTCGGGAGCCTTAGGGAGTACTGGGGGGGCATTAGGGAACCTTGGGTTACTAACCCCCCCGAACCCTAGCCCTAAACCCTAAACCCTAAACCCTAAACCCTAAACCCTAAACCCTATATAATTAAACCCTAGACCCGACACCCTCCCTTAAGAACCCGATAAGCCCAAGTAGCAGTGCGCTGAGGATGGTGGCCGCCACAAGCGAAGGCAGTGCCGGCGGCAGGTTGGCGAGGCGGTGCCCTGAGGCGGCGAGGAAGGACCTGCGGTTTCTTGGCATGTCAGGGTTCGTTTAATTGCGTATAAGTAGGGTGGGCCCCCCTAGTTATAAGTAGAGTTATAAGGGCCCTAAATTTTGGTTATAAGGACCCTAAGTTAGGTTCTAAGTCCCTTAACTACAGTTAGTATAGTAAGGGGGCCCCACCCTGTAAGTAGGGTGACAGGTAGGGCTTGTATGGTTCAAACCCTATTTGGGGTACTGAGTATAACCCTGCTTCGAATACACATATGTTTTGACGGGCTCACGGTGCAAAGGACTTTACGTGGCTCAAGAAACTTCATGCCAGGAGAATCTTGACAGACGTGTTTCATCTTGCCACCCGTCTAGCAGTGCTCCGGCTACTGCAAGGTATTTGACGAACCCGTCGCCCGACTGTAGACTAGGTGTCAAGAACCCCTTTGCCAACACAATACCACTTCACACAGCGAACCCAAAGCAACATCACAATCAACGGAGTTTTGGGCTCCACGTTGGTGGGTTAAGGGCGTTGATGTGCGAGCCTGCATAGTTTAAGGACGAAGCTGCTTCTGTCTTTGTAATCATGTGCTGTTTCCTCTGCAGTTTGCCCCTTTTGAGGTCTTGATTATAGGGCGGCCCCTCTTATTCAGGGTAACCAAAAAGGGACCCTCATTTGGAGAACTGACCATGTGCCTTCGCATGACCCTGTTCCAACGCCTCCGAACATCCCCAGTCGCCCCAGCTTGCTATTTGCTTAAGAACCTCCCAAAAAACACAAGCCAATAACAATCCCTAAGGAAGAAGGTTTTTAATTTTTGGGGGGCTAAGCAATTCGCAGCTTCGGGTTCTCTGTTCACCTCCTTGAAGGTCTCTTGAGTACATATAGAGTGGCCAGTGCGACTCGAAATGGCGTCCTCATCTTCCCCTAAACCCTAAACCCCAAACCCTAAACCCTCCAGGTCACCCGGAAGCCAGGAGCACCGCCACCACGAAAGCCGCGGAACCCTCGAGTGTTCGGTGGGACCCGGGCCAGCGATGCCTTATAGGAATTCGTGACTGAGTGCGTTGTGGCGGGGGTCGGAAGCCGAAACGGCTCAGTATTTTGCAGTTGAGAGTATAGTCCAAAACCCTAAACCCTGAACCCTAGTTTGTCTCGACCCAATCCGGCGAAGTGTAGGAGCCTCTTGGTTGAAAGGCCCCGGGCCTCTTTGGGTAAAGTGTTCCTAAACCCTAGGCCCTAAGCCCTCAACCCTGGCCTCTTGGATTAAAGGCCCTCTTGAAATCTTGAGGGCAGGTCCCGAACTTATCTAGGTCCGTTTTAATCGTTACAAAACTCATCCCAACTGTAAAGCCCGTGGACCGTTTCAAGGGGGTCAACTCAGCTTCGACTCCTCAGGGTTGGGAGGGGGGAAGGGGGGGAGGGGGGCACACTACAGCAGGCGCAACATGAAGGTCCAGAAGAGTTCTGAAGGCGAGTAGCCTGCCGAAGAGGATGCCGACAATGGCCGCGCAAGAGTCGCCAACCTCAACAGGCTCGGGGAGAACCTACAGCCCCAGTTGTAGTTCCTGGATTATTCCGATTCATTCCCCCCCCCCCCCCCCCAAACATACTTCTTCTGACCCCGGAAACAGGGTAACCCTAAACCCTAAGCTCACCAGCCCAAAAGCCCCAAAAACTCCTGTGCCCAGGAGCCCCAATCAGCAGAAGCCCCGCCCACTGCCGCAGCGCTGCTCCAGCGTCGGGGCATCGAGGTTCGACCTCCCACTGTGCTACAGAAGTTGTACAAGTTGCATATAGGTGAACATACATAAATTTCAGCTATAAAAGCTATACAAGTTACATGTATAACTGTGACTAATTACCTATATATAAATAAATATACATATATATATATATATGTATGTATATATGTATATATGTATATATATATATATATATATATGTTTATTCATTATTTTTTCAAGTGTGTTGGCCAATACGTCGGTTTTAAGGGTCTTTAGGGTTTTGCGCGAAGCGTGTCGGCTTAAGGTTGAAGAAGCAATCCCCACTGGAAAGAGGGCTTAGCTAGGGTTTAGGGTTTAGGGTTTAGGGTTTAGGGTTTAGGGTTTAGGGTTTAGGGTTTAGGGTTTAGGGTTTAGGGTTTAGGGTTTAGGGTTTAGGGTTTAGGGTTTAGGGCTGAGCCCGATCTGGCCCTGCAGAAAGCTGCCCATGCCGAAGGCTTGACGACCCCAGAATGCCACTCTGGGCAGGGCTTAGAGCTTAGGGCTTAGGAGGGTTTAGGGTTTAGGGTTTAGGGTTTAGGAGGGTTTGGGGTTTAGGGTTAGCAAAACCCAGCCCATACAATCCCCACCCGCAAGCCAAAAGCCACTCCAGCCCCCCCCCCCCCCCCCCCCCCAAAGCAGAAACCCTAAACCCATTTGCCGGTCTCAGACACCTTACCCTAGACTAGGCTAAACCCAAACCCTAACCCCTGAAAACCTTCACAAAAAGTCCTCAAAACCACCCGAAAAACCCTAGAAGCCCCCCCTAAAGGAACCCAATGGTCCGAGAAACGTCCTTAAAATCACCCGAAAAAAACCCTCAAAGCCCAGTAGAGGAACCCAAAGGTCCGAGAAACGTCCTCAAAACCACCCGAAAAAACCCTAAAAGCCCAGCAAAGGAACCCAAAGGTCCGAGAAACATCCTTAAAATCACCCGAAAAACAGCCCTTAAAAGCCCGGAAAAAACCGGAAACCCCTGAACACCTTCACAAAAAGTCCTCAAAACCACCCAAAGAACCCTAAAAGCCCAGTAGAGGAACCGAAAGGTCCGAGAGTCCAGAGATCGCTCCAGCCAAATCGGCAGCGCACAGCCGAGCAGCAGGTAGAGGTGGGTCAGAACCTTAGGATGGGGTTTGGGTTTAGGGTTTAGGGTTTGGGGTTTGGGGTTTGGGGTTTGGGGTTTGGGGTTTGGGGTTTGAGGTTTGGGGTTTAGGGTTTAGGGTTTAGGGTTTGGGGTTTGGGGTCTAGGGCTTGGGGTTTAGGGTTTGGGGTTTATTGCATAGGATTCTATACAAGGAGTCTTGCACCACTGGCTACTGTGGGCGCATGGAGCACATGGGGCCCAAGAGGTCCGAGGAGCTAGGTCTCCACGTGCGATGTCCTCGCGCTTGTCTAGGTACCTCCAGTTTCGTGCTGGGGGACCGGAGCCCCTAAACCCTAAACCCTAAACCCTAAACCCGAAACCCTAAACCCTAAACCCCAACCCCGAAACCCTAAACCCCACAACTCAAGCCCAAGCCATGCGCGGCTTTGCAGGTCTGCTCTTCCACCGCCAGGGTGCTGGCCAAGGTAGCCTGCAGGCTGAGCTGTAGGCTTGTAGGGCTTTAGGGTGTTTATGCTTTAGGGTGTAGGGCTAGGGTTTAGGGTTTATAGGGTTTAGGGTTTAGGGTTTAGGGTTCCTTATGCCAAGGTTTTGGCAGGGTTACGTGGCAGGCAAGGCTCCCATGGTTCTTGTCAGAGGTGAGGCGTGACAAAACAAGGAGACTAGGGCCTAGACTAGGGTTTGGGGTTTGGAGTGTTTGGAGGGTTTTTTGGAGGGTTTAGGGTTCGGGGTTTAGGGTTTAGGGCTTAGAGTTTCGGGATGTGACCAAAAAGGGTGGGAGGGACCCTCCGAAAGCAGAAAAAAAGGTACCTCACTGGCCGGACGAGTGGCTGTCCAGCAGCGGTGCCAAGCCAGGCGTTTGGTGGAAGCGGCAGGCCTCCTGTTCAGGGGTAAAAGGGACCCCTAGAAGGGACCCTTAATCTTATTCCCATATATAACCCCTGTATATACATCTATATCTCTCTCTCTCTCTCTCTGTCTCTCTCTCTCTCTTTTTCTCTCTCTCTCTCTCTCTCTCTCTCTCTCTCTTATATAGTCCCTACATACTTAAGTAGCCCACAAATAACCCCTAAGTAACCCAAGGCCGTTATGAGGGTCTCCCCCCGAGTCCCTTGATAAGCCCTAGAGGCTTAGAAGGGTTGACGAAGCATTTTGGGGAACATCGCGGGGTCCTAAACCCCAAACCCTGCACCCCAAAGCCAAAGTTCATGCCCCCGAGCCTAAAGCCAAAGTTCATGCCCCCGAGCCCAGAGGATGCTCCGGGGCCCTTTCACCCCGAAAGCCTAACGCTGGAACTTAACCCACCGCGATTATGGCTTTGTTTAGGGTTTGAGGATTTAGGGATCCCAAGGGCACAAAAGTATGCAAGTAGGGTTTAGGGTTTAGGGTGAAGATGCGCTCTCCAGCGCCAGGAAGAGCAGCGATGCGATCAGCAGCGACAGTGAGAGGAAAGGCGCCAGACCTCCGACTTTTCTCACAATTCCCGGCGTCTTGGATAGTGGGATGTGGACTGTGGGGATGTGCGGGGTAAGCCCTATGCCCAAAACCGTAAAGTCGCTTTAAAGCCTGTTGAAGCCCTAAACCCCACAATCCTAAGGGCAACCAGGCCAGCCCTGTAGAGGGCCCGAAAGAGTTGCCAGAAGTATTCAGAGTCGTATGGAGGCCTGGGTTGAAAATCGCAGGCACTGCGTCTCTTTGAGCCTTAGGTGGTGTGCTGGGGTTTGGTAAAATTCGGGGTAGACCGAGCTTGGGAAGCGGTTTGGCTGCAGGGTATTGGGTGAAACGCATCAGTCAACTGGCTTTTGGGGCTTCGTGGGGGTGAGTGCAGGGGCTCATACCACGACAGCCAAGTCAAACAGAATCACAGCTTGAAGTACCTTACTCACCCGACGATACTTCATAGAACGTTCTTGAACTGCAAGACACTAGGAATAATTTCTGCGTACTGCCCCTGAAGGCCAAATCCCCGCGGCCTTCAAACAGGGGTGGCGCAAACAAGGCTATTGCCAGCGCGTGGAAGGACTTGCCTGAAAGGGTTTAAACAGTCGGGGGCTTGCTTTCCAAAAAGATCTACCAATACAGCTGTGCAGGGCCTTATATGAGTAACTTACATTCTTTTGGGCTTGATACACCCCTAAAGCCCGACGGTCTCTTGGGGTCTACCTTCCTTACGGCTCCAAGGACCCTCTTAGTTAGAGAGGGACTGGCAAATCTGAGTATCTTGGTTTAGGGGTTAGTCGCTGACTCTCGCACAGGGTTTATGGTTTTCGGGTTTGCTCAGGGAATCTGTCGGCGACCAACCTCAGGCATGTGACCCACACCACACGATTATGGGTTTACGGTTGGCTGTCTCTCGGGCGTTCCGCATATGATTTCCCAACACCTCGTACAGCATAACTACAAGGTTCCGACCCTAAGAGCAGCACACAACAACTTGCGGCCCTGTAACAAAATCAAAGCAACACTCGCAGCCCTCTCCGTGAAGGTTCCTTAGGGTACTCACAAGTAGGATGATAAGTAGGGAAACTCTGGATATAACCTTATTCAGGGTAATTGTATCCCTACTTACCCAAAGGGTCCTAGGAAGCTACATAGTAGAAAGTAGGGTTTCGATCATAGGATCTAATGTTATGGTTTGGGTAAGTGTCCCCAAAAAAGGTACTTAGGACACATTGGGTTATACAATACCCTTCTTAGTTGCTGAGTTCATAAGCCCCCGAAAAGTGTGCACTTTCAGCTCTATAGGGGATTACAGTATCCTAAAACGTGCAAAATGTACTCATTCAGCTACTAAGCACCCTAAACCCCAAACCCTAAGATATTAGGAAAAAGCCCTATAGACCCAGAGCCGACCAGCGACGCACGAAGTGCTTGTCCCGGTTCGAGGGGCAGCCTTTGGACTTGGCTGCCAGCCTGCGCAAGATGGAAAGAGTTTAGGGTTTAGGGTTTAAAGGGTTTTAGGGTTTTAGGGTTTAGGGTTTAGGGTTTAGGGTTTAGGGTTTAGGGTTTAGGGTTTAGGGTTTAGGGTTTAGGGTTTAGGAGGGCTCGGGATGTTGCCCCTTCTTCTAACAGTCCTTCATAAGGATGATAATGGGGTACTATAATCCCCCTGAAGAAGGATTATAATGGGGTACTATAATCCCTTAATAAGGATTATGATGGGGTACTATAATCCCTATTCAGGACTGTTAGTATAAGGGGAACATCCCAAAGTATGGCGCAGGCTTTCCTAGACTTCCCAGAAAACCGAAGTATATGGTGCCCAAACAACGAAGTATGAGGTCACCGGGCCTCTGGAAATCTTGGGGTATTGCGGTGGACTCCTTCAGCAGCAACACAGATGTCGTGTCCCTAACTCGAGAGCAGCAGGGCATTTGGCTGGCTCGACCTCCCGCCCCCACCACCCCACCTGCCCGCCCTCTCGACAAAAACACAAACTGTGGACTTCAGGGAGACATGGGGCTCAACTCTTTCAGGTTTCAAGGGGCGGCATGCCTGCGTGAGAGGTGGTCGGCGCCGACCACGCCAGCGATCAAGAGCAGCGGCCACTGCAGGAGCAGCATCCTGGCGTATGGCTTGGAGGCTCATGCGGGTACCTAACCGTAGGGTTCTAAGTACCCTAAAAAATCTCAGCTATAACCGGAATGTATAACCATAGATACCCTATACTTATATCCCTTAAGTACCCCCCCCTGTAGCGCCAACATCTTATTTCTGGCTAAGTCAACTCCGCACATTTTGGGCTCCAAGTCGTGTTCACATCCCAACTCCTGCACCACTCTACTCGGAGGTTCATGGGCACTTGTAAGTGAATTTGTAAGTGGGTAGCTATGGTTCTGATCTCATTTGGGGTACTTACATAACCCTACATAAAAGCACCCAAATGGGTTATAACCTTCAGGTATAGGCGTCCTCCGGTGTGCCGGCTCCAGGATGTAGCCCAGAAACCACCACAGCGGCCGCTCGTCCCGAAAAGTCGCGGCAGTGCCCAGGTCCGTGAGGCACCAGAGAAGGAAGACCGCGCCGGTGACCTGAGTGCACTTGAAGCTTGAGTATGGGTACCTGGAAGTAGGCCCTAAACCCCAAACCCTAAACCCTAAACCCTACACCCTAAACCCTACTTCTAGGTACGAGTACCTCCAAGTAGGGCTTGGAGATTCTGAACACTCCGCGGGGGCCTTAGGGTTTAGCTTCCACCGAGTGCAGAACGAAACCCTCAGGGTTAACACCCGAAACGCCCAAACAAACACCCTAAGCACCCCAACACGAGAGCCGAGTGCAGCCGGGAGACCAGCGTGGCCAATACAGCCGCCCAGGGTCTTGCCCTTCCATCGGACGGGGCAGTTGAGAGTGATAGGGTTTGAAGTTTAGGGTGTTTAGGGCGCTCAGGGTTTGAGGGTTTTGGGTCTTAGGCTTTAGGGGCTCAGGGGGGGTTTAAGGTTTAGGGATTTGGACTTCGGAGTTCTAGGGCTTATGGGGTTCAGGAGCCTGGCTTGAATCAGAGTAAGAGGGTTCAGTGTAGGGCTCCAGGTTCGAGGTTTGAGCTTCAACGAAATATGCAACTGTGGGCTGGGTGCATAGCACCCCATGCAGAAGGTGAGTGGTTCTCTAAATTAGGGTCCCTTTTGGGGTACTGTTTAAGGGTGCCGTACTAATATAGGGGACCCAGAAGGGGCTAGAAGGGACCCTAATTTCAAGAACTACCCCTGTGCGGGAAACGGGGTAGGCAGCCGTGCCACATGAAAGCCACAAAGCCTCCGACAAAAAAAAAAACTCGACTCCAATAGCCCCCCCCCCAAAAAAAACCCTAACTGACCCCCTCCCCTCTAAACCCTAAACTTTACACCCCAACACCCCCCCCCCCCCCCCAACAAAACAAAAAAACATTGAACCCCCCCGAGGCCCCCAACAAACACACTAAAGCTAGTCGCGCCCGCCTCCGCGGCAGCAGCCGCCCCAAGAACCGCGCTGAAGCGACAAGGAAGAGCCCCGCAGCCGCCAGGAGGAGGAAGAACCTGGGTGCGGTTTGCGTTTGTTGTATCAAATGCCAAGGGTTTCCTAGGGTTTCAGGATGTATTGACTTCATGTGTTTTTCTTTTTGGGGGGGGTCAGTGTTGCGCTTATTCATATGTTCCTTCTTAGGGGCTTATAGGCGCAGTGCGGGGCTAAGACGCTCGAGAATTGAGGGTTTCGACTCTCACCAGCACACCGAGGATCAGGGGGTGATTGGGGGTGGGGGGAGGGGGGGGCTCCCCAGTTTCGAGACGGTCAACGATGTCAGGGTCTAGGTTTGTTACTTAGGGTTCAAGGGAAACAACCCAGTGCATCAGAGTTTAATCGGTCACGCTCGGCCACGCCAGGCGAGGCACAAACGATCCAGAGTCCTTCACTTCCTTGACTATGCATCCTGCCCCATAGTATGGCTATCCCGATTTGTATGGTATAAGGCAGGAACACAACCCTGAGGATCCAGAGTAGTCCAAAAACGAACACTCGATCATCAAGTCTGGAATCTGGCAAGGGATATATCCAAGTCGCGATTTTTAAGGTCTTGCATGTCTTGGTTCTTCTATTCAAGTAAGTTCTTGGAAAACTAGTACTTGAAGCTTTGGTCAGAAGCGATGTTCTTGTGGTGCTGGGATCGCTTGCTGAAAGGGCTCAGATCATGTGACGATCGAAAGACACGAGATGTAAATCTGCCTAGTGTTGGTAGATTGCCGACTTAAGTCCTCGGAGGGCCACCAAAAACCTGCACATAGACCACAATTCCAAGAATCTGACCCTCTAATTTGTAATGTGCCACCTGCGGCGGCAGCGCTGCTCCACGGCACCAGCACGAGGCGGGACGGGCCCGATCAGGGTCTAGGGTCTGAAGTACGCCCTGTGTCGGGTTCAGGGGTTCTTTCGTTGCAAAGCGCCTCCCCCCCCCCCCGCCCCTCCATTGTCTACCCTGTCTCCCGCCCTTAAAATTTGTTTTGTCGCATGCAAGTGCCCCTGCAGAGCAGTCCTTGCTGAACAGATAGCAAGGCTGCGGGATATTCCCCTTCTGCGAAGATAGGGGCCACACACATGCCTCCTTGCCAGTGCTCTGCCGTGTGAATACATGGCTAAGAGCGGGTGCTGGCCACATCTTGGCCTTCATCCCGCACAGCAGGGAGGACATTTTTGTCTGGTGTCGTTGTACCTTGGATGTTGTTGATCATGACAGCCCCTGCAGAGCAGTCCTTGCTGAACAGATAGCAAGGCTGCGGGATATTCCCCTTCTGCGAAGATAGGGGCCACACACAGGTCTCCTTGCTATAATGCTCTGCCGTGTGCAATACATGGCTAAGAGCGGGTGCTGGCCACATCTTGGCCTTCATCCCGCGCAGCAGGGAGGACATTTTTGTCTGGTGTCGTTGTACCTTGGATGTTGTTGATCATGAAAGCCCCTGCAGAGCAGTCCTTGCTGAACGGATAGCAAGGCTGCGGGATATTCCCCTTCTGCGAAAATAGGGGCCACACACATGTCTCCTTGCTAGTGCTCTGCCGTGTGCAATACATGGCTAAGAGCGGGTGCTGGCCACATCTTGGCCTTCATCCCGCACAGCAGGGAGGACATTTGTCTCGTCTGAATGGTGTCGGGTGTCGTCGTTGCTTGGCCGCTTGGATGTTGTACAGCCCCTGCAGAGCAGTCCTTGCTGAATGGATAGCGAGGCTGCGGGATATTCCCCTTCTGCGAAGATAGGGGCCACACATGTCTCCCTGCTAGTGCTCTGCCGTGTGAATACATGGCTAAGAGCGGGTGCTGGCCACATCTTGGCCTTCATCCCGCACGGCAGGGAGGACATTTGCAAGGCTTGTAGTTCCTCACCTTCGGTGTGGGGTTGTGATTATAAGATGGATGTGAAACTCAACCATTCTCCTCGCCCGGAACTCTTCTCCTTGCCCGGTCTACTTATAGACTTTTTGGGTTGCCCCCCCAGACGACTCGGAGTGCCCAACACCAGAGACTCCGTGGAGTGCCCAACCCAGAGGCTCCCTGTAGTGCCTAACCCCAGAGACTCCCTGGAAAGGAGTGCCCAATTTTCGACACTTCCTGAAACGCCCAATCTCCCCTGGACTGCCCAAGCCGCAGAGACTCCCAGTCATCAGCCGGGGGGGGGGGGTAGGACGGCCAAAAAAATCCAAATCCCTATGAGGTGAGGATGTTCGAAGTAAAATAATTATAATTCGTTGTTGTTTGGCTCACCGGCTTTCAAGAAGCTGACATGATGGTCATGATCGGGTTTAGGGCTTGGGGGTTTAGGGGTTGTGCCACGCGTCCATGTCAGACATCCCCACTTCGAATTTATCTCGAGACGGAACCCCGAGATTGGCAGGGGTTAGGGGGGTTCAGGTTTTGGAGACCGTTTTAATTTGTGCCTGGCCTGCAGTTTCGAGATCCGATGCCGATCCAAGCGCTCAGGAGGAAGCGCTCATGATCAGGAGGCGCCCCAAAGGGCTATGCCAGCAATATGTGATGCCCAGGAATTTTAGTTTAGGTTTTAGGGTTGAGGGTTTTATAGGGTTTATAGGGTTGATTATAATCTAGGGTTTCTTATACTTATGATGTATAATTTTGTGTATGCATGGGTCTTTTCTAAACGGGGTTCCTATGTAGTAACTATTCTGGGCCCAAGTATGTACTATGATCATTATGTTCTAATTCGCAAAGTGGGTTCATCATAAGATGAGTGGGCAGAGGATATTCTTGTGGATTTGCTTTGTTTCCATCGGGTCCCCGGGCAATTGTGAGATGGGCTTGGGTCCAGGGCTTTCTTCGAACTTGCATCTACACCCTACAAAGCCCAGGAAAACAACTTCTGTGTAACCCTATATACCCTAAACCCCAAACCCAACCCTTCTCTCTTCTTCTGTCTTCTGGAGGTACCGGTGGTCCTGATAATGAAGCGCGCTATGACTACAGCGCGGATGCAGCATGCCAAGAAGGTGAAAGGCTCGGCTCCTCCCGTGCCTTTGCAAATGCTTTCAGTTCACGTGCCTGCAGCGTTGCAGTTTGTTCTAGATCGATGCATGTGTGGATGGTCGAAGCTTTTCCAGTTTCCCGCTCGCACGCCACGTGACATTTTCATCAGTACATGTGTAGCTCGGGGCCACACTGATGCGCAAACCTGCTCCTGAGGACGGCGTAGCTCTCTATCAAAGATATGTGCCCCTTCGAAGTGCATATATAGGTGTTCCAGCCATGTCGTCCGACAGCCTCGGTTCGCGTGTATCGGAGTACGACGCGGACTCTCTAGAGCTCTTCGAAGTGTTGCAAGCGCACTTCAAGGAGTATGACTGGAAGCCTTTGAGGTGTGTGTGGGGGGAAACGGCAGGGGAGGGGAGCACACATGTGGCAGTGTCGCTCGTCAGAAACAATGTTAAACTTGACTGTTTAAATAAGGGAAGCTGTGGTGAAAACGGGCTTCTTGGTGAAGATGTCCAGTGAGAATGTGGGCATCATCTATACGAAGGAGGCCAGGAAGTAGGAAAGATGTGTGTGTGTGTGTCCATGTTTTTCTTTTTCCAAGTGAGCCGACCTCAACCTAAACCTATAAGATATATTATGCCAATAAAAACAAACCCATATATATATATATATATAAACTATTACCCTGAACCCAGATTCAGCTCAACATGGGGCTGGTGCTGCGCGTGGTGGCCTGGCGTGTTGCACTGCCCGCCCCAAAGGTGTTCAAGGATGATGTGTGCGAAAGGTTTCGAATAAATTCTAGACCTCGAAGCGTAATTATAATGCAGCAAACGCACACTATATTGCCTGTGGCAGGACTCCTTTTACAAGTTGAACGACACGTTCGCAGTGCATCCGGCTAGAGCGCCGAAACGTGTGGTGCAGGCACGTGTCTATATTGTTATTTTCAATTGCAGTGTCTGCGTTTGATTTTTTTTGTGGAGTC